>CM039579.1:24991595-25320717 GCA_022457205.1 Saccharum spontaneum
TGCACTATAAATAAATTCATAACTTTTTTAAATAAAGTCAGATGAAAACAAACTTTATACAAAAGTTGTAGACCTCGACGAGATCGACAACTTTGTAGTTGATGATTTTTTTTTTCATTTGAAACCATTTATGCTCCCAGAATTCTGTTTGAAGAACTTAAATTTTAAAATTTAAATTTTTTGAATTGTACAAACGACTTTAGATGAAAAAGTGACCAAAACCAAAGTTGTAGATCTCGATGAGATATACAACTTTATAGTTGACAACTATTTTATTAGAAATCATTTATAGTCCCAAATTTATATCTGAAGTCTTAAATTTTTAAAAACCAAAATTTTCAAACAACCTTGGATAGAAAATCAACTAAAACTAAAGTTGTAGATCTCGATGAGAACAATAACTTTGTAGTTGATGAGTTTTTTTATTTGAAATCATTTGAGGTCCCAAAAAGTCTGACTGAAGTTTTGACGTTTTAAAATTTAAATTTGTTAAACGACCTCGGCTGGCGAAACAACCAAAATCAAAGTTGTAGATCTCGATTAGAAAAACAAATTTGTAGTTTATGACTTTTCATCTGAAGTCGTTTAAGGTTCTAAATATTTATTTTAAATCCTGAAAAGTGAATACTAGGGAAATGGATATGCTGTATAGACACAAGTAGAGGTGAAGTGGTTAGAGGAGGAAAGGGCAAAGGTCTCAGATTCGAATCCTAGCAAGAAAAATAGCATGAAGTTGGAGCGGGAGCAACTTCTCGGTACCATGAAGCTGGAGCTAGAGGGCTTCCCTGGATTGAAACAAAATTTTTGCTACTTTTTTGGTCCATTTTTGGGAATTTTAAAAATTCAAATCACCGTCGACCGGTAATATGAACTGACTGTAATAAGCTATTATCATTGTCGGTTGCAAACCTCCTGTGATGAGAATGTCATCACCACCGACAACTTACTGCCGAGACCGAAAAGCGCTAGTGATGGGCTTTATGAACCGCTTGTGATAGGCCTGACTGTAGCAGTAAATCATACACTAATAACATCATTATCTAAATAAGCACCTACATCGAGCAAGTCTGGCTCCCTAGAAATGCCTAAAATTTGCATATCTGTAGAGCCAGATTTGAGATGCCTATTTTGCATCCCGCAAGCCAGATCCAAAAGATAGTACAAGAAACCAAACAACAAACAACAGAAATGTACATCTCACTAGTCTATTGAGAAATTTGCACCCCACTAGTATGGCTGGGCTATATAAAACCAACCAATCACACCCTAAGTAATGGTGTTTGACATACCTATCTTTTCACTCCTCTGTAGTACCCATCCCCTTTGCCTTTGACAACATCAACCCCCTTGCCAAGGCCACCCCCTTGACGTCAATAGCACCAGAGATCCAACAAGATGCTCGCATGGCCCAACCGCAACCCGCGATGGTTGTGGCAGCATGGATCCGAGCTCGCGAGGCCCTCGCCAAATCTTGTCTGAAGCAAGGTCGACGGCGGCGCTTAGGCCAAATCTAGTCAACGACGGACGTGAGTAAGGTCAGCGTCAGGAGTTGTGGGCAATGTCGATGGTGACGCTCTGGTGAACTTTGGTTGACGGCAATCACGGGTGAGCTCAGATCGGGCGGTGCTCCGGCGAGTGGCACTTGCGCGCAGGGTTATGGCTACACTACGTGGATGGAGCCGCGTCCTCACAACGAGGATGGAGTCAACCAAGAAAGGGCGATGTGTGGGCAGGGACGACAACGGGTTTGTACCCAATAGGTATCACCCACCCATACATATGCCTATCAAAAAGTTTTGTGCTCACGAAGGAATCCATGCCCATATGTGGGTGCAATTTTGTACCCATACCTATGTTCATGCGGTAGCACGTACCCATTGATTACTCGTGCCCGAGAAAAAACATAACACATACATTAAATTATGCCTATATGAAACAATAGAGCCACAAACATATAACAAACTGTAATAGAAAAATGATACATTTCGCCCCTTCTTATACAGCACCAGTGAAAGGTCCTTGTTTGGTTTTGGTAATTGAGTCACAACTTAGGTGGACTAATTGTGTTTTATGTGAGATACACAGGTGATTAGTCCGCAGGTACATGTGTGTGAGCAACATATGCTATAGAGGTGGAAATGGCTTGGAGATGTTGCAAAGCTTGCACATGTGATGATGGAGGAGCTTATTGCACGTGAGACATGACATTGAGTCATGTGACTAAGGTAGAGAAGATCAAGATGAGGCTTGGCTCGATGGACCGGTTGTAAGTGTAAAGGTCAAGTCAGAGGCTTTGAAGCGAGGGACCGCGTGTGATGGTGAAGCTTGAGCAAGACTTGGCGCCGATGGGCCAACGCAACGGTGAAGAGCAAGTGAGGTCAAGATCGATGAACTGATACGGTCACGTGATGATATGAAGTGGATCATATCATTTGGTGATTGGTTGGTGCATGTGTTGCATCAACATCGAAGGAGATGGAATGGAATGTGCAAGGCAAAGGTATAATCTAGGGTATTTCATTTTATCGGTCAAAGGTTGTGTAGAGAAGTGCATGACCGGGTTTAGGATAGATGACCGTACTATTAAGAGGGGCAAACTTGTTTGTATATCAGTCATCTAGTGCCACTTGAGTGATCTAACTATGCATCGTTGCTAGGATCGAGTGGCGTGGCAAGTTGAGTGGTTAACTCCTTTAAAATGATTGTGAAAATACTAACACACATGCACATGGTGATGTATACTTGGTGGTGTTGGCACATTTGCAAAGGAGGTGTCGTTTGAGAGGTGGAGAAGTGTGGAGACTCCCTCTCCCTCCTACCGAGCTTGCAAGGCAGGATTCGACGAAGAAACGGAGGCCAACGGAGGTCACTAGTAGTGACCGGACGCGGTCACGGTATGACCGGACGCGTCCGGTTAGTGGCAGCAGCAGTCAGGCACGGGACGCTAGGGTTTTGCACCGGCGCGTCCGGTCACTCACGGGACCAGGGCGTCCAGTCAAGCGCCCAGAGGGACTGCAGAACGCGAGGGGCTGATCGGACGTGGTGGCGCGTCCGGTCAGTCACGATCGGACGTGTCCGGTCATGAAAAACCCTCTCTAGACCCTTTCTGTACTTGGACCGGACGCCACATGTAACACGTCCGATCAGTTCTGCAGCGCGTCCGGTTGGTGCTTCGCGGGCGCAAGCGTTGTGCGATCGGTGCGTCCGGTCGGTTGAGCAGCGCGTCCGGTCGCTTGATGACCGTTGGGGCGCTGAGTTGACCGTTGAGATCTGGCGTTTGATGTTGAATGTGGGCAACATGTGGATGGCGCAGGGTGACCGGATGCAGTGCAGCACGTCCGGTCATATCGATCGGCGCGTCTGGTCGCTGCGAAAAACACCCAATAAAGGGGTAACGGCTATATTTGACCGTGGGGTTATAAATAGAAGTGGTGGCCGGCCTTGGCAGTAGCTGAGCACCTTGGGGATGTTTTGCCCTTGTGTGTGCTTGGTTTAAGAAGCCTCTAACTCACTTGTGCTTGCTAGATTGCAAATCAATAAGCGAGTGAGTGATTCTAGTGCGATTGCATCGTGAGATTGCATCGAGTGGCACTAGGTGTTCATGTTGTAAGCCGGTGGTGCTAGTTACTCTTGGAGGTTGCCACCTCCTAGACGGCTTGGTGGCTTATGGCTCCGTCGAAGCTCGCAAGAAGATTGTGTGAGACTTCGGAGAAGATTTGTGAGGGGGATTGTGCTCACCCCGTGGGGATCGTGAAGAGTAACTCTAGTAGAGCGTGTCATTGAGCTACCACACTTGCGGTAGGTTCTTGCGGCGCCTTTGGGAGGCTCGGTTGTGGATACCGATTAGTCGTCGAACCACGAGGTGTTGGTCAACACAACGGGGACTAGCTTGGTGGCAACCAAGTGAACCTCGGTGAAAAATCATTGTGTCAACTTTGTATATTTCTTCACGGTGGTTTGCATCCTCTCTACGTAAGCTTGTACTTACATTATATACATAGTGCTTGTGTAGTTGCTCTTGTAACTAGTTTGCTTATGCAGCTAGCTAGTTACCTTCTTGCTTGTGTAGCTAGAAGTATCCCCTTTGCGTGGTTAATTTGGTTTGTGTAACCTTGTTAGTCACATTACTTAGTTTGTGTAGCTAAGTAGTTTGTGCTCTTTAATTTGTCTTGTGTAGCCTTGTTATTGAGCTTTGCTAGTGAGCCTAAGAGCTTTGTGTTTTTGCTTACTAGTTGTGTAGGATCTCTTCGGTGTGCAAAGTACTAGTGGCATAAGTTTGTGTGACCTTACTCCTAGAATTGGATAGGTGAGCTCTTGCTAGTTCGGCACCTTATTTGCTTGATTCGGATATTTTGTAAGGTGCTAAAGTTATAGATAGAGGGGTGTAGTTTTGGCTAAACCGATAGTTTTAATTCCGCACTTATTTTGGTTAGCCGACGTGATTAAGTTTTAGAAAGGACTATTCACCCCGCTCTAGTCCGCCATCTCGACCCTTCAACCAGGTGTGCTAGCTAGTTAGACCATGTTTTGGAGTACATTAGGTTGGTAGATGGCTTTCAATTATAGTTGCATACCTGGATATATACATACCTATATGGGTTTCTGAGTTCAAGTAGAGTATAACCATACCCGTACCGACGAACCCAATGGATATCAATTTTTGCCCATTAACATACTAGGCTGATTCGCGCACTCCGTTGCGCACTCATAGGGGGAGACGAAAAGATTAAATAGCACCAAACAATGGTCGAAGCCCGGGGGAGAAAAAACAAAAAGAACAGGGGCCGTAGTCCGAAGGAGAAAAAAGAACCAAAAATCGAAAAATGAAAAAGAAAAAAGAAAAGAAAAAATGAACAGTAGCAGAGGGGCTGAGAAGGCACGGATTCATGGGTGGTTAAAGGAAGTAGTTATACATGAGTATGTAAGGGCCTATTTATTTGCCTAGACGAGAGTGGCTCGTATGGCTGGTCAGGCAGGTTGGAATAGGACAGCCTAACTAGGTGCAACTACACGTGTTTGTTTTCCATGTATGAAACGAGACGGCTCAATCGAGATCGTGTTTGTTTGCTTGTATAGATGTTTATGACTACACTGAATCAGCCAATCTGGTAACCTTACCACCCCACCTTCTTCTTCCTCACCTCTTTGGCATTTCATCGAGCACCTCACTGGCATCCAGGTGCCATGGAGCAGCAGCGCGATGCGCATCTCCTCCACCTCGACCTCTAGGCTCTGCGTGCTCTGCAGCACCCCCATGCCACCGTCCCTTTGGCGCATCTACCTCCACTAACGATGACGACGCATCCTCGAGCTTCGTTGCGCGCCGTCTCCCTCACCCGCTCGCGGCGGCCTGCATAGCAGTAGCGCCTGCACTCGCGGCCTACATGGCTGTGTTCGTGGTGACCGAGGGCTAGTCGGGCGGCCGTGGAGTGCCTCTCCTGCTTGGTTCTTACCGGGAGAGAGGCAGCGCGATGAGCGGCAGGTCGCCGACTCCGAGCAACATGGCCTTGAAGGAGCTCTGTCTGGAAGCAGCGCCGGGGGTTGCCCATGGCGAGGTGGAGAGATGGATCCGCCATCGGCAAGCTGGCACGTGACGGCGATGTTGCTCATGGCGAGGTGGGGAGGAACAGAGGGGGTGATGCGGGATTCTTGGGAGAGAGGCGGGATTACGAACCGGAGGTGACGGCAACACCCACCCATGGCTGCAGCGAGCTTGACTCCGGAGGAACGAAAGTTTTTTCGTTTCTCCAGGTGCAGCATCTTCGCTGCATTAACGTGCGTGTAGGGCAGGTTGGTGGGCTAGATCAGGCAAACAAACAATCGGAGTTGCAGCTAGCGGGGCTGGCCGACCATTTGGGCCAGGGGAACAAACGCGCCCTAAATAATCCCACAGTAGTAGAGTAAAATTTATTAGGTTTCAGCTCTGGTACTCATTGCCATCCCTACATGCGAGCGTGGGAAAGCTGAAGAAGCTTCTCTTCGTGGGCTTCCTCCGAGAGCCCACCTAGTTCATTTCAGACACTAGAAAAAATAGAAAAAAAAGTCTATTTTGTCTTCCTGAACTTCAAAACCGGGTAAACCACCTCCCTTAACTTTTAAAATCGTTCATTTTACCTCCCTATCCTGGTTATAGGTGGTTTTCAAAGGCGATTTTGTCTTTTTATTTTTTTATTTATTTCGGCTAAACTTTTGAAAAATCATAGTAAATCATAGGAAAATCATAAAATAGAAAATCCAATTTTCTTGGACTCCACGTGAGTAGATCTACACAGTAAATATATAATACGATATGTTTTAGTACAAAGTTTTTACCGTAGCTTTAGATATATATTTTTCTATAATTAATTCAAAACTGCAGTTTCTATGGTCCAATTATGGTGAATTTTTATGGTAGGCTTATTATTATATAATTTAAATCTAGTAAAAAGTTTATGCTCATTGGATCATGTATAACTGAGTTATAGATTTATTTAGTTTTATACTTGTTAAATAGTTTAAAAATAGTTAAAAGTGTGTAAAAATAGAAATGAGTATGAAATTTTAATACAGTTAAAGCATAGGATAATTAGACCACCATAAACATAGAACTGTAGCTATGAATTAATTACAGAAAATAATAGATCTAAAGTTATAACAAAAACTTTATACTAAAAATACCATATTGTATGTTTACTGTGTAGATCTAGTCATGTGGAGTCCAACAAAATTGGATTTTCCATTTTATGATTTTCCTATGATTTACTATAATTATTCAAATATTAAGCCAAAATAAATAAAAAAAGAAAAGACAAAACCGTCTTTGAAAACCACCTATAACTGGGTCAGGGAGGTAAAATGAATAGTTTTATAAGTTGAGGGAGGTGGTTTACATGGTTTTTGAATTAGGGGGGAAAACTAAACTTCGAGCATAGTTCAGAGGTAAAATGGACTTTTAAAAAAAAAGAGTAAATTACATGGCCGGTCCCTAAACTATTGGTGGGGTTTCATCCCGGTCCCCAAACTATCAAAACGACCATTTAGGTTCCTAAACTATTACTGAGGTTTCATCCCGGTCCCTAAACTATCAAAACGATCATTTAGGTCCCTAAACTATTGGTGGGGTTTCATCCCGGTCCCTAAACTATCAAAACGGTCATTTAGGTTCCTAAACTATTGTTGCGGTTTCATCCAGGTCCCCATCCATGCCCTGAGATGGACGGGAGAGAGGTGGAAGATGGAGTTGACATGTGGGCCCCACATGTCAGTGAAATGGAGCTGACATGTGGGCCCCACATATCAAAACGACCATGGGTCACTGACATGTGGGGCCCACATGTCAGCTCCATCTTCCACCTCTCTCCCGTCCATCTCAGGGCATGGACGCGGACCTGGATGAAACCGCAATAATAGTTTAGGGACCTAAATGACCGTTTTGATAGTTTGGGGACCGGGATGAAACCCCACCAATAGTTTAGGGACCTAAATGATCGTTTTGATAGTTTGGGGACCGGGATGAAACCTCAGTAATAGTTTAGGGACCTAAATGGTCGTTTTGATAGTTTGGGGACCGGGATGAAACCCCACCAATAGTTTAGGGACCGGCCATGTAATTTACTCAAAAAAAAACTACTGGAGAAGCTAGGGGTTTGGTCGTGCGCGATGCCTAATCCTGGGCCGCTGGGACGTGGTGAGTTGGGGCCTGCCCATCGGCGGTCCTACCAACTGTGACTTACAAGGGCTACCCATGCCGACTGAAGAAAGGCTACTGGGCTGCTACTACCGTCGTAATTAGAGTAGTCGTGGTCCATCTCGAACTTAGTAGCTTTTAAGTTAAACAGCCCAATAAACCATTTTAAACAGGGTCGAAGCCCAATGAAGCAGCTGGCCCAAAACCTGACCCGATTCTCTTCAAATTCTATAATTTCTGGTGTTGGAATTGGAGTTGGAATTTGGACGTGGTGGCGACCGCCCGGCGGCGATATCTGGTTCAGAGTGGGCGTTGATTCGTGGAGAGCAGCTGGTGGGGCCCATCCGCCCAGTTGGCTCGGCTTGGCCGCTGCTGCCTGTGCCTGCTGCCCGTGCGCGCACCGGCCGCCCCACCTCCATCTTCCCATGGTGGTGGTATCATCCCCTTCCTCTTCCTCCTCCCCTCGTGCAACCACCTAACCCCTCTCCCACCACCCTCCTCGCCTAGCCCGCCGCCACAGCGGCCGTCGACGAGCGCCATGCCCGCCGCGCCGTACACCTCCGCGACCTCGCTGCTGCTGGGCGGCGGCAGGCTCCCGCGGTTCCAGCTCCAGTCCCTCCGCGCCCCCGCCAAGCCCCACTTCCGCCGCGCGGCCTCGTCCCCGTCCACACCGCTCCCCCGATGCCGCGCCAGCGCGAGCCCCCGCCCTCTGGCCCCCGTCTCCGCCTCCGCCCTCGCGCTGCCCGTGTCGGTGACGGCCGCTCCCCCACCGCAGGTGGAGGATGGCTGGGTGGGAGGGGCGGCCGCAGCCGTGAGGAGAGTAGCTGTGGCGGTGGCGTGCGGGGCGCTCGCGGCGGCGTGGTGCCGCCGGGCGATGGCTGTGGGGGCGGCCGCGGCGGCGGGAGCGGGGGCCGGGGGGCCGGGGGCGGTGGAGGCGGCCGCGGGGATTGGAGGGATGGCGCTGCGCGGGAGCTGGCCCAGGGTGCTGCAGGTTCTGCAGCTGCTCAGGGAGCAGGGCCTGGTTCTGGCCGCGCTGCTCGGCCTCTCTGCGTTCTTCTCCATGGCAGAAACTTCTATCACGACGCTTTGGCCTTGGAAGGTGCGTTCAGCAAGTCTCCGGAGACCCATTTTCTTACACTCCTGTTGTTGCCATAGTAATTACTGTGTGTACGCGAAATGAACCATGCTTCCAGTTTGCAGTCAGTTTGGTTCACTGAGCTACGAGGTAGGATATTGGGAGACTTTGGATACTTAGATGAGCAGATTGGTATTGGTGTAGTGTTGCTGCTAAGAGGGGATGCTGCAACCAATAGAGATGGGGCGAGTGTCTTATGGGTACCTTGTATCAACTACTATACCCATTCTAAATGGGTGATTATGCAATCAAGTTAGGATAATGAGTATTTGTATGAACAAAGCAAACGGATACGCACTAGCTTAGGCTGTTGGGTTGGGTGGTGGCATGTGTGGGTCGAGGATGGTGGTTGTCATGCACATCCTGCTTCAGCAGTGATGTGATAATTTTGTCTCGCTTGGTGATGATGTAATCCACAGCACAAGTTTGTATTTGAGAAGCGATGTCACTGCTGAGAGTTGTGCTGAAAGACATGGGGAAAGCATTATTGCTCCTTCCTTTTTTCTTTTTTTTTCTTTTTTTTTGTAGGATAGAGGGCTGAGCAGCAGGCATCACTGATTGACAAGCTGACAACAGCGAGGGGTTTCAGATATAATGATCAGTGTGCACATGCGCTTTAGTGACATGCTGTGCTAGTGATCTGTAGGAGAATTAGGCAGGGAATCTATGCAAGGAAAGTGTTTATTATTTTGAAACTGGAACTAATGACACTGGTATTGGATTACCGGTCTTACTGACTTTATATATAATCTCCCTTCACACCTAATCTCATCAACTGGATAGGTATTTCTGGTTCAGAATATTTATAGCTTTGAACAGGATCCCAACATTGGTGCTCTTGTAATTATCATTAAAGGAGTCCTGCCTCCTTGTTCATGTTTATCAACACTTAAATTCAATTCTAATTCTTCAAAGACTACAGCAAGGTGATCAATGTAAATTGATGGCTGGATTCGGTTATTCACATGTTGAACTTGCATTTTATTTTTAGTAGAGGTTTATTTACAAGCACAGGAATAATGAAGCCCTAGGTTTAGTGCATTTTTTTCCTCCAGAGTTGAGCCTAAGGATTCAAGTTCACTGACACTTATCATTGTGGGTTCAAGCATTTGCACACATATTAGCATATTGAAATGGCTAAAGTATTAGAGGTTGGTGCCAGAGTCTTTCTATAACAGCACACATGGGATTGAAGTTTGATTCATGGGAAAATTTTCAATTGAATCATGCTTGATGTTCAAAAACTAGCAAGAATCATAGAAATAGCAACACTGTATTGTGTTGTAGGTTGCATACCTTTTCCCCCTTTGCATTTGTTTATTTTTGAACATTGTTTGGAAATTGCCACATCAAGGCCTAGTTTTCTAGTGATCTGCCTAGCGCCCAATAGCTAGCTAGCCTCTCTATTCAGGCATTGAGGCATCACCCCCTTCTACCCACCTAGGGCATTTTTAGATCAGTGTTTTGAAACCTTGCTTCGTAGTGGTACCCTTTTCTTATAGTAACTGACTGTATGCTGAGAGCGAATATCTATATGCTGAGACTTTGCTGTTTTCTTTTTTCCTTTGCATTAGGTTCGTGAACTAGCTGAGAAGGAACCTGAGAATGGTGTTTTCAAAATGCTCCGAAATGACGTAACTCGTTTCCTGACAACTATTCTCATTGGCACAACGTAATCCATGGCATTTCTAAGTTGTGCATCACTTATTGCAATTTTGTTTACTAACCCTAAACCCTAATCTCGGGCATAATTTGTATGAAATAGTGTAGTCAACATTGGCGCAACAGCAATTGTTACTGAGGCAGCAACAGCAATGTTTGGTGAAGCAGGTGTTAGTGCAGCAACAGGTGTCATGACAGTATGTCTCCTGTCTCATGCTGGCCTTCTGCTCTTGTGAAAGTGTTCTTGAATCTAACTATGGAGCACCATTTTTTAGGTCGCCATCTTACTTCTTACAGAAATCACTCCCAAAAGTGTTGCAGTCCATAATGCCACAGAGGTTGCTAGGTTTGTGGTAAGGTGAGAGATATCAAGTATAACTTAGTTTCAAACACGTTTATTTTGAGTACTGAACACTGTGCATTTGTTGCGATATATCAGACCAGTCGCATGGCTTTCGCTGATCCTCTATCCAGTTGGGCGGATTGCTACTTTTCTGTCTATGGGAATGCTAAAGATTCTAGGCCTGAAAGGGAGAAGGTAAGACTGTAAGAGTATGCATAATACTCTAGTTCTTGATCAACTAAAAGATAAATTGCTTCGAAAATATTCCAACTCAATAAGATCATGTTAGTCATAGATTATATCCCCCATTAGTTATGATATGCTTTCAAGAAGGATACACAAACAATAAATTAATTCAAGCTACAAGAACCACACAAAACCCTTTTTTTAAGAGCATATGGCTTGCTCTGCATAGTGGATATAACCAGGGAAGCACAAGGATTGAGTTTCTAGGTGTGCGTGGGTTCTGCTCAGGTGGGCAACTCTAGCTTTGTCCGTCTGTATCTTTTTCTTGATGAAATGGCATGCAGCTCTCTTGCATCATTCGAGAAAAAAAATAACCAGGGAAGCACACTGATTTTCTGCCAAATAAAATATTCACCTGTTTTCTTTTTAAAAAATGGATTAAACTTGTATAGTACTAGAATTCAAGTACAAATGAGATGGTACAACATGGACTAGATTAGATGTGTTGAGTCTAGTTTACTGGGTGCTAGTTATACAACAACAACAACAAATCTCTTGTGGGTTTCAAATCCATGAGAGTGGCTGTTTTTTTTTACTGTTGGTTCGCCAGACCTTAACACACCCTCCTCCTTTATCCGGGCTTGGGACCGGCTATGTTGAGACGACTCAAGAAAGTCTTCCAGTCAACATAGGCAGAGTTTACTAGGTGCTAGTTATACTTTCTAAAATTTCTATAATTAATAAAATAGTGTAGTGACTACATTTTTAATCAACAGATGACCATATGACACTATTCCAAGAATCGCATATCATCTGTTATTGTTCATGAAGGATCTAATTCTAGTTTGAATTTGCTAGAAACTTATTGATTGCTTTCTGTATAATTTGGTTTACAAATTGAATTTAGTATCTGATATTGTAATCCAATACACATTTGTATGTTATTTTTTACATTTTTTTACAAAATCCAGTATGCAAGTACATTGATTTGCTGTGTCTGTTAGTTTACTACATTTGTATATGTTTAGCCAATATACAATTGAGATTCTTATATAGATAAGATTTAGTTTTTCTTTTCACATTTAAATTCTTGACAAAATCTCAATACGTGACAATGGTGGGTTTACATTTCTGGAGATCCACTTCTGAATCTTGTGCATCATATACACTTCTTTCCTCAGTGAACCATATGTTACTGAAGATGAACTGAAGTTAATGTTACGAGGAGCAGAGTTGAGTGGTGCAATTGCAGAAGATGAACAGGTTAGACAATCTAGTATATGGAGATGCCCATATATTGTGCTGCACATTTCCTTCTTTATTCTTTATGTTTCTGTGTACCTCACAGCAAGATTTTGTTATCCTGTGCAATCTTCGCAAGCCTTTACTTACAATTTTTATATCATATCGAAAGCTGAATACTTCCATAAATAAAGAGTGAATTAACGAAATTTCAGGAAAATAGTAACTAACATTTTTGCATGATTTTAACTGCTAATTTAATGTTTGTACACCATCTCATCACATATATCCAGAATTTGACAGGCAGTGTGGCCCCAAAGGTTTGAGTTAGATTATACTGTTGCAGACTAGGATTTTGCCTCTTGATAGTTTACTAGCAAACATGCCCGTGCGTTGCAACGGGAGAAAAAAAAACTATCAAGCATTTATAGCAAACTAGCAAATATGCCCGTGCGTTGCAACGGGATCCAATACGTAGTGAGTTGTATCACGGGTCATGAGTTTGAGTCAAAAATTAAATTAACTTATTGGTAAATCTTTGTTTCTTAAGGAGTCAAAGATTAAAATGGATGTGATTTCTTATTTATTGTTTGTTTTACTCTTATTAGATTTATTAGAACAAGAAAAACCAAGTGGAGAAAACAATGAAAACAAAATAAAAAAAAGTTGAGCTACTCGGAGCAAGTTAAACCGGACAAACCAGAAAAAAGTGAAAAAACAACAGAAAAGAAACTAAACAAAGAAATTCTACCCTTAACGGACTTGCTGTCGTAATTCGTCTGGGTCAATGTCATGAGACATTCCAACTCCGAATAAAGGAACCAAATCATTTATTTCCTTCTCCATGCAGGTAGACCATTAAGAAGCGTAGTGATGCACCTAGACTCTGAAAACGTAATTTGTATCGGAGATTTCTTTTTAGATTTTTTTCCTTTCGATTTTTTTCTAGAGTCCGATCGTAGTAATCTGCCGGTCTTGGGTCTGCCGGTGGACGATTCCTCTTCAAACATTTTAGGTGTAGAGATTTCTATTCTTATATTTTGCATTTGGATTAAGATTCCTATTTCGGTTACTCGGAGTTGGAGAGATCTAGTTGGATTAAGATTCCTAGTTATCCATATTAATATATTTTTCCTATTTGGATTAAGATTCTTATTCACCCGAAATCCGAGAGATCTAATTGGATTAGGATTCCTAGTTATATAAAGAGAAGGGCTATAGACGGTATTCCACAATCACAAAGTTAGTTAAGAGATAGCGGA
The DNA here is from genome assembly GCA_022457205.1 of Saccharum spontaneum. Lineage (NCBI taxonomy): Eukaryota > Viridiplantae > Streptophyta > Magnoliopsida > Poales > Poaceae > Saccharum > Saccharum spontaneum. The sequence goes on from CM039579.1 coordinate 25,005,092, forward strand.
ACCAAAAAATAGGTGGAGAGAAATTTTTGCCTCTTTATTATTAGGTGATGGATGAGGTCACAAGGGACATACAAGGTGAGATCCCTTGGTGTATGCTCTTTGCTGATGATATGGTGCTAGTTGATGACAGTAGGGCAGGGGTTAATAGGAAGTTAGAACTATGGAGGCACACGTTAGAGTCGAAAGGGTTCAGACTTAGTAGGACTAAGACCGAGTACATGAGGTGCGATTTCAGCGCGACTAGGCATGAGGAGGGAGACGTTAGCCTCGATGGGCAAGTGGTGGCCAAGAAGGATACTTTTCGGTATTTAGGGTCGATGCTACAAAAGGACGGAGACATTGATGAAGATGTTAGACATAGAATTTCAGCCGGCTGGTTGAAATGGCGTCAAGCTTCTGGCGTCCTCTGTGACAAAAGGGTGCCACAGAAGCTGAAAGGTAAGTTCTATAGGACGGCGATTCGTCCGGTGATGTTATACGGTGCTGAGTGTTGGCCTACAAAAAGGCGACATGTCCAGCAATTGAGTGTAGCAGAGATGCGTATGTTGCGTTGGTGTTGTGGGCACACAAGGAGGGATAGAGTCCGGAACGACGATATTCGGGATAGGGTTGGGGTGGCACCAATTGAGGAGAAATTGATTAAACATCGGTTGAGATGGTTTGGACATGTCCAACGGAGGCCTCCTGAGGCGCCGGTGCGTAGTGGAGTTCTAAAGCGGGCCGATAATGTAAAGAGCGGAAGAGGTCGACCTAAACTAACTTGGGACGAGTCCATTAAGAGAGATCTTAAGGAGTGGAATATCTCCAAGGATTTAGCTATGGATAAGAGCGCTTGGAGATTGACAATCAATGTGCCTGAACCGTGACCTATTTTTGTCTTGTGCCCTTTATATCCCGTTTATGTGTCTTCCTGTTTCTCGTCTCTTTTGGGTTTCATCTCTAGTCTATCCCAACTTGCTTGGGACAGACTATAGTCTCTAATTAAAGTTAGTAGAGAGTTCGTTACCAACACGTCAAGGACTGATCTCTCTTTTTCTTTAAAAATATATCGGGAGCATGTCGTTCATACTCGGAACATGTCTATCAAGCACAACTCACACACACCACGTACACTACTCAACACATGCATGCTTGGTGCTCTCTGAGAAAAACCTGCAGCTGGTTCTTCCCAAATTAAAAATGTGGATACGTCAAGGATTGATCTGTCTACCGATGATTATGATAAAAGACTTCTCTCAGTTTTTACATGGCAGCCCTTGTTAGGGATTGCAGAGATATATTTATTATATTTTTTGTGTGAGAGCATTGTATTCATCAAACCGTGGAATCGGATTAGTGCTAGAGTTAATGATTCTATTGAGTAGGGCTAACCCTAGAAGGGTAGCTATATATGTTCCATACATGGGCCACATGGGCCTTAGCCACATGGGCCTAAACATATACTCCAACACCCCCCGCAGTCTGAACTACCGGCGCAGCGGAGTTCGAGGCTGAACAAGAAAGAACACACATAACCCCCCACAGACGCAACTAGCCACCGATGATGTTGAGGCTGGAGCGAAACTCGGCGAAGGTCGAGGACGGGAGGCCCTTGGTGAAGATGTCCGCGAACTGGGAGGTCGTCGGAATATGAAGAATCCGCACCTCGCCCATGGTCACCCGATCACGGACAAAGTGTAGGTCGATCTCCACATGCTTCGTCCGCTGGTGCTGGATGGGGTTGGTGGAGAGGTAGACCGCACTGACATTGTCGCAGTAGATCAGTGTGCTCCGGGAGGGTGGAGTGTGCAACTCAGCAAGCAGCTGCCGGAGCCAGGCGGCCTCTGCCACACCGTTAGCCACGGCGCGGTACTCCGCCTCGGCGCTGGACCGGGAGACCACCGGCTGGCGCTTGGACGACCAAGACACCAGGTTGCCGCCCAGGAAGACGGCGTAGCCGGAGGTGGAGCGGTGAGTGTCCGGGCACCCGGCCCAGTCAGCGTCGGTGTAGACAACGAGGTCGGTGGAGGAGGCCCGGTGGAGGAGGAGGCCGTAGTCGAGTGTGCCCCGGAGGTAGTGGAGGAGACGCTTGAGAGCCGTGAGGTGAGGCTCCCGGGGATCATGCATGTGGAGGCAGACCTGCTGAACTGCATAGGTGATGTCCGGCCGGGTGAAGGTGATGTACTGAAGGGCCCCGGCAAGACTCCTGTACGCAGTGGGGTCGGCCACCGGTGGTCCCTCAGCCTCAGACAGCTTGCCCTGAGTGTCGACCGGAGTGGAGCAGGGCTTGCAGTCAGACATCCCAGCCCGCTCCAGGATATCCCGAGTGTACTGCCGCTGGTGAAGGAGCCCAGCAGGACGGTGCTCAACAGTGACACCGAGAAAGTGGTGGAGCTCACCCAGGTCCTTCATTGCAAACTCCTGCTGGAGAGCTGCAATGATCCGGCGGAGAAGTGGCTCGCTGGAGGCGGTGAGGACAATGTCATCAACATAGAGCAACAAGTATGCAGTGTCGGCCCCATGGTGGTAGACGAACAGGGACGTATTAGACTTGGCCTCCACGAACCCCAGGGTCAGCAAGAAAGTAGCGAACCGGTGGTTCCACGCCCGAACCTGTTGAGCCGGCAGACCATGTCAGGACGGGTGGTGTCGACGAACCCCGCCGGCTGACTGCAGTACACCGTGTTAGTCGCTGGATTCGCACTCTTGGTAGCAGCTGAATCCTTACTCTCATCGAGAGAGGATGACACTAGGAGTTGGGGCAATTTTCTGGTTTATTTCTCACACAAACTCATACAATGCCATGCCAACCTCTGAGGGGTTGGGGATACATATTTATAGGCTGCTAGCCAGCCAAGCATATGCCAAGATGTTAGTCTAAGATGCTAGTCTAGATGCTAACCACTTAGTATAAGATGCTGTCCTAGATGCCAACTGCTGTCCTAAAAGCAGATGCTGTCCTAGATGCCATCCTAGATGCTAACTGCTGTCCTAAAAACAGTCAAAAGATGCTGGACACAAAGATCATGTGCTGCAGTGTGCAGCAGCCCTACAACCACCAGCCACAGAGACTTATCCATCACTCTCCCCCTAAGTCTTGTGTGGCTCTTTGTGGGGTATCTGGGCCATCCCGATCCTGGCGCGAAGTTCCTGGAACTTGACCCGCCCAAGGGACTTGGTCAGGAAGTCGGCGAGCTGGTCTTGGGTGTTGATGTAGTTGGCCCGGACACTCCCTTCCTCCAGGCAGCTTCTGATGAAGTGGTACCTCACCCGGATGTGCTTGCTGCGCTCGTGGAAGACAGGATTCTTTGCCAAGGCCAAGGCGGACTTGCTGTCCACCTTGAGCTCCACCGCTTCAGTGTCTCTGCCGAGGAGATCACCAAGCAGTCGAGCGAGCCAGAGCGCCTGAGTCGAAGCGGTGGAAGCCGCTATGTACTCCGCCTCGCAGCTGGACAGGGCCACCACCTGCTGCTTGACCGACTGCCAGCTAACGAGGCACTTGCCGAGGAAGAAGAGGACCCCGCTTGTGCTCTTGCTGGTGTCGATGTCGCCAGCGTGGTCACTGTCGCTGTACCCGACGAAATGCGCCGCACCGGGGCACCTCGGGTAGTGCAAGCCGTAGTCTGAGGTGCCTGCGACGTAGCGGAGGATCCTCTTCACGGCCTGCTGGTGCTCCGCCGTCGGTCGCTGCATGAACCGGCTGACGTAGCCGACGGCGAACGCCAAGTCCGGTCGCGTGTGGACAAGGTAGCGAAGGCTGCCCACAATGCGCCGGTACTGCGTCGCGTCCACCTCCTCCGTACTCTCCCGACTCAGCCTCAGCCTCTCATCCATAGGAGTGTGGGCTGGGTTGCAGCCGGTGAGACCGCCTAGCTCCACAATGCGCTTGGCGTAGGCAGTCTGGCGAAGAGAGGTGCCGGAGCTGTCCTGGTGGACCTCGATCCCCAGGTAGAAGGAGAGAGGGCCCAAGTCGCTCATCTGGAAAGTCGCCCTCATCTTCTCCTTGAACGCCTCGATCTCCACCTCCTTGGTGCCGGTGATCACCAAGTCGTCGACGTAGACGCCTACCAGCAGGGCCTTTCCTCCGCTGCCTCGCCGGTAGATGGCCGCCTCGTGTGAGCTTTGCTCGAAGTCCATCCCCTTCAGCGTGGAATCCAGCTTGGCATTCCACGCCCTTGGTGCCTGCCGCAAGCCATAGAGGGTCTTGCGCAGGCGAAGCACCTTGCCCTCCTTGCCGGGAATCGCAAATCCCGGCGGCTGATGCACGTAGACCTCCTCCTTCAAGTCGCCGTTAAGGAACGCCGACTTGACATCCATGTGATGGACACGCCAGCCCTCCTGGGCAGCTAGCGCAAGGAGGAGTCGCACGGACTCCATCCGTGCAACGGGCGCGAAGGCGTCGTCGAAGTCGATTCCTTCTTGCTGGACGAAGCCGCGCGCCACCAAACGCGCCTTGTGCTTGATCACCTCTCCGGTCTCGTCCTTCTTGAGCTTGAAGACCCACTTGAGAGAGATGGCGTGGTGGCCGGCTGGAAGATCGGCCAGCTCCCACGTCTTGTTCCGCTCGACGGCGTCCATCTCCATCTGCATCGCGGCACGCCATGCCGCGTCCCTCTCCGCCTCGGCGAAGGAACGAGGCTCGCCATCGTCCTGTGCGAGGTGCAGCTCCGCCTCAAAGTCATGCTGTGCCCGTCCAGGGACCGGCTGCTCGCCGAGGAGGTTGTCCACGGTACGGTAGCGCAGAGGCTCGCCGCCGTGGTAGGCGTCGATGCGATCCTCGTCGTTGGACAGCGGAGTGGCGAACTCCACTGTGCGCTGCTCGTCGTGGGCCGAAGCTGCCGGTGCCGAGCCTGAAGATGTAGGGTCCGGTGTAGGAGAACGAGGCGTGGCCGGCGGTGCTGGTGGTGGACTCGCCGGAGCCTGTGGACTTGCCGGAGCTGGTGGTGGCGGTGGTGAAGGACTCGCCGGAGGTGGTGGCGAACGAGGTGGTGGGGTAGGTGAGCTTGGTGAGGACGAGCTGCTAGCTCCCCCCGCCTCCTTGAAGTGGACGTAGTCGACGAAATCGCTGGTCGTCGGAGTCGAGTCATCATCCACCATCTTGTCCCACGTCCAGCTTCGCCCCTCGTCGAACGCGACGTCACGCGTGATGCGCACGCGCCGTGTCGCAGGGTCAAGGACGCGGTAGGCCTTGGCGCCCTCCGCGTAGCCGATGAAGACCCCTGGCGTGCTCCGGTCGTCGAGCTTGCCGACGTGGTTGAGCTCCTTGACGAAGGCCAGGCAGCCGAAGACGCGAAGGTGGCTCACCGCGGGCTTGCGCCCGTGCCAGGCCTCGTATGGCGTCTTGCCGTCGAGGGCCTTGGTGGGAGAGCGGTTGAGCAAGTGGACGGCAGTCATCACCGCCTCACCCCAGTAGATCGCCGGCATCCCTCTCTGCTTGAGGAGGGCACGGGCGGTGGCTACCACCGTCTGGTTGCGGCGCTCGACGACGCCGTTCTGCTGCGGAGTGTACGGCGCGGAGAAGTGGCGGTGGATCCCCTCATCGGCGCAGTACGCCACGAACTCGGCCGCCGTGAACTCGCCGCCGTTGTCCGTGCGTAGGACCCGAAGCTTGCGGCCGCACTCCGCCTCCGCAGCAGCTTGAAGGTGCTTGATGGCGTCCGCTGCGGCTGCCTTGGCGTCGAGCAGGACAGCCCACATGTAGCGGGACACGTCGTCGACGAGGAGGAGGAAGTAGCGCCGGCCTCCAGGTGTAGCCGGTGTCACGGGGCCACAGAGGTCACCGTGTACGAGCTCCAGCTTCTCCTTGGCGCGGAAGCTCGCCTGGCGGGGGAAAGGGAGCCGCCGCAGCTTGGTGAGGACGCAGGTGTCGCAGAACTGCTCCACGTGGTCGACGTGCGGCATGCCCCGCACCATCTCCTTGCTGCCGAGCTGTCTCAGGGCCTCAAAGTTGAGGTGCCCAAAGCGCTCGTGCCACCTCCAAGCGTCGTCGTCGCGGCGGGCTGCAAGACAAAGAGGTTGTGCCACCTGTGCGTGAAGGACGTAGAGGCGGTTGCTCCTGTTGACCTTGACCAGGAGCCGGTGTCGATGATCCCAGATGCGCAGCACCCCGTGCTCGATCTCCACGCGTGATCCGCTCTCATCCAGCTGTCCCAAGCTGATGATGGAGTTCCTCAACGCGGGGATGTAGTAGACACCGGTGAGCAGCCTGTGCTCGCCGGTCTTGGCGACGAAGACGACAGAGCCGACGCCCTTGATCTCCATAGTGGAGACGTCGCCGAACTTGACGGTGCCTCGAACGCTTGGGTCGAGCTCGGTGAAGAACTCCCGCTGTCCGGTCATGTGGTGGGTGGCGCCGGTGTCAAGGCACCACCCGTCGGTCTTGTCGTTGCCGGAGCTGTCGTCGAGGAGGGCGTGTGCTTTTGGCTCGTCAAGGTGGAGGAGAGCCGTTACGGCCGGTGCCGCTGGAGGTAGTTCGATGCTCGCATGAGCAATGAACAGAGCCGGCTGCTCCTCTTCCGCCTGCGCGACGTGGGTCTGGCCGCGTCGTGGCTGTCGACAATCCTTGGCCCAATGACCAAGCTTGCCGCAGTTGTAGCAAGGGTCGCCTCGTGCTGGCTTTTGCTTGCCAGCGGCGCCGCCCTGGGCGCCTCCACGATCATCACCCTCGGCACGTCCTCGCGCCCCTGCCTGGGCGTCTTTGCGCGGCTTGCCACGCTTGCGGCCGCCTGTCGTGGAAGAAGGCTCCCTCTTTTTCCTGTCACCTTGGCCGGCAGCCCACTGCTCCCGAGTGAGGAGGAGCTTCCCGCCAATGGTGACGGGTCCCGAGAGGCGCTGTGGCTCATCGCCGTCAACGACCTTGAGGCGGCCCAACGCCTCCTCGATCATCATCGTGGAGAGGTCCAGCAGAGACTCGATTGAGCGAGCCATCTGCTTGTACTTCTCGGGGACGCAGCGGAAGAGCTTCTCAACAGCTCTCTCCTCGCCGTAGGTGTCGTCGCCGAACTGCACCAACTTCTGTAACAGAGTGTTGAGACGGAGAGCAAAGTCATCAACGTCCTCACCTGGCTTGAAGGCCAGGTTCTCCCACTCCTTGCGAAGTGTCTGTAGTGTGGACTTGCGGGCGCGGTCGCTGCCGATGCGTGCTGCAGCGATGGCATCCCAAGCCTCCTTGGCAGTCCGCTTGCTGGTAAGCGAAAACTGCATCTCGGGCGGGACTGCAGCGATGAGAGCATCCAGCGCCCGTCGATCTTGGTCGTAGTCGACGTCGCCGTACCGGACTGCATCCCACATATGCCGCACCTGGAGCTTCACCCTCATCACCGCAGCCCACTCAACGTAGTTGGTCTTGGTGAGGGTAGGCCACCCGCCGCCGGGGCCGACGTCCCTGACGACAGCCTGGTACTCGTGGTGACCACGGTACCGAACCGGGGAGAGAGAGCCGCGCTGCCTGTGAAGGCCGCGCTCTCCGTCGACCCGTCCGCCGCCGCCATGCGCGCCTCCTCCAGGAGCGCCGCCGCCGTGCGCGCCTCCTCCAGGCGCGCCGCCGGCGTGTCTGCGCCTGTCTGGGCTGCCGCCGCGCTCGTGGGCGTGCACGGCTGCCCACTACGCCGCTCGCCCTCGCGATGCCTCCCTCTCCAGCAGCTCGAGGTCCGCGTCGGCGCTGTCATCAGCAGCGATGGAGCTGCTGTTGCTGCCGCGTAGAGCCTCGACCTCCGCTGCTGCTGCACGCGCTGCATCCGCCGCCGCCGCTGTTTCCACCTCCGCTCTAGCTGCTGCTAGCTCCGCTGCTGCCAGCCTCGATGCCCTTGCCGCTGCTGCAGCGGCGTCTGCTGCCGCTCGCTCGCGCTTCTCTGCCGCGGCGAGGTCGGCCTCCTGCCGACGCCGCGTGCTCGAGGCGACCGAGCCCTGAGACTGGCCTGCGGACATGGCGCGCTATCGAGGGGGCTGCTGTGTGGAGAGCAGGGGCAGCCGGAGCTGCTGCTGCTACCGGCTGCGGTTGGGGCTGCTGCGAGGCCGGGGAAGGAGAAGAGCAGGAGATGCTCAGGCTACAGGATAGTACGGCTCGGATACCACTGGTTAGTCGCTGGATTCGCACTCTTGGTAGCAGCTGAATCCTTACTCTCATCGAGAGAGGATGACACTAGGAGTTGGGGCAATTTTCTGGTTTATTTCTCACACAAACTCATACAATGCCATGCCAACCTGAGGGGTTGGGGATACATATTTATAGGCTGCTAGCCAGCCAAGCATATGCCAAGATGCTAATCTAAGATGCTAGTCTAGATGCTAACCACTTAGTCTAAGATGCTGTCCTAGATGTCAACTGCTGTCCTAAAAGCAGATGCTGTCCTAGATGCCGTCCTAGATGCTAACTGTTGTCCTAAAAGCAGTCAAAAGATGCTGGACACAAAGATCATGTGCTGCAGTGTGCAGCAGCCCTACAACCGCCAGCCACAGAGACTTATCCATCACACCGTCTCGGTAAGAAGGCCGTGGAGGAAGGCGTTCTTGACGTCCAGCTGGTGGACGGGCCAAGACCGAGCAAGCGCCAGCGATAGCACGGTACGGACGGTGGCCGGCTTGACCACCGGGCTGAAGGTCTCATCGTAGTCGACGCCAGGACGCTGAGTGAAACCCCGGAGGACCCATCGAGCCTTGTAGCGCTCGAGAGAGCCGTCCGCTCGGCGCTTGTGAGTCCAAATCCACTTGCCGGTGACGACATTGGCGCCCGGCGGCCGGGGCACCAACTCCCACGTCTGGTTGGCGAGTAGCGCGGCGTACTCCTCTTCCATCGCGCGGCGCCAGTGAGGGTCCAGCAGGGCGTCGCGGACGGAGGAGGGTACCGGAGAGACCACCGCGTCGCCGGTCGAAGCCTCGAGGACACGAGGCGGCAGGGTGCCAGCCGCGTGTCGTGTCACCATCGGGTGAACATGCCGCGGGTGTCGGTGAAGCAGCGGCGGGTGGTAGACCGGCGGGGCACCACGGGCCGGCGGAGACAGTGGCGGTGGTGTCGGTGTCCCCGGTGGAGAAGGGACCACGAGCGGCGGTGGCCGCGGCCTGCGCTGGTAAACCCGTACCGGCGCGGCGAACCTCGACGGAGGCGCCGGGGCGGGTGCCGAGACAGGATCCGGCGTCGGCAACCGGCACGACCCCCCGGGGCAGAAGCGGGGGACGAAGGCCCCGGGTCTGCACCAACTGAAGAAGACGGGGCCGCGCTGGAGGACGAGGGGCCAGACTCGCAGGGGAGCCGGGACCGGTGGCCGACGCGGAGCGCGGCGAAGCGGTACCTGCAGGAGACCACGAGAAAGGTGGCTGGACCACCGGGTCAGTGGGAAACAGGGAGGGTGGGTCAGTGACCGGAGGAGTAGAGGTGCTGGAAAAGGGAAAGACGGACTCATCGAACACTACATGGCGCGAGATGAGAACACGTCGGGAGGTAAGGTCGAAGCATCGGTACCCCTTGTGATCTGGGGAGTACCCGAGGAAGACACAGAGCGTGGAGCAAGGGTCCAGCTTGTGAGAAGAGGTGGCAGCAGTGTTGGGGTAACAAGCACACCCAAACACGCGGAGGTGATCGTACCGAGGCGGGGTACCGAAGAGGGCGTGGTGAGGTGTGGGAGCGAGACAGGCAGCGGAAGGAAGGCGGTTAAGAAGGTAGGTGGAGGTGTGCAGGCCCTCAGCCCAGAAGCGAGCAGGAAGAGAGGCCTGAAACAGAAGAGTGTGCACGGTGTCGTTGGTGGTGCGAATCATCCGCTCTGCCTTGCCATTCTGCGAAGAGGTGTATGGGCAAGACATGCGCAACTGAACACCGTGAGAGAGGAAGAAAGCTCGGGAGGTGGAGTTATCAAACTCGCGACCATTGTCACACTGGACGGCCTTGATGGTGAGACCGAACTGAGTAGACACCCAAGTAAAGAAGTGAAGGAGCGTGGTAAACGTATCCGACTTCGCACGTAGGGGAAAAGTCCATGAATAATGCGAAAAATCATCAACAACCACAAGATAGTACTTATAACCAGAAATACTGATAACAGGAGAGGTCCATAGGTCGCAATGTACAAGATCAAAAATGCGGGCCGCATGAGAAGAACTAGAAAAAGGAAGACGAACATGTCGGCCCAATTGGCACGCATGACACAGTTGCTCATCATGAGCTCGAGTACATGGAAGACCAGAGCTACGACTGAGCTGTATCAGGGCATCACGTCCAGGATGGCTGAGGCGCCGGTGCCAAGTAATAGAGGAAGTAGAAGCGGCGAAGGCAGCTGACAAAAGGGACAGCGAAGAAGATGAATGCGCCGCCGGGAAGCGAAGGGTGTAAAGGGGCCCGGTGCTGTCACATCGGAGCAGAGGACGTCGGGAAGCCAAATCCTTTACAGTAAGACCAGAAGAGTCAAATTCCACAGAACAAGAATTGTCAGCTGTAAACCGACGAATAGAAAGAAGGTTATGAACCATAGAGGGGGCAACAAGAACATCAGGAAGACGAAAGGAGCCATGAGCACCGGCGGTACCCACAGACGTGACAGGAAGACAAGAACCATTTGCGACCATAATGGACGAAGGAAGAGAGGAGGAAGGAGAGTGGAGTGACGAAAGTATACCGGGGTCAGGAGTGGTGTGGTAGGTGGCTCCTGAATCAGCGATCCACTCGGGTCCGACCGGAGGTGTCAGACCCATGGTGCTGAACGAGCGAGCCAGGGCCGTCTGGTCCCATCCGGCGACCCCCGGTGGAGTCCACGCTGTAGCAGGGAAGGCGCCGGGTGGAGGACCAGCAGGAGGAGCGCCGGTGAGCATGGCCACCGGTGGGCGCGAGTCGGCCCCGGTGGTGTGGTAGGGCCACATGGAGATGCGCCCTGACCATGGGTGCTGGAAGGAGGGCCATGGTGCCCCCCCGGTAACCCACCGGGAACCTGAGCCTGGGTGTGGCCGCCCCGGCCACCCCCGCCACCCCCGCACCCGGGCCTGCCCCACCGCGGCGGCGGCGACCGCCACGACCCCCCCCCCCCCCCCCCGCCTCCGCTCGGCCCGGAGGGAGGAGGACCCAGGAGAGACGACGGCGGTGGAGCAGACGGGCGCGGTGAAGTAGCAGCCAGGGCCGTCGAGGAGGACGAGGACCCCGCGGGAGTGGTGGAGACCGGCTGGAGGCCCTGCGTGAGCTCCTCCATGACGAGATCGTCGCGGACCTCTAGGAAGGTGGGGAAGGGCCGCTAGCGGGTGATCCACGTCCGGAGGTGGGCGTAGCGGTCGCTGAGCCCCCGGAGGACGTTGAGGACCAAGATGCGATCCTCCACGGGCCACCCAAGGTCCCCCAGGGAGTCGGCCATGCCCTTCATCCGGCGGCAGAACTCACCGACGGAGAGGTCACCCTGGACGAAAGTCCGGAAGCTCGCGTCGAGGCGCAGAGACCGGGCCTCGGCGTTGCCCAGGAACTGGCCCTCAAGGGCAAGCCAAGCTCGGCGCGCGTCAGGAGAGGTGCGGACGAGGTCGTGGAGGTCGAGAGAGATCGTCCCCAGAATCCAGGAGAGGACGATGCTGTCCAGACGAAACCACGACGGGGTCTGGACGGCGGCCGAAGCGTCGAGGAGGACGTGGTCGTCGAGGGCGTAGCGGCGAAGAGTGAGAACCACGAGGTCCCGCCAGCGGGCGTAGGAGGGTGACTCCGGCTCAAGAACGACCGACACGAGGAGGCGAACGTCGCTGAAGGAAGGAAACGGCTTCTGGCGAGTGATCAGCTGTGCCATGAACTGAAACCTTTCGTTGAGGCCGCGCAGGACGTTCAGGACGAGCGTGCGGTCACTGATGGGCTCGCCAAGATCAGCAAGGGCATCAGCCTTGGTCTTCATCTGGCGGCAGTAGTCGTCGATGGAGAGGGCGCCCTGAGAGAGGTTGCGAAATTCAGCATCAAGGATGAGTGCCCGGGATTCGCGATTTCCCAGGAACTGATTCTCGACCCCGAGCCACGCTGCCTGGGCAGTGGTGCCAGCGTGCTCGTGGACGATGTCCAGAAGGTCGGGGGAGATGGTGATGGAAATCCAAGAGACGACCACGCAGTCCATGCGAGACCATGCCGGATCGTCGGGGCGGGCGTCATCGCTGAGGACATGGTCCTTCAGGGAGAACCGCCCGAGGGTGAGGAGGAAGTAGCCGCGCCACTTGGAGTAGTTCGATGACGACTGGAGTTCGAGGACGATGGGGATCAGGTGCTTGATGTTCTGGACAGCAGCTGCCTGGCTGTGGAGATGAGCGGTGGCCGTGGCTTCAGAGTGGCCAGAGCGGGCGTCATCGTCGTGAACATCGTCGTCCTTGAGCAGCTCCGCGCGAAGACGATTGCGGAGGGCGGCAGCCTGCTGTTCCAGGGCGTCAGCCTGCGCGCGCTCTTGGTCAAGAGCAGCAGCGGCGGTGCGAACGCGCTCCTGGGCGGCGGCGGCAGACTTCAGGAGGTCGGCCTCCTGTTGGAGCTGCTGGCTGCGCTCGGCGTTGGAGGAGCGGGCGGCGGAGGCAGCTTCATCACGAAGCTTGGCCTCAGCGGCGGCGGCCGAGAGACCGGTGCTGGAGTCACCGGAGGTAGGGGTATCGGCGGCCATGGGCGCAGCAACAGCGGGCGCGGCGGCCTGGGGGCGCGCGCGCAGCTGGGGGCGCGAGTACGGCGCCTGGGAGAGAGGAGCGGAAGCGGTACAGGACTCAAAAGTCTCGTGATACCATGATAGAAGCCTAACAGGCTGAGATGATATTCATTGATATGAGTTTACAGGATGGTTTACATATATATAGGAGGTACAGGGTAGCCCAAAGGGCCAGGCCAGCCTGGGAGGCTGCGCATACAGCTAGGAGGTGAATAGCAGTAATTAACACACTATCCAAGGAGATACTAACACAGTAAACTAGGATAATCTAACATTCCTAACTATCTAGGTTACCTTGAAAACCTGTGTAATCCAGATCGAAAGCCACCCAGACAGAGCGCTGAAGTGGTACCTGTCTGAAGTTGTAGTTCGAGTCACGTACATTACATCCCGAGCTTCATGTATTCTTGTGTGTGAGTGATAGAATAGAGACAAGAAGCTTACGTGAAATTCGTGGTCTATTAGTATATTATTTATTTATACTTTTGCATTTTATTTGGATTTAAGAGATGCAAATCATCAATGTCTCTTTGCAACCGCCATGAGGTTTTGATGCAACTTGAGCGATCAGGTTCGTTTACGACGCGTGCTGCCTTTGTTTCCAAAACAAACACAAAAGGAATAAGATCCGAACTTGTATTTGGATTTGGATTTGGATTATGATTCCTAGTTATATTCAAGATATTTGAAGATGAATATATAATGTGAGAGCTATAACCAGATGTGAAGAGAGACAATTTCCACATTTACGGAGTTAGTTAGAGGAAGACGGACAAAAAAAATGGACGGACCAAAAAATAAGCTGAAATTTTGCCTCTTTATTATTAGGTATAGATTAGCACACTTTGGCTACTATTATCCTTTAGGTATTTTGCAGAACCTTTCCATAGCAATCCCATTGATCTTTAGGAAGCGATCCCATTTGTTAAAGCCCCCTGCAGGCAACTTTCGAGTTCACTCACACATATACGTGATTTAACAAGGACACACTAAATCTATAATTCTGGGATAAAACTTCTTAAATCTGTAGTTTTGTGATAGCATAGCCCACTCACACATATACAAAAAAAAATGAAAAAGAAAGAAAAAGAACCATAAAGTTACTTATGTGCCTAGATTCTAGGCCCTAGAACATATAGCTGTGTTACACTATTATGAATTCCTAGTCTGTGCCTGCTTGTGCAGGACACTTTTCTACTTGATCAGCTAAAGTCAACACCTGAGTCTTTTAACAGGATATGATCGAGAATGTCCTGGAAATTAAAGATACACAGGTGAGGGAAGTAATGACGCCTTTGGTGGACGTAGTTGCAATTGATGCTATTGCAACACTTATTGATTTCAAAAAGTTGTGGGAAACTCATCAGTACTCTAGGTATTGTCAACTATTATTGCCGCTTGTATTTTCAAGTCTTATCGCTGACATCTGCTGCTATTTATTATTTCCAGAGTTCCTGTATTTGAGGAGCGCATAGATAATATTGTTGGAATTGCATATGCGATGGACATGCTTGAATATGTTGAAGAGGTATGTAACTTGTTTACCATTTAATGTAAAACTTAATCACAGTGAATCTTATTTGCTCCACATGATGCTTCTCTAATGGGAAAGTAAAAGGTGTATTTTTTCTTTTCAAGGTTGAGAAGTTGAATGAAATCACTGTTAAGAAAATCGCACATATGCCTACATACTTTGTTCCAGGTAATTTTTAGCAACATTGTTGGATACAAGTATCATGATGAACTAAAAGAAGGCATCTGTCAGTAGTTATAGGGTTGGATGTTTTTACACAACAATTAATCATTTCTGCCACATGTTTTCTCCCATCTATGCATCATGAATGTAATATACGATACGATCTGTTTCATCTGGCAGATTCAATGTCTGTTTGGAACCTATTAAGAGAATTCCGGATCAGGCAGGTTCATATGGCAGTGGTCCTCAATGAATATGGTGGAACTATTGGTGTATGTCCCTATGAAACCCATTTTTTATACTTAATGATTCTAGTTATGCATTTCATCCAAGGCTAGTCGCTTGATTGAGACCATTTTGACTTATGGCACACAATGAGGTTCAACATTGTTTACTCCAATCAATTTTTAGCTGTAACTTTCAAGCATGCTAGTTAGTTTGGCTAATCATTGATGAATGCTAGTCAAGTACATGGTGACATTTTGATGGCCATTTATTGGCATCACTACTGGCTTTTATTCCACAATGGTCATGTTTTTAGCACAAGCATGTGATGTGATGCTTCAAGTGATCTTGCTGCGCAGCTTACGTAACTGCAGCAATGGAGCACTTTTCATCTGTTGCAGTACCAGTCCCTGTTGTTCATGGTTTGTTTCCTTTTAAGATATACCCCATACATAGAGATTAGTTATGCTCCATGCAGCAGAGATTATTATTTTCCACAAGTTTAGAGATTGTTTCTTAGGAAGTAGTTATGGTCTCAGTTTGTTCAACAGTTTCTGTTTTGAGAAGTAGTTGATGAGCAATGAATTGATTATGTTTGCTGCCGAAAGGATAATTCTTTAAGCTGTTTTTCTCATTACTGATGCTCATTGGTAAAAGCTACAAATGATTGGACGAAGCTACTACCCATGAGCTTCCTTTGTCTTACACATACCCCTGGCAAGCACAGCCTTCGAGCAATTACCCTTTCATGTAGCCATATCTATCCATCTGTTGTGTTCAGAAAATGTTTATCAGAACAGTTTGTAATTTCATATGTTTATCACTGCATGGGACATTGGGAATTACTCTCTGACTTTTGACAAAAAAAAAATGCAGATTGTAACACTAGAAGATGTAGTGGAAGAAATAGTTGGTGAAATCTTTGACGAGAATGATTCCAAGGTGATTATTTCTGGAATTTTTTATTTCATCACAAGTGGGTGTTCAGTGCCATACATATGCATGCTATTATTTTCCATTTCCTTTTCAAAATTATTTCCCCCTTTCTTTTGGCTTATTATTCCCTTTTTGCCTTGTAACTATCGTTCTTATTACAGAACTGACTTTTCATATCTTGGTAATAAATAATGATATGCTAGCATTTGAACTTAGGAAATTTAGTGGGCCAAACATACTGAGCCATGCCAAAAAAGACAGGCAAATCATATGGTCATATTTTACTGTTTGGACATCTTTTAGGTGTCGTCTCTGCCACATTTTATACGCGTCAGGTGCAAGGGTAAAAGAAATAGGCCCCCTTTGGAACAAAGGAAAAATGGAGGAATTCTAGAGATCCTATAGAAAAATTTCCTGTGAACCTCTTTGGAACAAAGGGTTGGGTTCTTACAAATGCTATGAAATTCCTATGGAATGGCTTGTTTCATATGAATTTTGGAGGAATTTTACCAAGAGGTTGAACCTCATGGAAAGTTTCCTTTGTGTCACTCTCTCCCCAATTTCCTGTGCTTTTCCTGCACTCCATCCCAACGTTCAGGACCCCTTTGGAACGCGGGATTTTTTTTCCTGTTCCTGCGTTTTTCCTGTGAAAATGAACCGATTCCTGTGAAATTCGTATATAATCCTTAGGGCAGTTTGTTCCTACGTTTTTCTTATTCCTGCATTTCTAGAAGAATTTTGCATTCCAATGAGGCCCTAAACCAGTTTCCTGTGGTATATAACAAGCCTAAGGTAAGTCCTGTAGCAATTACCAATATGTTTAGGTCAACTTTGCCACTGCAAAACCAGGGTGAAAACACTAATATAGTTATTTACACTAAAAATACAGATTATTGCATTCTTAGTATGCTGGATCCTTGTAGGAATGTATTCTTAAATTATATTTGTATTTTTTTATTAAACAAATATCAATGCCAACAATCTTGTTTCAGGGTGTCTCAAATGAGAACAAAAACTGAAAAGAGACATTCGGTGAAGACTGTTTTATTTGTGAACTTCCAAAGAGTTTTGTGTTTGTTTATCAATTTGTGTGCTCTTGGTATTTATGTGATCGCATTTTCTTGGAATTTGGAATTATTGTGGGCATGGCCATAACACAAGCAGGGTTCATAAGCCAGAAGTGGAGAAGCCCAGAACCAGATCAGCTGGGAACTATCCAGTGTCCTGAATCTATAGTTAGACATATAGTATGGTGGAAATTAACTGGACTCTTGAAGAATTAACTGGACTCTTGAAGATTATCTGGCTAAGTCAAACTGAAGTTCCATTAGCTTGGTTTTGAAAACTGGAGAGATTAGATCTCCTGCCTCAGTGCTTCTCCAAGTTCTGGAAGCAGCTGCTTCACTCCTATTTTCTGTATCCTAGTCAAAACAAAGGATTTTTCCATGTAACAAGCTAGTTGCTATAAGTCATTTGCTTAGGCAGCCTCTCAATTCCTTCTGCTACTCTGTTTTTCACCCTTTCAGGAGGAAATCCAGAAGAAAACAGGCTATATAGTAAGGCGGGGAGATGGAACATTTGATGTTGATGCAAATACATCGATAGATCACCTATCTGAAGAGCTTAGTATCAAAATACCAGAGGTATTGTTCCTCATTTGATCTTAGCTTTCTCTACAGTTGCTATGCATTCCCTTGGACATGTGTATATGTTGGAGTGGACACCGTATGAGAGCAAGTACAACAATTGGCTTATAACCAAGCTAATCAATGTTTTTGCTGATGTGGAAGAGAGAAAGAAGGAGAGAGAAGAGAGCTTGGCTCGGCACTAATGGGTCCCAATAGAGATGTATGTGAGGAGGTATAGGAAAGAGAATAGAAACATATAATAATAAAGAAATTTTGTAGACAAATAGAAGACTAACTATTGTATAATTTGGCTCTTATAACTTGACTTATAGCGAAGCATTTGGTTCTATTATTGACCATGCTCTGATGATCATCGAATGTGAGTTCCATCATTTAGAGATGCTGGTTTGCAGAACCTATACAGATATGACGTTATTATATCTATTTTTTGGTGGAAACTGGACATTTAATATTTAGGTCAACAAAATATTCACAAATGTTCTGTTTGTGAGATATGCCCTTGGCAGTCATCATTATATGGTGCTGTGTATTTCTGTCATGTTTCTCGAGATTGGCTGATATCTTGAGACACTTGGACTTTTGGCAGGGGCATCAGTATGAGACGGTGTCTGGTTTTGTCTGTGCATCTTTTGGCTATATTCCAGAAGAAGGTGGGAAAATGCTTGTGATTCTTGAAAAGGATTACAGAGAAGAAAACGGTGAATATCAGGAGGAAGGTTCTGATCGCCAAGATGATAGAGAAAAAACTCAAGCTTATGAACTTGAGGTAATTGCTACAACTCCTTGTGTAATCTCTTTGCTCAAGAGTTCTAGTACCAGGTCAATTATTATTATACGATTATCTTGTCATCCTAGAAATCTCCTTCTAAGAACTTACTAGTATAGATAACTATTATGAATTTTCCTTGTCATTACTTGAAAGCTGAAGACACCACTAAAAGCTTCAATTTTCTTTGTTGATGCAATACCATGAAACCTTTTTTGTTAAATAACTCTCATTTAGAATCAATTTTCCATACAGGGCATTTGGTTCTTAGATCATTTTATAGGATATTTTGTACTATATAAATTTCAAGATGCTTTTGGTCTTATCATGACTATAAGAAGTAAGAACCCACTGATAAAAACAACTATCCACGACCACCTCTACATGCTTGTTGTGCTTATAAAATGACAACAATACTCGGAAGGTTGCTGTAACATGTCCACACTCCACTTATGCGGTAAAAATGACAAACAATACTCGGAAGGTTGCTGTAACATGTCCACACTCCACTTATGCGGTGCTAATACTACCTTCATTTGTACTTGCTTTTTTTTATTTGAAGCTAGAAAAAGAAAGTATACAAAAACTAATAGATGAGAAAAGCTACTACTCAATTGTCAATTCAGAACTCATACTTGTGTTGGTATTGGTACACAACCTTTGTTAGTTGGTGCAACTCCCATTTTCCCGAAGTCTTCGTTACACTTTTATTGAATTGCTGCAGCCCTAGGAATCCATAGTTTCTGTTTCACAATTCACCCAAAATTTCATTCTTTGTTGCAGAATTAAATAACCTTCTGTAGTTGTTTTTACTACCTTTACCTGACCTCTCTTGCTCACAGATAGTGGAAGCTAATGCAAGGAAGGTGGGCAAAGTCCTATTTAAGCCAATAAGCAGTGAATGTCTTGGTGTTGACAACAAGGGTGTGAACCGCCTGGTCTCCAAGAAGATCATCAAACGGAAGAAGCAGGGCTCTGATGATTCCTCCAGTGATGAGTATCCAGATATAACAGAGAATGGCTGCCCTGCAGAGGTACTCTCCTACTCGGATGATAACAGTGACTTACTGGAAGATGCAAGCAGTTCTAGTGCCAAGAGGTGACAATAAAGGAACTTCAAGACCATCGTACTACTGGTAATAATTACAGCACACCGTCAACCCTCCTAACACCCCTTGTTACAACAGAAGAAGAGAAGAACTGCGAGAGCAACACCAAGAGGTTAACAGCAGTTTAAGGCACTGTAACATTTTTCAGTAGCAGGAGTAGCAGTAGCAGTCTAGAGGTGCAGCGAGGTGTCGACGTCGACTTCACCAGAGACATGTTTGTAGTTGTAGGTCTTATTACTGGGCCAGAGCTCCACCGCGACGGGTTGCTATCGCCGTGGAGCTGGAAGCTTTTGCATTCACAGACAGTGGTTGGCACGGCCGGGGAATAAGGAGGCTGCGGCGACAGTGGCAGCGGCAGTGGTGTCACGCAGCGGCCTGCACGGGTAGAGCAAGCTCCGGGTGGAAGAACCACTTCACGGGCATCTCCCTCGGCGAGGTGGTGGCCGCAGGGCGGGGGGCGAGCACGTGGAGAAGCCTCTCCTCCCGCTTCTCCCTGATCCTCTCCAGCTCCCTGAACCTCTGCTGCAGCAGGGCGATGGAGGAGAACATCACCTGGCCTTCGCTGCTCTGCACCCCCATGATGGACTGAGGAGAGGGGAGCTCACTCAGCTCAGGAACAAATCTCAGTTACGTGTTCGTGTGTATCTCAGTGTCTGTCTACTTCGCTCGGTGTGGGGTTTTGCTGCTTGAAGAGCATGTGCGTACTTATAAGCCGCAAAGTTTTGTCACGGCGCAGGGCGTCGTCTTGTGGTCGTATTGCAAGCTGCGCCAATTCTTTCATCTTCCATTATGTGATGCTATGCCTGTTTGTTTATGGGCTGATTGAAAAACAAGACACACTATTGGTATGAGAGAATCTGGGAGGAGGTAGGGAATGTCACGTCGCCCGAGAAATGAAGTGGGAGGCGTGCAGGTGAGAGAGAATAAGGGGCGTGGGAGAGTCCAAGGAAGTAGGGCTGTGGACGCTTGCGCTTGTTCCGTTCCTGTGGGAGGGAATCGCCGTGTGCCGTTGTGCGGGGTGGCATGATTGCGCCTCTGTTTGTCTGTCACCTTTTTCGTGCGCCCCTCCTCTCTTTCCCTTGTGCCTTGCTGCAGCAGCAGGGCAGGGGAGAGGTCTGCATGCCATGCCCTGCTGCTCGCAGCTCGCTACTACCTCTCTCTCTCTCTCTCCAATCTCCATCCAAACCGGCAGCTGGATACTGCGAGCTTTTCCTGGTCTATTATGGCGTCGTTGGAGCTGTAGTATGTGCACTGTGGACTACGGTGCACGTAGGGTTCATAGCAACTGTGCCATGCACGGCAGCGCTTTCAGGTGTCGAACTGTGCACTCCATGAGCCATTGTCTTCGTTTGCCTGTGTGAACGTGTTGGAGAGTCTGGGAGCAGAAAGTCTGCTTTGAACGTAACTTCTTTGGGTCTTTGACTGGTGCGTCGATCGATCTGAATGGGAAAGTCTGCTTGAAGTTTGAACTTTTGGTTAATTCAGGAAAGTTGATTGATCTGATGTTCTTTGACGGCCAGGTAAACACAGCCAATGCACCGTCAAAGACCCCTGTCGTCGGATACTTCGGACAGTAATTGAGATATTCGTAACAAATGCTTCACTACCAAGAGAAAACT
The DNA here is from genome assembly GCA_022457205.1 of Saccharum spontaneum. Taxonomy (NCBI): domain Eukaryota; kingdom Viridiplantae; phylum Streptophyta; class Magnoliopsida; order Poales; family Poaceae; genus Saccharum; species Saccharum spontaneum. The sequence continues at coordinate 25,025,697 of CM039579.1, forward strand.
AGTCTTCGTTGGTTGCCGCATTTTGGGAAAATAAGAAAGGGCCTGTTTGAATTAGAGTCGGGTTATTATAATTGGATTTAGACTGTTGGATTTCTGGTGGTGGAAACTATCCATATAGGTTGTCCTCGACTTGATGCATATGCTCATATTTACTTGGGTTTATTTTAGGATTTAACGAGGGAAATCTTCTCATAAGCGTTTTTCTCGTCTAGCCTGCCAACTGTCATGATGCTACATATTTAAGTACCGACCATTTTCTCAAATGGTAGTCTAATGTGAACAATCTTGAGGGTGAAAACAAATTAGCAACAAAGAATAGATAGCCAAAAATGCCTGACAAAATGGAAAATTGTGGGTTACTATGTCTCATGAGTTACTTGAATTAGAATAAAATATGTTCGGTTATTTGAGAAAAATAAAATTTTACAACATAGAAAACTATTTGCCATTAAAAAAATCGCTCCAAAAATCTAGTTGGCTAAGAAAATATATAGTGTGCTCCATGGCACCTAAGAGTTTTTAAATATTATGTAAATGGCTAATAAAAAGAAGTCAATAAATCATTTTGCTGATATGTACAACATAGAAAACTATTTGCCATTAAAAAAATCGCTCCAAAAATCTAGTTGGCTAAGAAAATATATAGTGTGCTCCATGGCACCTAAGAGTTTTAAATATTATGTAAATGGCTATAAAAAGAAGTCAATAAATCATTTTGCTGATATTGACTTATTTGCTATCATCAATCATCCAAAAAAATGTCTTTAAGAATAATATTTTTACCATGTGAAACAAGAAGAAAAAGACAAATCTGAACGTTTGTTTGTGGTTGTTGATTCCCTGGAGCTGTTGTAAATGTCATTGTTGTTGAGCTGATATTTTTTGGAGTTCTTTTTGCGACGAAAGACAAATCTGAACGCTTGTTTGTGGTTGTTGATTCCCTGGACCTGTTGTAAAAGTCATTATTGAGATGAGATTTTTTTTTTTGAAGTTCCTTTTTGCGACGAATAAGTAATAGTTTTATAGATGTTTGATGGTATTAGCATATAGTCTGCTTCTAAAATAATAAAAGGAATTTTCCGTTACTATTTAGTTGTGGATTGAGGCCTGCAGAAGTATGTTTTGAAACTCGGAATTTCATGGAGGATTTGTAGGAGTCCCATAAAAAACATGCCAAGCAATCCTTACATATTTTCTTGATTATTTTCTAGCTAGGTTCATTTATATTTTATGTAGTATAAAGAGTATCCTTGCTCCAAACATGTAGTGGTGAGAATTGAGTTTACTAATGTCTTGTGTAGTTAACCTATAAGCTTGGTAACTGAGCCTTATCTAATCTGGCCCTAAATTAACTTATCATCCAAACTGATGTGTTGGAGTCTTGTGACGATCTCTAGTTTGTTGTGGAACGGGACTACTGCCGGACATATTATACAGTGTTGAACTGCTTTAATTTATCCTGGATATAGCCAATAGTAGCCCATAACATGCTAACATAGCATATGCATATGCATGTATCACAGTGGACGTACAACTAGAGACTATTTGCAGGAGAGAGAGAGGGGTCCGATTCGCTTGTTCAGCTGGAACAGTTCTCTCACAATAAATCAGCAAACAATACTTTCAGTCATGCCTTTTTAGTGAAGCGAACGGGCTCAGAGAGAGAATATATAATATATATGACCATCTTGTGTGATCACCTTGACATTCTAGATCGAGAGAGATGGAGAGGAGGAGAGTAGTACGGGAGATCGACTTGTGTGGCGCGGCAATAATTTAAGCAGATTGATGGGGGCGAGTGATTTTTAAAGGCAGATCGATTGATGCATGAGAGCGAGAGCTAGCTTAGCGGAGAAAAGAAGATTGGTGATTGGTGTGGTGATAGGCCGGGCAGCCGTGCAGCAGCTAGAACTACGTAGAAGGGAAGGCTGATGGCTGTAGTTTAAGGACGGGTCCATGCATGCATGCCCTGCAGCTAGCATCTATGGACGTTCCTCCGTTGTCGCGGAGCCGGTGGACGCGAGTGGCATGCGTGGGTGCACAGCATGCATTGTTGCATGCGAGATGGTGGTAGCCGGCGTCTCTCCTCTCTTCTCCATCGGTCGGTCGGTCACTAGCTCGCAGCATGGCATGCATGCACGCCTCTGCTCTCTGCTGGTGTCGTGTCGTCGATCGGGGGTTGGGTGTTGCATGCTCCAGGAGCATCTCCAGCTAGCAGTTCTCAATACCTTCTCGTATAACCCATAAAACTATCGTATTGAGACAGCTTTTTTTCTTGCTCCAACAGTTATCTAGTATCTCTTTTTTTTTGTGGCCATCAATATTTCTCTCATCTCCCCTCAACGGAAAGAGGAGATACATCTCCCTCAATATCATGGGGACCATCCCAACTGCCACTTTTCAATCATATTTTCTCTTATGCTCCTATAGGACCCACTTTCATATGGGTATTGGGGTACTGCTTTAGTATCCAATAAATCTAGAAAGTGATATTAAGCTACCCTAATACCATCTTATTGAGGGAGTTATATTGAGGACTGCGAGAGATGTTGTAAAGCACCGCCCTTGTTGCTAAAGTGCATGCTGCCTACGACCGCCGCGCCGCCCGTCTTCTTTTTCGACTTGCTTTCACTTTCACGGCGGGGGGCACGGCACAGTCTCCGATCAGGAGCAGGGGCAAGCCAACACCTGCTAGAGGACGAGAAATCGAAAGGGAAAGAAAGAAATATGGCTCCATCTACATGCATCTTTCTTTCTTTCTGTCTGTTTGTCATTTTAATTTTATTTGACTGCATGCTCTGCTATATATATATATATATATATATATATATATATATATATATATATATATATATATATATATATATGCTTGTACGTGCGCAGTAGTATATATATGCTGCTGATTCATTTTTCGCGGATCCTCCGGATTTCACACCGTACAGTCAGAGTTGCTCCAAGGCACGTCAATTTTGATGCGTCAATTTGTGCATGTGGTTCCTGGTTCTGATCGGTGGCAAAAAGCCGTAGTGGAAGCACGTCGCGTCTTGCTCTCTTGCATGAATGCATTATATATGCATAAAGTATGTGTCCTAGCTACACAAAAAAGAAAAAGGGAAATGACACACATAGGCACATAGCTAGTAAAGTGTAAACCTAAAAGCCCATGATTTTTTGCTTTTTAAAAAGTGAAAGGTGATGGATGGTTTTGTTCATGGCTCGAGGAGGATGTGTCCTAGTTGTTTGTGGTGGGGGAGAGTACCTAGGAAAATTTGCTTACATTTTCCTCTACATGCATGCATGCAATGCCAATTTGGATGGATAAATATCAATGGTCGGAACATGCACGCATGCATGCATGGGTCCACCATTCACATCTCGGGGGCTGTGTTCACTTCAGAAATATTTGGAGAAAATATTTCTGTAGCACTTTCGTTGTTATTTGACAAAATTTATCCAACCATGAATTTATTAGGCTTAAAAGATTCATCTCGAACTTTACAGACAAATTGTACAATTAATTATTTTTTTACTATATTTAATGCTCCATGCATGCGTCCAAAGATTCGATGTGACGGGTGATAGAGGAAATATTTTGGGAAGTGAGCGGGGCCTTGGTCCTGCACGCACGCCTACTATATTGTGATGCGTCTCAGCTTTTTTATGTGCCTGCGTGTGGCACTGTGTGTGAGGTATATATGCATGCAGCTGGGTACGTAAGGACACTCCGCAAGCTGCCCAACTCTAGCTTCCCGCATTGTATGTACCTCGTGGCGCATTAGGTTAGAGAGAGACAGAGAACGAAGTGGTAGCTAGCATGCATATCCGATCGACCTGTAGTTCATGGCGCATTAGAATTGGAAAAGTGAGAGGCAGGGGTGATGATGTTGGGCTGTTCTTACGATATGTCGTCCTTCGTATAAACGGACATGCGCTCAATGTTGAATTGTTCACAGATGCGCGGCTATTTCTTTGACCATGCGCATTCATCAGTGGATATGGTCATATGGACATCTATGTCGGCTTGCTGTGAACTTAGCTTATTACAAGTGTTAACGACAAGCAATCATGGAAATGTGCTGCATATAGATACTGTTCACAATGCATGTCATGGAGCACTAGCTAATGAGCCGGCAGTTATTCAAACTGTTAAACCAAACTATGCATTTATAAACGCCATACATCCTTAAGCGGCAAGTACGAGGAACTCCCAAAAGGAAATTGCTGGCGCCCAAACGTCCGATGGGATAGGATTTTGTCGGACGGTAATAACCTGGCCGCACTCCCAAGCACCAAACACCCTAGCATAACGGCCCATCAGAAAACGCCATCACGCGACCGCCAACTTCGGTCGCCAGCCCACGCCTACCGCTGCGCCTTATCGTTGCTGCACGCACGCGTCTGTCCCTGTCTGCCTCGTCCCGCCCCGCACGCGTACCCACCGTCCCCGTCCGCCTCACCAACCCCCCTCCCCTGGCTCCTCCCCCTGTCCCCCTCCTCTCTCTCTCTCTCTCTCTCTCCGCATGGGCGGGACCCGAGAGCCAGGATGAGGAGCAGCACGCCCCGTCTCCAGGACCCCAAGTGCGCCGCACACCCTTTCCCCCGGTGCCCGGGCCGTGCCCCCATGACTATCTAAGCATACATCTGAAACACAAAACACTTAAATGCAGCATACGTCTAAAGCAGATGAAACATTTAGAACATACACTTGCAACATATGTGAAACATATGCAAATCCAGATAAAACACTTGCAACTTGCAACATGAAAACACTTATTACAACATAAGACTGAAAAAGCTGTGAAAGCATCTAGGCCCCAAGGTTTGGTTTCGGTAATTAATGACAACACTTTATTACCATGACTAACGTGTGTTTTGCAGAAACATTGGTAAGTTAGGTCATGGAGGTGATAACTGCTTTGAGCACTGTGGCTTCGTGTCCCTTGATGGAAATCGTTTCGGTTTTCAAAAGAGAGACGTCAAGATTAAGGACGGTTAGTTCCGGATGACGAAGTGTTGAGACACATTCGGAATAGTCGTTAGGATCTTCGTTTTTCTCTTTTGGCCGTACTATAAAGGGGGGCATGAATGGGTAGCTTGACCTAGGCGAGTCCTATGTTTAGGTGTGGTGCACACTTGTTAAACTTGGCGCTAGGCATCCCTAGATTAGCTCAAGGTTCAGTTAGAAGCAACTTGGTTGAAGTTGCGACGCGTTTCGACGAGTTTCGGGCTGTTTTCCAGGCACCGGACGCGGTCTTCGGGAACACCGGACGCGTCCGGTGTATTCGTTACCGCTGTTAGGGTTCGGCCCTGATCACCGGACGCGGTCCTCGCGAGGACCGGACGCGGTGGTCAGCGACCGACACGTGTCACCGAGAGAGAACACCCGTCGGACGCGTTACTGGACTTGATCGGCGGGTCCGGTGCGAGTCCAGTAAGGTCCTGAGAGGACCGGACGCGTCCGGTCTTCAGGCATCGGACGCGGCCTCGCGTCCGGTGTGAGTCCAGTAAGCACCCTTGCACGTCGGACGCGTCCGGTGCTACCTGACCGGTGCGTCCGGTGGTTCGTTTTCAAAAACGGGTTTTGACCGTTACGGGGGACCGGCGCGTCCGGTGCGTTGCACCGGCGCGTCCGGTGACCCCGTGTCAGAAAGTAACGGTTCGTTTTCTCTGAGGGGTGTATAAATACAACCCCTCCACCTCTTTTAGAGGTCTCTTGCTCATTCAAACATCTGAGAAAACCCTTTAGAGTGCAAGGGAGTGCAAGAGCTCTAGTGAGGATAGAGATTTGAGAATCAAAGTTTGAGTTTCCTCACTAGTGATTCGAGAGTAGCAAGTGTGCATCCACCTCCTCATTTGGGCTCGTTGTGGTCAAGTGAGAGTTCTAGCTTGTTACTCTTGGTGATCGCCATCACCTAGACGGCTTGGTGGTGATTGGGAGTTTGGTGATCATCCGGCGGAGCTTGTGGATGACCCAACTCAAGTTGTGAGCGGTTTTGGGTGATTCGCCGCGACGGAGTGTCGAAGAATCAACCCGTAGAGAGCACTTGATCCTTGCGCGGATCAAGGGGGAGCGACACCCTTGCGCGGGTGCTCCAACGAGGACTAGTGGGGAGTGGCGACTCTCCGATACCTCGGAAAAACATCGCCGTGTTCCTTGCCCCTTTACATTCAAGCAATTACTTTCTCGTATTTACTTTCATTGCTTGTTTTACATTCCTAGAATTGCCATGCTAGACTAGGATTGGAAACTAGGGTGCAAAACTTTTTAACGGTAGACTCTCTAGGAACACAAGTAGGCACTAGGGGTGAATTCCGGCTTATAGGATTTAATTCTTGCAATTAATTTTTAGAAAAGCCCAATTCACCCCCCCCTCTTGGGCATCTTGATCCTTTCAATTGGTATCGGAGCCGTGTTGCTCCTATTTTAGGCTTTACCGCCTAGAGCAAGATGTCTAACGGGGAAGGACCACCTCCCACCTTTGAGGGGGATGATTTTCCATATTGGAAAATCCGCATGGAGGCGTACCTCGAAGCCATAGATGTCGGGTGTCTTAGAGCCGCAACCGAAGGGCTTCCCGCTATCAAGGATCCCGCAAACCCCACGGGTGACGAGGAGAAGTACGACCGGTGGAATGCAAAGGCCAAAAATGCACTCTACCGGGGCTTAGGCAAAGATATCTTCAATCGTGTGCGTAATGCAAAGAACGCTCATGATTTGTGGCAAAATCTTTGTGCTCTCCATGAGGGAACTAAGAGTGAGCGCGAGGAACGCTATCATATTGCTTTAAAGAAAATTAATTCTTTTGAGATGCTTCCCAAAGAAAGTGCTAATGAGATGTACACTCGCTTGAATGTTCTTGTAGAGGACCTCAATGCTCTTGGACTCACTCAAATGAGTCAATCGGATGTTGCAAGGCGGATCTTGAGTGTGCTTCCCGTTGAGAAGTATGGTCACATTGTCACCGTGCTTCATCAAAGTGATCTCTCCACCGCAACACCGACTCAAGTATTGGGGAAGATCAATGCTCATGAGATGTACATGCACATCACTCCGAAAGAGGGCTCATCATCTTCCAAGAAGAAAGACTTGGCCTTCAAAGCTAGCCATGACAAGAAGAAGAAGAAGGGCCAAGCCATGATCGTGCAAGAAAGCTCAAGTGAAAGTGATATCGATGATGAATCACTTGCACTCATGGTGAGGAAGACCACCAAGATGCTAAAGAAGCTCAACAAGAGTGGCATCAAGTTCGATGGCAAGAAAAAGAAATTCTTCACTAGTAGCAAGAGAAAGCCCATCTCGGAGATGGATTGCTACAATTGTGGTGAACTTGGTCACCTAGCTCATCAATGCCCTAGACCTCCAAAAGACAAGTTCAAGAACAAGAACAAGGGCAAGAAGAATGATTCAAGTGATGAAGAAGATGAGAAGAAGAAGAACAAGCCATACAAGAAGAAAGATGGCAAGAAGAAGGAGTTCTACAAGAAGAAGAAGGGTGGAAAGGCATATATTGTTGGTGATTGGCTCACCGACATTGAATCATCTTGTGACTCCTCCGGAGATGAGAGCGATGATGAGAAAGAGAAGGTTGCCGCATTTGTGATGGGGCCATCATCTTCACCGACATCTTCACCACCACCTTCACCGCCTTCTTCACCATCATCGTCTACTACTCACCTATGCCTTATGGCCAAGGGTGAACGTAAGGTACAAAATCATGATAGTGATGATGATGATGATAGTGATAGTGATGATGAATTTGATGCACCTTCTTATGATGAACTTGTAAAATTGCTAAACAAATACACTAAAATCATAAGAAGGACAAGAAGTGAAAATGATGACCTTCAAAATGAAAATGAATCACTCTCATCTAAACTTGAAAATGCTCAAAAGACTAGTGGTGAGCTTAGAGATCAAAATGAAACTATGTCTTCCACTCTCAAGGAGCTCAAAACCTCTAACAAAGAGCTTAAAGATCAACATGATAAACTTGAGAGGAAACATGATGAGCTCATCACTAGACATAGCTCTCTAAAAGACAAATACACCACATTAAAAATTGACTATGATAGTCTTGTGGTTGCTAATGAACTTGCTCTTGAGACGCATGATGCTACTAACAATGTTGTTAAGTGTGATATAGCTACATCATGTGATGATTTGATCATTGAAAGCATTGAGCAAGGTTCTAGTAGCAAAGGCAAGAGTGTGGTTGAGTCATGCAACCATGATGATTATGCCAAGATCAAGTGTGAGAATGAGAAGCTTGCAAATGAGAACAAGAAGCTTAAAGGTTTGATGGCTCTTGAGAAGCAAACAACAAATGAGTCACTCATTGAAGAGAACAAGAAGCTAAAGCAAGAAAAAGAGCATCTCAAGACCGGCCTAAGCAAGTTCACAAGAGGGCAATATTTGCAAAGTGAGCTCCTCATGAACACCGTAATGAAGATGGATAGAAGTGGTATTGGGTACTTGGCAAATCAAGAGAAGAAAGCAAAAGCTCAACAACAAAGCAAATCAAAGCCCAAGAGATGTGTTGAGTGTGGTCAAGAAGGTCACTTTGCTCATGAATGCAAAACTCCACCACCACAACCCTTGCCCAAGCATGCTAGACCCTTTGCCTTCAATGCTCATTACATGCTAAGAAAAGATTCAAATGGAAAGATGAAAGTCATGTTTTTGGGTCCCCCAAACAAGAATAGGCCAAAGAAAATATGGGTTGCCAAGTCACTAGTTGAGAAAGTCAAGGGCCCCTCTCAAGTTTGGGTCCCTAAACAAAAAGCTTGATCTCTTGTGTGTAGGTGAACTACAAGACCGGTGGATCTCATTGGGTTATTGATAGTGGTTGCACTCAACATATGACCGGTGATCCTCGTATGTTCACCTCCATTGAAGAGAATGGGATATGTCAAGAGAAGATCACATTTGGGGATAATTCAAAGAGCAAAGTCAAGGGTATAGGCAAGATTGCAATATCAAATGATCACTCACTCTCAAATGTGCTCTATGTTGCTTCATTGAGTTTCAACTTGTTATCCGTTGGGCAACTTTGTGATCTTGGCTTCCAATGCTTGTTCACACCAAATGAAGTTGAAGTTTCAAAGATAGATGACAAGCAAGTGATATTCAAGGGCTTTAGATATAACAATCTTTATCTTGTTGACTTCACCTCCGAAGATGCAAATTTGATGACATGTTTGTTCACCAAGACCTCACTTGGTTGGCTTTGGCATAGGAGGCTTGCACATGTTGGAATGAGCACTCTCAACAAGCTATTGAAGAAAGAACTAGTAAGAGGATTGAAGGATGTGAAGTTTGAAAAGGACAAACCTTGTAGTGCATGTCAAGCCGGCAAACAAGTTGCAAACACTCATCCCACCAAGGCTTTCATGTCAACCTCAAGAGTGCTAGAACTTCTACACATGGACTTGTTTGGGCCTACAACATACAAGAGCTTGGGTGGTAATCTCTATTGTCTCGTGATAGTGGATGACTACTCAAGATATACATGGACTTTCTTCCTTCATGACAAATCCGAAGTGGCAAGTTGCTTCAAGAAGTTTGCAAAGAGAGCTCAAAATGAATTTGAAGTCAAGATAAAGAAGATTAGAAGTGACAATGGCAAAGAGTTTGACAACACCAACATTGAAGCTTATTGTGATGAAATTGGAATCAAGCATGAAGTTTCTTCAACCTACACCCCTCAATAAAATGGTGTAGTTGAGAGAAAGAACCGGACTTTGATCACCCTTGCAAGAACAATGCTAGATGAGTACAACACTCCCGAGAAGTTTTGGGCCGAGGCAATCAACACCGCATGCTATGCTTCAAATCGCCTCTTCCTCCAAAAGTTTCTTGGCAAGACCCCCTATGAATTGCTTAATGGGAAGAAGCCGGACGTCTCATTCTTCCGGGTGTTTGGTTGCAAATGCTACATCTACAAGAAGCGTCAACACCTAGAGAAGTTTCAAAGACGTTGTGATATTGGTTTTCTTGTTGGTTACTCATCAAAGTCCAAAGCATATAGAGTATTTAACCATACCACCGGTTTGGTTGAAGAAACATATGATGTGGAATTTGATGAATCTAACGGCTCCCAAGGAGCAATTGAGAATTGTGATGATGTAGGTGATGAACCATTGAGGGAGGCCATGAAGAACATGCCGGTGGGAGACATCAAGCCAAAAGATGATGAAGACGATGTGCAAATCATTGATCCACCATCTTCATCACGTGTGCCTCAAGATGATGACAAGAATGAGAGAGTTGAAAATGAAGATACTTATGTCTCTCATGAACAAGCCGAGGCACAAGCTCAAGATGTTGATGCTCCCCATCCACCCCCTCAAGTGGTTGATAGAAGAAACTCACCTCTACTTCAAGCTCATCCACAAGAACTCATCATAGGGAGTCCTACAAAGGGAGTAATGACTCGATCTCAAAAGCTAGCTTCTTTCGTTGAACATCACTCTTTTGTCTCTTGTGTTGAACCTAAGAATGTAGAAGAAGCTCTTCAAGATCCGGATTGGGTGAATGCCATGCATGAAGAATTGAACAACTTCACCCGCAACCAAGTGTGGACACTTGAAGAGCATCCTAAAGGTGCAAGAGTCATTGGAACCAAGTGGGTGTTCCGAAACAAGCAAGATGACCAAGGCATAGTAGTGAGGAACAAGGCAAGACTAGTTGCAAAGGGGTTCTCTCAAGTTGAAGGGCTTGATTTTGGAGAGACCTTTGCACCCGTTGCAAGACTTGAAGCCATTCGTATCCTTCTTGCATATGCATCACATCATGATATGAAATTATATCAAATGGATGTGAAAAGTGCATTCTTAAATGGCTTTATAAATGAACTAGTCTATGTCAATCAACCTCCCGGGTTTGAAGACCCTAGATATCCTAATCATGTTTATAGGTTGTCCAAGGCGCTATATGGGCTCAAACAAGCCCCTAGAGCGTGGTATGAGCGCCTCCGGGACTTCCTCATTGAGAAGGGCTTCACCATCGGGAAGGTCGACACCACACTATTCACCAAGAAGCTTAATGGGGAGATCTTCATTTGTCAAGTGTATGTTGATGATATCATCTTCGGGTCAACAAATGAAGATTATTGCAAGGAGTTTGGTGAATTGATGTCGAAGGAGTTCGAGATGTCAATGATTGGTGAGCTCACATTCTTCCTTGGTTTTCAAGTCAAACAAATGAGAGAAGGGATTTTCATCTCTCAAGAAAAGTATACCAAGGATCTTCTCAAAAGATTCAAGATGGAAGAATGCAAGCCAATCAAGACCCCAATGCCATCAAATGGACATCTCGACCTAGATGAGGGAGGTAAACCGGTTGATCAAACTCTCTACCGTTCTATGATTGGTAGCTTGTTGTACCTTACCGCATCTAGGCCCGATATCATGTTTAGTGTGTGCATGTGTGCTCGCTTTCAAGCGTGCCCTAAAGAACCTCACTTAAGTGCCGTGAAAAGAATCCTAAGATACCTTAAGCACACCCCAAGTATTGGCCTATGGTATCCCAAAGGAGCTAGATTCCAACTAGTTGGCTATTCCGATTCGGATTATGCCGGTTGCAAAATTGATAGAAAAAGCACATCCGGAGGGTGCCATTTGCTTGGGAGATCTTTAGTATCTTGGTCATCTAAAAAGCAAAATAGTGTGGCTTTGTCCACCGCCGAGGCGGAATACATTGCCGCGGGGGCTTGTTGTGCACAAATCTTATATATGAAACAAACCCTCCTAGACTATGGAGTTGTTCTTGAAAAGGTGCCACTTTTATGTGACAATGAAAGTGCCGTTAAAATTGCTAACAATCCGGTACAACACTCTCGCACCAAGCACATTGATATCCGCCATCACTTTCTAAGAGATCACGTTGCTAAAAATGACATATCACTAGAAGGTGTACGTAGTGAAAATCAATTAGCGGATATCTTCACTAAACCTTTGGACGAGGCTACCTTTTGTAGGCTAAGAAGTGAACTTAATGTGCTTGATTCAAGTAACTTTAAAAAATGAGCGCGTGTTGTCCCTTGCATTGCATTGTATCATATGTCACGTTTACTTTATCGCAATGCATTTAGGGCTTGGCTAACACGGTTACGATAACCCTTCTTTGGAGGAGTGAAGAAGCCTAACCGTGGATCAAACTTGACAAGCAACCTAGCTTTACTTTATTGTATTGCATTGCATATGCATGGTTGTTTGTTTGTCGTTTCTTTTCGGTTTAGCTTTGAGCAACCTCTGTGTTCGTCCATGAATAGAGAGAGCATTTGACGCTCCTAAAGGTCCAAAAACTCTATTGCATGGCCATACGTTGCTCCTCGGGTGTTTATTGCCTATTTTCATAAAAATAATACTAGCCTAAGGCAAAATACTTTGAAAAATTTGAGGGTTTGAGTGAGGTCACTCATATCGAGTTCCAATTGGTGTTTATTTGTGTCTCTTTGAATTGGAACTTGATTGGGAGGAGTCGCGTCGGAGTTCGGAACGAAGAAAGGCGAAAAACCGTGACAGGACGCTGCACCGGACGCAGTGTTGCTTCACCACCGCGTCCGGTCCCGGTGTCCACCTGCGCGTCCGGTTTTCCAGAAGACAAAGTCCAGATCTAGGCACCGGACGCTGCACCGGACGCGCCTCTGACCATCACCGCGTCCGGTCCCGGCTTCCACCACCGCGTCCGGTGCTCCGCGATGAAATCCCGAGCACTCAGCCATCGGACTCTGACCGCGTCCGGTCTGTCCACACCGGACGCGCCCGGTGACTCCAGGTGCTTACTGGAGTGTCACCGGACGCTGCACCACCGCGTCCGGTGATTTTCACCACCGCGTCCGGTGCTACCGAATCGAGCGGATCTCGCCCTCATAAAACCGTTCGGTGTTGTCCGTTTTTCCTTCACCCGACCCGATTCCGCCGCCGCCGTTTGACCGAACTCGCCGAGCTCACCGTCCTCCGCCGCGCCCTCGCCGCCGGCGACCTTGCCGTGCCCAGCCGTGCGCCTCCACGCCTCCCTGCTCGTGCGCCACCTGGAGTCGAGCAAGCCCACGCCGCTGCCACACCCGCTCGAGCCCGCAGCCGCGCGCCGCCGCCGTCTTCGCCGCGCCGCACGCCACCAACGCTCCTCCTCGCCGCCGGCAGGCACTTCACCACCGTGGGCCTCACCGCAGCAGCCGCAGCTCCTCCCCCCGTGCAAACCTAGCCCCTCGATCTCCATCTTCGGCCGAGCCTTCACCTAGGGTTTAGCCCAAACCCTAGCCTAGGGTTTGCCCTAACCCGTTCTCGAGGTGACGATCTTGTTCGTTTTTCGTTCAATTTCGTTCAATGTCGTCGCTAGGGCTAACCTTGACCGTTATCATCCATTGATTATCTCGACTCGGTCCTTTCAGAGCTCGATCGTCGATTTCGGGGATTCTCGCGACCTAGGTCACCGTATCTTGTCACCATCGTCTCGTCGATCCGAGGTAGCTTCACGTCACGATTCACTTCGTATCTCACATGCTTGCTATCTCTAGGGTTTCGCACCTTTTAGTTATATATGTGCTTATAGTATATCTTTCTATTCCATCGGTGCAGCGAGTCAGTCGGTGTGTCAGGGTCAGATCTGTTCGCTAAATCCGAGGCCAAGCCTGCGGATACGGATTGAGGCCAAGCCTCTCGAGTGTCAGTTCACCATCTTACAGAGGTTCTCAGTCAGTTGATCAGCATGGTGCGTTGCAAGAACACCGGTGGTGCTCCTGGTGACGGGGACAACAGTCCTCCCCGTCGTGATGAGATTGCGCGTGGTAAGCGCATCAAGGTTGCAGTCAAGAAGAAGAGGAGGACACTTTCAGATGCAGAGGTCGCTCAGGCCGTGGCAGACGCCGCAGAGCAGGCAGAGAGAGGTGGCAGACGCAGTGGGTTACACATAGGCGAGCGTCGCTTTCACCTTGAAGGTCGACAGCTCGGCACTGAGGCCACTGAGGGCACCGAGGCTACAGCACCTTCAGAGCAGATGTCAGTTGATCCACCCTCAGAGCAGACACAGGCTACAGAGACTACACCCGCTACTGAGGCTACCCAGACTGCTGAGGCTCCACAGGCCACTGAGGATACAGAGGAGCAGGCAGCTCAGTCTCCACCACGTCGCCGCTCCACACGTGCTCGTTCACAGGTGACACCCAGGCCAGAGGGCCCGCGTCGTGGAGCACGACCTCCTCCCAGGGTTAGAGGGTCACCCCCGGTCGTGCACTTAGACCTGAGGGGTGCGTCTTCACGTCAAGTGAAGAACTTGAGGTTTGTGGAGGTCAGTCGATGGTTTCCACCTGTCAGAGATCCCAGAGCTTCAGAGGGTTTCTATACCCCACTTCAGGAGGACTTCTACAGGGCCCTAGTTGACAGTGGCATTGCTTTCAGACCTCAGAGGGTATGTCGACTAGAGGCATTGGTTGATGTTGTGGGAGAGCAGCTCCGTCCTCACCTGTCCTATCTGCCTGGCTTATCAGATCTACTTGGACGGACAGGTGCTTACTGCGGCACATGGGTCAGGGAGTTCTATGCTTCTTTGTGGATTGATCCTGCCCATGAGTTCATTCACTTTGCATTCAGAGGCCGCGACCACAGACTCTACAGTTCCAGAGCCCGAGAGATCCTCAGACTACCTGCTTCTGACACGAGGATTCACCAGCTGTGCTATGGCCAGACTACACCTCCCAGACGCCCTCACGGCGGTTCAGTGCCACCCACCGACCTGGTTAGACCCTGTTTTCGCGAGCCTTTTGGCGAAGGGTCACGTCGTACACCTGCTAGCCTGACGCCTCTTGCCAGAGTCTTGGATGCCATACTCAGACGCACTCTACTGCCTCGACTTGGTTACAGAGAGGGACTGACGAGGATGCAGCTTTGGGTTGTATACCACCTCCTTTCACAGCGACAGTTTGATATCTGGGATCTTATTCTCAGTGAGATGGAGGACACCATTGCTGAGGGCTTCAAGGGTAACCGTCAGCTTCCCTATGCCCACTGGATTTGCTTCATTATCAGATCTGCTATTCAGATGCCACCAGAGATCAGGGCAGAGATTGCCAACACTACTACAGCATTCCCTGATTATGACATCAGACAGCTTTGGGCTTCAGTTACTAGAGAGCAGGCTCCAGCACCAGGACAGCGTGAGTGCCCTGATGTTCCTGAGACAGCAGCTGAGCAGGACGCTAGAGTTGACGAGCTTGCCGAGGCAGAGCTCGCAGACCTTGACACTCAGCCTGCTGAGATACCTGAGGATGTTACTTCTGACAGCACCGATGAGGACTACCAGCCCATCCCCAGGTACCGGTCTCCCCGGTCTCACGACCACGAGGCCGGTGGATCTGGTTCAGCCTCCCGCTCAGACCCAGCCATGGTGGCTATCCTTGAGAGGTTGACCCAGGCTCAGGAGCAGCAGCAGCAGCAGATACAGCGCCAGGCACAGGATACAGCTGCAGCACTAGCACAGATTCAGGCTCGCCAGGACGAGTTTCAGAGACAGCAGCTAGAGATCCAGAGGCAGCAGGTTGAGATGCAGAGACAGAGTCAGCAGCAGTATATGGATCTTCTGCGGTATCTCATCACAGTTGGGGTTCCTCCGCCTGCATCTATCATGGCTCCGGCTTTGCATTCCAGCGGTCCATCCAGTCAGGGACAGCCGAGTCTTCAGTTTACATCTCCACAGCAGCAGGTTCCCCAGTCTTTTCAGTCCCCGAGCTTCACTCCTATACATACGGGGTTTACACCGTCAGACCAGCCTCGCCCACACTTTCTGACAGGCACACCTCTTGGTGACTTCAGTGCCACTTACAGCGAGTTGACTGGTCAGCCGACACCCTCGCACACGACTACGTTTCACTCTTCGTCAGGGTTGTCAGCTTCCGAGGCAGTCGTTCCACCAGTGACAGGGACAGGGACTACAGAGACCATCCCTTCTTCAGTTGCCTCGACAGATCCCCCAGCTACTGGCGTACTTCAGGCTCAGGTTACTCAGACAGATCCACTGGTTGCTTCACAGTCAGTGCCTGTTCCTGCTCAGACCCAGACCGCTTCACAGCCACGTGCTTCTTCAGAGGGTCAGCCAGATAGCTCAGACTCCGAGGATTCGCTTCACTTCGTGATCACTCCGCGCACCTCGGCACCCGACACGACTCCGTCTGTCCCCCCGTCAGATTAGATTAGTTTTTTTGGCGCTTGATGCCAAAGGGGGAGAGAGAGTAGTTTCAGGGGGAGTTTGTTAGTGGGTTTTTCGTTTTTCGTGTGCTACTTTCATGCATATCATGTTTATTTTCAGCATTGCATTCGTGTGACATTCTCGTTGAGTCGTAAACTTTGAGTCTTAATGTCTTATTCGTCACTGTGATTAATATATGTCACCGTTTTAGCTATAGCTCTAAGGTTGTGCTTCCGTGCCTTACTCCGATTACTTATGAGCTATATCTTTTTGTGTACTAACTCTTCATGTCTTATCTTATGAAGTACACTCTTTTGGCTTGGAGCACATAAGCAATTCCTAACTTTGTATGCTTATTGTCTTTTGCTTATGTGAACCAAGCATGCTCGAAAACCTTCACTAATCCATTGAAACTTAGTGTTGTCATCAATCACCAAAAAGGGGGAGATTGAAAGCATCTAGGCCCCAAGGTTTGGTTTCGGTAATTAATGACAACACTTTATTACCATGACTAACGTGTGTTTTGCAGAAACATTGGTAAGTTAGGTCATGGAGGTGATAACTGCTTTGAGCACTGTGGCTTCGTGTCCCTTGATGGAAATCGTTTCGGTTTTCAAAAGAGAGACGTCAAGATTAAGGACGGTTAGTTCCGGATGACGAAGTGTTGAGACACATTCGGAATAGTCGTTAGGATCTTCGTTTTTCTCTTTTGGCCGTACTATAAAGGGGGGCATGAATGGGTAGCTTGACCTAGGCGAGTCCTATGTTTAGGTGTGGTGCACACTTGTTAAACTTGGCGCTAGGCATCCCTAGATTAGCTCAAGGTTCAGTTAGAAGCAACTTGGTTGAAGTTGCGACGCGTTTCGACGAGTTTCGGGCTGTTTTCCAGGCACCGGACACGGTCTTCGGGAACACCGGACGCGTCCGGTGTATTCGTTACCGCTGTTAGGGTTCGGCCCTGATCACCGGACGCGGTCCTCGCGAGGACCGGACGCGGTGGTCAGCGACCGACACGTGTCACCGAGAGAGAACACCCGTCGGACGTGTTACTGGACTTGATCGGCGGGTCCGGTGCGAGTCCAGTAAGGTCCTGAGAGGACCGGACGCGTCCGGTCTTCAGGCATCGGACGCGGCCTCGCGTCCGGTGTGAGTCCAGTAAGCACCCTTGCACGTCGGACGCGTCCGGTGCTACCTGACCGGTGCGTCCGGTGGTTCGTTTTCAAAAACGGGTTTTGATCGTTACGGGGGACCGGCGCGTCCGGTGCGTTGCACCGGCGCGTCCGGTGACCCCGTGTCAGAAAGTAACGGTTCGTTTTCTCTGAGGGGTGTATAAATACAACCCCTCCACCTCTTTTAGAGGTCTCTTGCTCATTCAAACATCTGAGAAAACCCTTTAGAGTGCAAGGGAGTGCAAGAGCTCTAGTGAGGATAGAGATTTGAGAATCAAAGTTTGAGTTTCCTCACTAGTGATTCGAGAGTAGCAAGTGTGCATCCACCTCCTCATTTGGGCTCGTTGTGGTCAAGTGAGAGTTCTAGCTTGTTACTCTTGGTGATCGCCATCACCTAGACGGCTTGGTGGTGATTGGGAGTTTGGTGATCATCCGGCGGAGCTTGTGGATGACCCAACTCAAGTTGTGAGCGGTTTTGGGTGATTCGCCGCGACGGAGTGTCGAAGAATCAACCCGTAGAGAGCACTTGATCCTTGCGCGGATCAAGGGGGAGCGACACCCTTGCGCGGGTGCTCCAACGAGGACTAGTGGGGAGTGGCGACTCTCCGATACCTCGGAAAAACATCGCCGTGTTCCTTGCCCCTTTACATTCAAGCAATTACTTTCTCGTATTTACTTTCATTGCTTGTTTTACATTCCTAGAATTGCCATGCTAGACTAGGATTGGAAACTAGGGTGCAAAACTTTTTAACGGTAGACTCTCTAGGAACACAAGTAGGCACTAGGGGTGAATTCCGGCTTATAGGATTTAATTCTTGCAATTAATTTTTAGAAAAGCCCAATTCACCCCCCCTCTTGGGCATCTTGATCCTTTCAAGCTGAAACATTTGGATTGTGACATGTGTGAAATATGTGCAACATCCAGATAAAAATGCTTGCAACATACGTCTGAAACAGATGAAACATTTCAAACAAACGTTTGCAACATGCCTCTGAAACACTTGCAACATATGCAATATCACGATCTACTTTTGCAACATCCATATGAACCACCTGCAACATACCTATGAAACATCTGAAACACTTGAAATATATATTTGCAACATAAAAGGAGGGGAGGTCGGGGCCGGTTGATTCCGGCCTCAGGGTGGGAGCCGGCAGCGAGCGGTGGCGCACGAGAACCACCAGCACAGGCTGCGCTCGGGGTACCCTTGTCTCGGCCGGGACTGACCTGAGGCGCATGACGGCATGCACCACCACCAGCTGAGGCAGGCGGCGCGCCCGACGACGCCGGAGCGAGCAGCGTGGGTGGGCGTGCGGCGGGTAGGACCACGGGAGCAAGGAGCGAGAGTGTGCGGGTGGGCCGTTTTATTTCTTTCACACAAGGACATGTACGGTGTTAACAAACAGCCGAACTAGTAGCATCTAAAATGCTACATTAATTAGCGAACTCATCATAGATCAGTTGGTTGGGTTTCTTATTGTGAAACCTGCTCATCCGGGTTCAAGTTCTCGACTTAGCATAGATGCTCGTATTTTCCTGAATTTATTTTAGGATTTTTGTCGACAGCGAGTCGCTTGTGGTGACTTTGTGAATCTCGAGATCTGCCGGCTCAGTTCTGATTTGCGTTCGTGTATTCATAGGGGTGAATGTGCATACGTGTTGTGAACATTTACGTTATACTGTGTAATTCTTAAAAAAAAACGCTACACTAATTAGGCCAACACTGAAAAGATATTACCTCTGTATACTTCGAGCACAAAAGGGTTTCTTGTGGTGCAATGTAGCAGTCGGGTCCAAGTCCACACTAATACTAAGCCCAAGTACATGTATTTTTCTGTATTTATTTCATACATAAATTAACGACGCTATTCTTTCTTTCATTAGTTGTGGAGGACGTACCCTACCGATCTTAGGATATGGCGTATAGAGGCGAGTGGACGCATAGTTTTTATGCACTTTTTTTGAAAAAAAAAATGGTGAAAACATGTTTGGAAGTTTGGTTTAGAGGCATTAGTATTCTAAAATATCATAGTTTTAGTTAAAAAATATAAAAGAAATCACCAGCCCCTTTTTGTAGAAAAATAGACCTCCAGCAATCTATTTGTTAATAGAACTTCATAATCCAACCCAATCTCAGTTCAGAACTCTAAAATTGCACTGCAGCAGGTCCTTGGAGTTCCATAGTCTGCTGGCAGCTTTAGAATTTAGAAACCGCAATCCCCACTTAAAACAAAGCAGCATCAGAATGCTTTGGCAAAAATTCCACACCCGCATCCCCAAGCTTTTCACTGAAGGATACAAAGGACAAAATTTAGAACCTATTTCCTCAACCAGCGAGGCTGTCAAACATTAACCTAGAAGGTATTCAAAAAATCACATTGCCCCGAGAGCCTGGTGAGAGCAAAGCCTGAAGTAACAGTTCATGCCCAAAGTCACACAAATGCACTGTCCTTCTCTTTCATGGTGTATACAGCTCCTCAAACCCAATGTCCTTTGATGATTGACGTATAGGTCACCCTGAAATGCAATGAGGAGATTAGTAGTGTCACTAACAATTTGCATGGCGAAGGCAAAAATAACTCATACAAATTAGATCATACAGTGGATTTTGGGTACAAAATGCTGGTTTACATCTTAAGCGGACTGAAAATCGGGGGACAACTGTGATACATCAAATATTGTAAACAACACATTAGAAAATACTCCCTTCTTTTACTCCCACTTGTAGGATGAATAGTGAATGCTAGAAGTGCATGCAAAGTGCATAAATAATATACAGTCATTTCCCTAAACTATCAATGCTAGCTTCCAAAAGAGTAAAATCTATTGAACACAAACCTATCTTTAATGCTGCCAAAGAAATTTAATAATACTATTAATTAATAATATATACATACATCTTCAACAAGTATCAGAGATCCTGGTCATCTGGTGTTAGTGCTGCAAACCTTTTTCAATTCAAAAATATTATAAAAGAAAAAAAATTCTACAACACACGTGCACACACAGAATTCTCTGTATTTTAACCAACCCCATCCCAGCACTGAGGCATGAATCATCAACCTCTGCTCTTGTTGTCCACATTTATACCCTTCTTCATGTATATGGTCTATAAAACAGCAAGTCATGTTTAATTTATAATATTGTTTGAGGGAAGAAACATTTTAGCATACCAAAAACCATCTAGCATGTCTATCAACCTTGAATAGGATTCACAGAATTGCCGTTCTATGAGAGAGGCTTAGGTATAACTTTATTTTGCTTTGTACAAAGCGAAAGTAAAATTCCATGTAAACAAATTTGGCAAGAATAAAACAACAATGTCACCATAGCACCTGAGGAATGCGCCAAATTTCTCACTCCTGCTGCCCAAAAATACGCTCTTCATCATCTAAGCCCTAGTAACGACACGGACAGCCCATGATGAATTGATTATTATGTTCAAAGAAAAAAAACTACGCTTACCCTATATCATGCAGCTGGTCTATCAAGAACGAACCTAGCTTGCAGAGCTGCCATTACATGACAAAACTCAGGAAATAATTTCAGTTTGGTTTGTACAAAGCCAAAGAAAAATATATGTGCAAAATTTTGGTCCAGAGGAAACCAACAGCAGCGCCTTCATGGCACATGGGCACCAAGGCAACTGAAAATCAAATCACTGCACGTCTAATGATCATGAATCTCTAATTTGCAGAACTTCTATTCAAAGGCACATGACTAACTTCACTTTGGTTTTATATGAAGCCAAATAAAACAAAGCTTGCTAACAAATTTGGCTCCAAAAAAAATGGCAGCACCATTTCAGTTTAGTATTATAAAAACAATTTCAAACACTAGCCAGTCAGATACTAAAAATACAAGGAAAGCACAGTACAAAATCCACCCAAATACAGTAGAAAGAACACACAAACATCTACTGTTAAGAACCAAAGGAAACAATTACCACCCTTTTTAGTCCACTATGCATATCTACTTATCTAGCTCGATGGAATTTCAGAACTAGAACACTGCCCTTCATTAGATACTATCAAAGTAACGATAAAGATGCCCATACAAAAATGTGAAGAAGTTGCAAGAATGAATTATGAGGATGGCAAACCTTAGAAGATGTTCTGTTACCAGAACATGCCTTAGCTCTTTCTCTTTCCCTTTGTCATGTCACCAAGGAGCTCCCACTGGTGTTTTCCAGCACAGCTAGAAGCATAAGCAGCAGCAAGACCTGGGACACTCATCTCGTGCGGGTGCACAAGTTTAGCCAGGAGATTATCATTGCCCATCACTGCAATACTATAGAAGCTTAAACTAGAAGTCATCAATCCCCTGTCCTCTAGAAATTTCATCAAGTAATAGCGCGGCAACAACCGACGCTCCACACTATACAATAGCAACACGGGCCGATACACGATGTCTGGCATCTGCAACCCAACATCACCCATTAGAA
The DNA here is from genome assembly GCA_022457205.1 of Saccharum spontaneum. Lineage (NCBI taxonomy): Eukaryota > Viridiplantae > Streptophyta > Magnoliopsida > Poales > Poaceae > Saccharum > Saccharum spontaneum. The sequence goes on from CM039579.1 coordinate 25,047,497, forward strand.
AATCCAAGTTTTTGTGAACCCTTTCCGGAGCTAAGTTCAGGATATTCGGCGCCTTCCTCACTGCTGACGCTATATCATGCCTCGACCAGCCAAGCTTCTCAAACAGCTGTATATTACTGTCGAGCTTCTCACGGTTGAAGATCGCAAACCTCATGAACGCGAAGGGGAACGCCCACGAGCCCTGCTGGATTCCAAACTCGGCAACGCGTGCCAGAGTTTCCTGGAGGTGCTTATTGCTCCTGACAAGTATCCGGGACAAGAAACTGTTGGGAATATCGGAAATCTGCATCCCGTATCGCTGAAGGAGGGCCAGGTTGGGCTTGGCAACCTTCTCGAGGTTGATGCTGAGGAGGCTGCGGTTCATCTTGACGAACCGCAGGAGCTCGTCGAAGGAGCCGAAGACCCCAAGCCAGAATTCAAAATTGCGGAGGAGCGAGCGGCTGCGGAACCGGGTCTGGGCCGCGAGCACTACCTGGCCGACCTGGTGGTTCGACAGGCCGAGGCTGCGGAGCTCGGCGACGCGGGGGGACAGGGTCTTCCCCACGTCGGCGCAGAGGAGTCTGGGATCTTTGGCGACGACGGTGGCGAGGTCGGTGCCGGAGATGTCGAGGCCGGCCAGGAAGGCGAGGACGGCGTCGGGCTTCGAGGGAGACCTGAGGCCGGGGATGCTTTTGGATGCCTTGAAGGCCTGCTCTCTGGAGAGGCCGCATCTGGCGACGAGGTAGTCGGCGACCGTGAAGGGGTTGCTCGCGGCGGCGGCGGCGGCGGAACCGGAGAGGAGGCGATGGAGGGGGGCGATGCAGGAGGTGGAGCGGCGGGACGAGGAGAGTAGATGTGGATGAATGCAATTTCGGAGGCGGAGCATAGCGTCGGGAGCGGCCGGCGGCCGGCGGCGGGAGGGATTGCGGTGAGTGGAGATTGCGCCTTCAGCCTTGGGTCCTTGCAACTCTACAACCGAAGGCCGAAGCATCCAATTTGGGCCGTAGCCCCTCATCCAGATTTCAGCATTTTTTGTCACACTCCAGCCCAACTCTCATTTCCAACCTAACTCTCATTTCAGCCTCCTGTAGGCTGTATTCCATTTAGCTGCATTTTGTGCATAATATTTTACCAAGTTTACTAGTATTCTATTTGTAAACAGCGTCATTTCATATTTGTATTTTTAAATGTCTTTAATTTTTAACTGGTAAATATTTAACAAAATATTTTTATATCAAATAATTTGCAATGGTTGTATTTACGGTCACCCTTCCGACGGCTATAAATCAAATAGCCATCCTTCCAATGGCTATATTTCAATCGTTGTCTCTAACAACTATATTTTTCACCTCTATACATGTATGCTCTTCACTTGATTCATGCATTATCTTTTTCATTGTGTTGTTCCTTCTCCACCAGAAATAAGTCATCAAGATATGGATTCCTCTTCCTCGTCTGGTGATGACAATGATTATATGACGCGCAAATCCTTGTTGTATTACACTAAAACCACACTCAATATTAACTTCTCCATGTTTCACAATGGGTGGATCTATACCTAGTTGCCACTACATTCATTGACAGAGAAAGTGGTCATTGGAGGTTTTCTGAGGATCCAACTTACATCCATATTTTCTTTTTTTTTATTTGTCCCTCAAGTTTAGCATGGCTCGTTTTCTATTTCTTCGCATACTTTGTGCAAAAAAGAGACATATGTGGGTAGCCTGGGTTTATCATGTTTACAAAAGATTACTGCACCATTCATGACGATTAGTCATGGAGTACCATTCATGATGATTAACCATGAAGTACTAGATGATTTTATGATCAATACATTCATACTGGGAAAAATATTGTCATAGAGAGTCTTAGAAGGTTTGTCATAGAAGGTTTGACAATGTTTTTTTGTCGAAGTGTTTGGAGAGGAGTATCTTACATTTCCAAATGATAATGACACTGATAGATTACTTGCAATTGAGGAATGGAGAGGCTTTACCACACATGTTTGGTACTTTGGATTCCATGCATTGGTAGTGGAGGAGCCATCCTTCAGCATGGCACAATCAATATACTAGGCATGTGCATGAGCCAATAATAATCATTGCAACTGTTGTTTCCTAAGATCTTTGAACTTGACATGCTTTCTTTGGTTTACCAGAGTCACACAATGATACCAATGTTCTTTGTTAATACTGTCTACTTGCAAAGCTAGCCAAAGGAGATGCCTGAAAAGTTAATTTTACCGTTAATGGCAATAATTATACCATGGGGTATTGCCTTGTAGATGGCATATATCCTCAAGGGGAAACATTTTTGAAGACCATGTCATCTCCCCAAGATAGTAATAAGAAGAAATACTTTGTCAAGGCACATGAAGCAGCTAGGAAGAATGTGAAACGAGCCTTTGGAGTTCTCCAATCTGATTTTGCTATTGTTCATGGACTAGCATGTCTCTGGGATAAAGAGACACTGATATAAATAATGACAACTTATGATGATGTCATCATGCACACCATAATCGTTGAAGACGAGCGAAGTGGAGACAAAGATGAAGACTTTCCCTTATGAGGGTGTCAACCAGCTTGTGAGACATACTCCTATAGTTTCTAATCCTACATAGGAGTTTCGTGATTTCATACTATCACAATATCAAAAACAAGCAACTCATACCCAACCTTTTGAGTTTCACTAGGTTTAGTTGTTACGTTTAGGTCCTCAGTGCTTCCTTTTTTATTCAGACTCAAAACAAATATACAATATTCATAATTATGTACTACGAATGCATACTTGTTTGGAAATGTGATAAGTTAAAAAGTGATTGCCAGAGCAAAAGGATTATGAATTATATTTTGGAAAGTCTGATTCATTTCATGCCACCTCTGTCGTGCACACCCGCCTTTGTCAAGGCACCCCTAACCAAAGTGCCTCTACTTTGGTAACCACCTGCCAACCTATTCTCAGACGCTAACATGCATGGGAACTGGGGGAGAGAAAAACAATATAATCACCTTTCCCCAAAAGTTATCATGTAGGAAAATGAGGTGGAAAAAACAGCTTCAACATATTCCTTTTCTCACCCATCTTTCCCTATATTTTTTCTCGATCCCTCAAAACCTCCCTCAATCTCTCAAATAGAGGAGAGCAAACATGCTTTTTTTTCCTCAATCCCCTTTCCGCCCCCTTTCTGTAACTGCCATCTCAGGCCCACCCTGGCCATTTTCTCAGTATGGCCACACCGAGCGAGTGTGCGGGCAGCCGTCGTGCCGCCGTGGGTGAGCATGCCGGTCACGCCGCCACCGTGCTGGGCAAGCATGCAGGTGGGTCCCATCCAAATATAAGGGATTGTGTTTTCTCAATCTGTTGCAGCATTAGTCGCCTAAAAGCAAAAACTCAGTTTTTCCCAATCCCCTATAGATGATTTTAAGAGAAAGGGAAAAGGAGATCCGGTGGAGTTACTCTAAAAGTCAGCAACGTAAAACGGAAATCAGACATTTCTTCTATCGAAGAAACCTCGGGTTGGTTGGGCCTCACGATAATGCTTTATTTCAACAAGGAACATGGTACCAAAGACATCGCCATTAATTATCAGCATCATCAGCGAGAAGAAGCCGAGCAGGGTGTTCGTCCAAGAATCGCCACCATGTGCATGCCCTTGGGCGACCACTAACACACCGAGATGGCCACCGCTAGGCAGGACAAGCCGCGCGCCGTGACAATGACAACAGAGGATTTATGAAGTAGCAACTCTGATCATTCGATGCGACACGTACGTGCCATGCGCTACTGCGCTTGGATATTTTCGCAACAACATTCCTCGTCCAAGAACTGCATACACGCATCAAGTCAACTCGATCGGCAATCCATCATTGATTCATGCATGTTACTACTCCAGAAAGGATCAATGGCCGATCGATGGAGCGACGAACTGACGATGATTGATTGAAAAATGAATGGTACAGACCATCGATAGATTGATTCATCCACTGATGATACATGCATCTGTGCTGCTTAGTTTACATCGATCTCGTGCAACTACTACACGCCGGCCTACCACTGAAACAAGTAGAGTACAAGAGACCTCGCTCGCCGGGGACGGACGGACGGACGGGTGGATCATCTGACGACATGCATGGATGCTCAGCTCGCTCGATCAGCTTAGTTGCCGGGGACGAAGTTGGTGGCGTACGCCCAGGCGTTGTTGGCGACGGGATCGGCGACGTGGTCGAAGAGGTTCTCGATGGGGCCCTTGCCGGTGACGATGGCCTGCACGAAGAAGCCGAACATGGAGAACATGGCGAGGCGGCCGTTCTTGAGCTCCTTCACCTTGAGCTCCGCCGCGGTATCCGGGTCGTCGGCGAGCCCCAGCGGGTCGAACGCGCCGCCCGGGTACACCTTGTCGAGCCCCTCGCCGAGCGGGCCGCCGCCGACGCGGTAGCCCTCGACGAAGCCCATGAGCACCACCTGGACCGCCCAGATGGCCAGGATGCTCTGCGCGTGCACCAGGTTCGGGTTGCCCAGGTAGTCGAGGCCGCCCTCCGAGAAGATCTGCGCCCCGGCCTTGAACCACACGGCCTCGCCGAACTTGACGCCGTTCTTGGCCAGGATCTCCGGGAACACGCACCCCAGCGCGCCCAGCATCGCCCACCGCGAGTGGATCACCTCCAGCTCACGGTTGCGCGCGAACGTCTCCGGGTCCGCGGAGAGCCCCGCCGTGTCCCACCCGTAGTCGCCGGGGAACTCGCCGGTTAGGTACGACGGCGTCTGCTCCGAGAAGGGGCCGAGGTACTTGGGGCGGTCAGGGCCGTACCTGCATAGCAGGTCATGCATGCATGCATGTCAGTTACTCTCAGCAAGCTGATTTGACACACACAAGGGAAGAATGCAGAGCAGAGAGCACGTACCAGATGCTCTGGGGAGCGCTCTTGACGGTGCGGCGCATGGTGATGCGGCCGCCGGCATCGACGCCGGCGGGGCGGGAGACCAGGGCCTGCCCGAGGAAGCTGGTGGTCTGGTGCAGCGCCGACGCGGCCATCGTCGTTCTGTGTGTGTCTGTCCGGTGAGCACGGCGCGGCGCAGTGGTCAGTGAGAATGTTCGGCTAGCTGAGTGGTGGGAATGGCCGGTGTGGGGAGGAGATCTTTATACGACGGGCCGACGGCTCAACTGTGCGCGGCGCGACTGGTGGACGCGCGGCGCGCCACGTCCGCGCCCAGGCCATTGGCTGCCGCCGCGCCTCTCTGGATATCGCGCGTCGGGGAGCCCAATGGGCGGCTGCCAGGTGGAGGCAAAGATCGCCCCGCCCAAATCCAACGCTATCTGGAGTCTGGACCAAACAGCTCGGGCATCACGGTCGTCGTTGTACTAGCCGTTGTATATCTTGTTTTACTCCTATTTCTGGCCTCCTGTGAAAAATGAAGTGACGATGAAGTTCTGAAATATCTGTCGTCCTTTGGCACGCACGTAATTATCTATTCGAGAATTGCACGAAAGCAGAAAAGATAAAAAGGGGCACTTCATTCACCTCCCACTTGCAGCGGTGAAAAATGAAGCTGATCGACTCGGAATGGAGTTGGACTGGGATGTGATCTTCCGTATGCGTCCATGGAACGGGAGGTTGCTTTGTATCTCCTGCCCATACCATACCATAGCCACTCTCCAGTGCTAACTTTGAACGAGTCTGACTACTAGCATGGTTAAAATTATGAATTTTGCTATTTATTTGTTGACAGATTTTTTTACTAAATCTATTAGATTTGATTGTGCTTTAGGATTTGTGTTACAGCTGTCACTTTAACAGGTTTGTAACTACTGGGTCATATTTATATATAAAAAAATTGATAGATTTGACCACATAAATGTGCCGACATATAACTAGACACTCCCTAAAATTATATGTAAGCACCAAGGGACCTGCCTAGAAGCTCTGATTCGATTCTGAGTAAAATACATTGGGGATTTCTAATTTTCTTTCCATATTTTCACTTGGGTTCATAAACTCTCAAAGCAATCAATCATATGGGTTCTTCAACTTTTTAATAAGTGGTTCATTCTAAGTTTACTCTAGGTCAAACCATGGACTTGAATTCACTCTTCAAATGAATCGCTTAGAAATTGAAGAAGCTAGGTGATCACTTTGAGAGGTGACTCAGATGAGAACGTGGAAAAAGTTTAAGACCCATTTTATATTTTACTCTTTGATTTTCTATTACCCATGGTTCGAGCACGAAATAAGTGTCGTCTTTCCTGTCACTTCCTTCGGTTCGATGCCAGCAATATGCTTTGTACGAACATCCAACTCAGGCCATGATTCGGATCTCAAATATACTGCCGCCGCTCTAAGTTGAGGTGGAGCTTCATCGCCTCCCTTACCCTAACCCCAACGAGGAACTCCAATAGTGATATCCATATATGGTTATCAAAATCTCGATTTTTTTGGGTTTTCTTGGATTAAGCTGATTTTAGGATTTTTAATTGCATTATTTTTCTATGTAAAAATATTGGGACAATTCCTTCCAAACCCATCTCTTTAGCAGGTAAAACCTATCGATTTCAGGTACCCATTGCAATCCCTAGCATGAGGCCACATTAGAAGAGCACGATGCACACCAAAGATCTATTGACACCTGTGGCAGGTTAGTAGTAGGTGCTTAAGCAACTCAATAGGAGATCATTTATGAGAAAATTCTCTATTTAGCATCACAAAATGACAGGTTCCTTATATAGCATCATAAGCACCTCGATAGGAGATTATTTATGAGAAAATTCCCTATTTAACATCACAAAATGACAGGTTCCTTATATACTCCCCAATCTAGCACTGGGTTTATTTTTTGTCCTCTATCTAGCACTATCGATGCAGGCCGTTACTCTTCTGTTTGGGCTCGGCCCGCTTCGCTCCATGGGCTCATTTTAGCAGCGGAGCCCTTTTCAGGCCTATCCAGTATCCACGCCCTTCTTCTAAAACCCTAACTCCCTCTCTCTCCTTGACGCCGCCAAGCCACTGCGGCCGAAGTCGCCCCTCCCGAGCCCCGACCGACTCTCCTCACCACCTCAGGGCAGCCGGCTCCTCCCTTCCTTCCTCCGCCTCGACAAGCGTCGGCGAGATGGTGAAGAGAAGCAAGAAGAGCAAGAGCAAGCGCGTTACGCTGAAGCAGAAGCACAAGGTGCTGCGCAAGGTGAAGGAGCACCACCGCAAGAAGCGCAAGGAGGCCAAGAAGGAGGGCAAGGCAGGCCAGCGGAAGAAGGTCGAGAAGGACCCCGGGATCCCCAACGAGTGGCCCTTCAAGGAGCAGGAGCTCAAGGCGCTCGAGGCCCGGCGCGCGCAGGCGCTCCAGGAGCTCGAGCTCAAGAAGGAGGCGCGCAAGGAGAGGGTATGTCATGTCTGCCCTGCACCAACCTGACCTTCCCACCTGCTGTTATAGTTTTTCAGTCTTACAGCCGAATCCACCTTCATTCCGTTAAATTGCAAGCCTAATCCACCTTCTTGTCCCTTCAGTTTCATTGTGAAACTAGAAAACCCGTGGCGGCGTTGCTATCTTTTTATTCTCTTCCTTCTCACGTTGCTTTGGTGTCTTGAAGAGCATTACTTTTCTGTTCACTTTGGTTTGCATTAATAGTATAAAACTCTATGTGAGCTAAGATCATGCAACATTATGGTTATACTGACACCACACAGACACCATTCTACATGACTGCAACAGACAAGAAATTTTTAGCATGCAATCTACATGAAAGAAACATTGTGAGCAGTTATGTTCATCATGATTGAAGGGGAAAGCTTTGCTTCACCAGATAGGATAACATTATTAACATTAGTAGTATTATTTATGTTACGATGATGTCCTTGCATAGCAAAAGTAAAATTATGTTCACTGATGTTGTCGAATGACGATCTCAGTTCTCGTCACAAGAGTAAAATCGGAGTACAAAACATATAATAGAATCTTGATTGCCAACCAAATGCTAGATGAACTGAAATTTGAGCACGAAAATCATAGCACAATCTAAAATAATTGCCACGGGACTACAATTTCACCCTAATCCTCCGGAAATAAGGATGTATGTGTACATTGCCTAGCGGGCGTCCAGAAAGGAGATAACATGGACGACACCGTTGCCACTCATTGTCACAGTTATACAGGGGGCATGTGTCCTGCCCGTCCATACCTGCTTGTGCTGTGATAACGCTTCTACCAAGGATGGACGAGCACGCCCATTCCCCTTTAGCCACAGGTCAACCTGCTCATGCAAATCGCAAGTATCCTTGAGGACTTGAGGTACTGAGAATGCAAATAACAAAGGACGAATCAAGAAAGAAAGTATTTGATGGAGCAACTCACCCTGTGGATACGCTACCCGCCCGTGGTTTATCCTGCAGATTCGTGTTATAGAGATTAACTCTTTCTTAGATCGTTCCCTATATTGGTAGTGTACATAGTTACCATTTGGTTGATGGCCTGCTATCGTTGGTATCTGCCATGATAGCTTTTGTCTCAACCCTCATTGTCCCTTATTACAATCGAAGGCTTGTTAGAACCAATATTGCTGTATGTATAATTGTGTTCTCTTGCGAAATTCTGGTTATTGATCCAGACAAGCTGGATGATCGTCCTTTATTTGGGTCTTTACACTTTACATTTTAGGCTCACTCTGTCAGGATCATGAACTTTCACATATAGACTTGACCGAGCAATGATTAAATATTGTCACCCTTTGTTAGGTTATGTAGACGAAGTATGTGTTCCTTAAGGTCTATTTATGTTCTTCGTTTAGTTTTATAGATACATCTATATCATTTTCGTTGTGGTGGTTAAACAATGAGACACTACCTTTTTCAGGCTCGGAAGAGGAAGCTAGGATTGCTTGAGGACGAGGACATTGCTAATTTGGCATCTGCAGCTTCCGCACAGGGCAGTGAGTTTGCAGCAAAGGATGCAGCAAAGGAGAATGCTCCTTTAGCAGTGGCAAAGAGCAATGGTAAGTTTCTCATCTCTCACTTATGGTTTAAATTGGCCTACCGCATGCAGTTACATTATTGACTAAAGATGTTAAATGTGTCCCAGATCATTCAGAGAGGTCTTTCTACAAGGAGCTTGTTAAAGTAATTGAAGCTTCCGATGTGATTCTTGAGGTTCTTGATGCAAGGGATCCACTAGGCACCCGTTGCATTGACATGGAAAAGATGGTTAGGAAGGCTGATCCAAGTAAACGGATTGTACTACTTCTCAACAAGATAGGTATTATGCAATGTTTGTTATGTTTAAAGTTTACTCTTATGGTGGTTATGCCATCCTACATCTCAACTTATGATTCTTGAATTCTAGATCTTGTTCCCAAGGAGGCGGTGGAGAAGTGGCTTACATATCTAAGAGAAGAACTGCCAACAGTTGCATTTAAGTGCAATACCCAAGAGCAGAGGACCAAGCTGGGATGGAAATCTTCAAAACTTGATAAAACAAGTAACATCCCACAAAGTAGTGATTGTCTTGGTGCTGAGAATCTAATCAGATTGCTCAAGAATTATTCCAGAAGCCATGAGGTAAACGATCCTACCGTTTTCAGATGATGTTTATGCATATATAGTTTTGGTCATCTCTCATCTGTCTCACAAGTTGATTATTGTATGGACATTCTAAGTTAGAATGTTGTATCCTTGTTCTACAACATCATGTATGCTTCATTACTTGACTATATTATAATAATTGAACCTTCAGCTTCTTTTCCTTGCTTATGTGCATATTTCCTTTTGTTGAATATGATTAATAGAATCCTTTTATCTTTGAAGGGAGAACAGCTTCCTACACTTTATATATGAACCTAATGACTTCATGCACATAATTTTACTTTGTGTGCTGTATCTTATCATGCCAGTTTTATAAGTAGACCTGTTTTTTCTGTCTTCGGTTATTACCTTCTTATGCTTCATTGTTACCTTTTTTTTTACTGCTCTTGTAGCCATGTCCGTGTTCATATAGAGTTGCCTTTTTCGTTCTTCCTTTGTTAAGTTTTGTTATTGGTGACTTGCAGCTCAAGCTGGCAATTACAGTGGGTATTGTTGGACTTCCTAATGTTGGCAAGAGCAGTCTGATCAACAGCCTGAAGAGGTCCCGAGTGGTCAATGTCGGTTCCACTCCAGGAGTTACTAGATCAATGCAAGAAGTTCAATTAGACAAGAAGGTGAAGTTGTTGGATTGCCCTGGTGTTGTTATGCTCAAATCTTCCAACAGTGGTGTGTCTGTAGCCCTTCGAAACTGCAAAAGAGTTGAGAAAATGGAAGATCCAGTCACTCCTGGTAAGAGCTTCTGTTAGCTCTGTTGAAGTTTATTTATTCTAGCTATAGCCTTCTTATTATTTTACTCTTTAGATACTGTACCATTTGACAATAATCTAGTATATAATGTGACCAGAAGTGCAGTACTTGACATGTTCTATGCTTCTCTCTGTTTTTGATGTTTCTAGTTAAGGAGATCCTAAGTATTTGCCCACATGAGAAGTTGTTATCTCTGTACAAGGTTCCAAACTTCAGTTCAGTTGATGATTTCCTTCAGAAAGTAGCAACTGTACGGGGCAAATTGAAAAAGGGTGGTGTAGTGGATGTTGAAGCTGCTGCGAGAATTGTGCTTCATGACTGGAATGAAGGTATGCCTGATATTTTTTGTCATGAACTTTGTAAATTCTTGTGACCAGTGACCTAACCCTCTCGTTTTTAGGTAAAATACCATATTTTACACTGCCACCTAAAAGAGATGCTGGGGAGGACTCAGATGCAGTGATTATAACAGAAGATGGGAAAGAATTTAATATTGATGAAATTTACAAAGCTGAGTCTTCATATATTGGTGGTTTGAAGTCCATTGAGGAGTTTAATCATATTGAGATTCCTCCTAATGCTCCACCAGGGATTGATGAAGAGATGCTAGAGGTAATAATCTTAATGCTAGCAGGTTTTCCGTGAATTAAGTGGATTTAATATGGTAACCACTGTAGATTATGTGCCATCTTGCCACCTATTTGTTATCTGTTTTGTTCCTTGTGATGGCCAGATGCATTGCATTCATTGAAAGTAAATGTTTTTTTTGTGAGATTGTTTTCGCATGGTCACTGATTTGGTCTCAGCTCTATACGCTTATGTTAGGAGGTTTCATTCGAATCTATTGACCAACAGAAATTTTTTAAGATAATCTATATATAATCTTTTGTAAACAGCATAATGGCAGCATGGTAAAAGGGTAGTGCTTGTTCTCTGTCTCTGGTTGAAACTCTTGTAGAAATCAACCTTAGGTTCTATTTGAACACATAATTCATACATTAGAATTTCAGACTGCTTTGCTGCAAGCATAGCATGGGTGCCTTGTTATTGACTTTTGTTTTGCACTAACCAGGATGGCAAGAAACCAAGTGACCCCGTACAGGAAAGCCGGGAGGAGCAAATGTCTGACGTGAATGATCGCGAAGGAAGCAAAGCAGCCAGTGCTAGCACACAGAACGATAAGTTGTACACTGCTGAGGGCATACTCGATCCTCGCAAGAGGAAAGCAGAGAAGAAACGGCGCAAGGCGAACAAGTTCAGCGTGCTGAACGACATGGATGCAGACTATGATTTCAAGGTGGATTATCAGATGGAGGACGCGTCGGCCGCCGATGAGGACGGTGAGAGCAACGGTGCACACGCGGATGATGAAGATGGCGGCGATGAAGCCAAGGATAATGAACCGATGACTGGTGTTGATGATGCGTGAAATACTCCATCCTTTGAGTTAATGGCGCGGTATATGTTATCGGTGATATTATCATGTCGAGTGCCAGAAATGGCCTAGTGGGGGTTGCAAAATTAACCCATAAAAGTTTTGTGCGCTTAGTTTGTTTAATGAAAGATGATACTATGAGAAGGCTTGCGTTTTACCTGTTCCATTACCTACCTTTACCTGCTCTTTCTTAAGTTGCATTCATTGATCATGATGCGCCATCCTTGGTTGCATTTATTTATCATGACTAGGTAAATGCCCGTGCGTTGCAACGGGAACACATAATACCACGATAACATATGTATGAGCGTACGATAAGATAACGATACTATAAAAATAAAATATCAATGTTAAAGTGACATTTAATCCAAAAAACAAAACTGTTGAAATTAACAGTCACAGAGACCGTGGCGTCGCAGGCTTACAAACTCTACTGTATAGACCTTTGCATGATGCGTTAAGTCACGCCGCACACCTCTAGAAAGGACATGTGAATGATGGGCAACATGATACCTATGTGTTGCAACGGGAAAAGATATTCACCGGGTAACATATATGTTGTAAAACATCAATTGTTGTGCGTCAAACTCAAGAGACAGCAGCACATCTCTTGGGCATGGAAGAAGCGACAGACGTTGAACTTCCACCGGTCTCATAATGCCACGCAATGCAGTCCTGTTGTCTTTCACCAGGATGCTTGATCTTCAAATTTCAGTAACATCGCAAATCTTCTCGCTACAGTTTCATCCGAAGAGTTTTTTTCGAACAGAGAGAGAAGCTTTATGAGCTAGCTATCGGCGAATTACAATCGGCATGATGGAAGACCAGAGCACATGTAGGCACTTGTCCTTGCCAAGCCGCAAAATGTTTACAACGTCTGGCTAAAGAAGCTAAAGTATTTGCCACTTGATTGCACAATTTCTTTACTTGGGCAAACTTTCGATCACTCATTGAGAATCGTTTAACCGATGCACCCATTGAAGACGGCAAACACGGGTACTACCTATTGGTCTCAGGTTGTCCCTGAGGAATCAAGTTGTCCCTCCATATCCTTGTACTTCTCCCATCACCAATTTTGTACACCACACCATGTTTATCTCCAAGCCATATCCAATCCGTCTCCATGTTTGGGATATTTCAGCTGCTGGAACATTAACAAGTTATGACAGAAATATTTAGCTTTCAAAACACGCGCACAGAGACTATCTGGGAAGGCCACCAACCTCCATGCCTGTCTAGCAAGTAAAGCCTGATTGAAAAGTCTTAAATCCTTGAAACCCAAAGCTCCAGAGCTCTTAGGAAGTAGCATTTGTTCCCATGGTTTCGATTGAATCTTCCACTTGCCATTTTCAGCTCCCCACCAAAAGACAATGTGCTTCATCAGATCATCACACAAGGTCAGTGGAAGTTTGAACACGATCATCACATATGTAGGGAGGGCTTGTGCAACAGATTTGAAACAAGACCTGCTAAAATTCATCCGAAGAATTGTGAAATGACCTATAAGCATCATATCTGTTACTTTTATCAAAACCAATTCCTCTACAAATGCTAAGGAAACGTATGATCAAATACTAACAAAATCAATGCCGAGCAATACTAAAATGCTTCTATAATTTCAATGGTGCCTTATAAGGTCCAAGACGGGTCAATAACATGCTAACCAGTCTGGATTTAATGTTTAGGACAAATATACAATAGAAAAGATCCAATTGCAAGAAGAGAGAGGGTTTACCTTAAGAGGACAAATATATAGTGACCCATAATTTTGTATTGCAGCTATATCTCAATATTTGGGGATCTTGAAATGTAATTAGGAAGAGCTTGTACTCTTGAAAAAATAGTGGAGTGCACATGGAGGAAGAACCAAAGTGCCAAGGTTGCCAAGATCAAGCTGGGACCTTTGGATTAGGAGGTAGGAGGGCAGCGACCCTTGAAACCATGGCACAAATCACCATTGAAAATGGCATCACTGAGATACTATTTCCATATTAGTGCTGCACCTGAATAAATAAAAGTACAAAATGAATTAACCAACTCAATAAGAGTGCAGTTAACCAGCTACTGTTTAATTCGATGCATTCTGAAAGATCAATTATTTAGGAACAAAGGTCATATATAACGTTAAAATTATGAAAAGTGTAATCAGCTACAAAATGGACAAACCATGCGGCTTTACTGCATACTCGCGTCGTTCAAGCCATCCGTATGGCTGTTTCTTGGTGAAATTCTTTTGAGAATATAAGCATGTTGCTTTTTAGTAGAAAACATGACGCTAAATCTTACAAGGGACAGGAAAAAAACAGCAGTATTGCTCCAATACCTGCACTGTTGCAGCTGTCAGTGTCAAGCATAGTATTGCAAGTATAACTGCTTGACCTCAACTTAATTCTGTTTGGTTCAATATCCACTGATGTCTACGGCTGGAATGCAAATATAGTTGAATCCAAAACCTAAATAAGCAGAGCAAACAAACATTAATATAAAAACTGTAGCCAACTGACCTCTCATCTTTTAAGTGAATCGAGGGGATAAATCCTTAGGGTCCTGCATGTACTTGGATCAAGCATGCTTAGGGTACTCTAGTAAATCTAAGCAGATAAAAAGGGATGGAGAAATTGGCAATGATAACAGAACCATCACTTGGAATGAATATTAAATAGGCATGTACTGTAAAGATATACAAGAGACCTTACATTTTGTTAACTGATACTGTCTTAATGGAATCAATAAGTGATATGTATTTACGTATAGAGAAAAAAAAACGCCAATACAGAAACATAAGATTCCATGAGCCAAATATTTTCCATGCATAAACAGTGAAAGAAAGGAGAAGCTAATTTCACAATGGCTTTCCACATAGCTTAACATCAGAGACTCATACACTTTGTACTCAACAAACTAAGCCTAAAAAGTAGCAGAATAATACTACAACGTTGCAGGCACTAACTAATAAGGTTATGTGCTCCTCTGTACTACTGAAAATCAGGATAGCATCATCATCATCGCTGAAAAATCTAGCACGAGCTCAAGCTGCTTTTTATCTATGCTTCTTATGATCTCTGCATTGCCAAATCATAGAAAATAAAACAATGTCAAACTATTGGCTTATATATATTTATTGTGTTGGACAGGGCAGGTAGAAATGAAACCATCCTAATGCAGACAGATTCAGCAATTGACGACTCCATTTGAGAAAAACATTAGGTATATGGTCATAAGACACTACCTTCTAATCTAGTAATAGACACTAAAAACATGGACACTAAAATGTTGAAAAGCGACACTTTATAGAATTCAGTAGATTTTCTACCAAACAAGAAGACACTTTCATTGACACCCAAAACTGAGTAGAGTGAAAAGATCATTGTGCAAACACCATCACCGCCACTCCAAACTCTAGCTGGACAACAAATTACAAGATTAGCTTTTGAATTACCTAATATCTCTGAGCACCTGGACGCACTTATTAACCATGAGAGCGAGGCTGCTGAGCATAGATGAGCGCTGCAGGAATTTGTTCTGCACAATTGCGGAGTAGAATCAGACAAAAGCCCACAACGAAAGCTGAACAAAAGGTATTTAAACTGCAATTATTTTAACCAGAAGAATCTAGCTAAGTCCAATATGATGGATGAATAACAGAGATATGACCACGGCTTTTACATGAATCATTCGGTCAATCGGCCTCTGTCACCACTGTTCAGATCAATGATAGAGACATGACTATGAATTTTACATGAAATACTTTTATAGGCCTTTTAAAATTGGGCAGACATATTAGGGTGATATGATTTATTTTTTATGCTCTATGAGGAATGCATGGGCAATCCAAAATCTTTAATCAAACAGATAAGAAAATCTTTGGAGTTTGGAGGCAAGTGATTGGATAACTGTATCTGTTCATTTCAAGATAAACTGAATAGATTAGAAAAAACTATATCATTCAATTAGCCAGTAGGTAGCACAAAATAGTATGAGGAAACACATCAAATGGCTTTACAATAATGGAGTAAAGCAACATAGCATGACAGTCCTAATCCATAAACACACTGTATTATGGAAAAACTTCTTCTGAAGGAAATACTTGCATGATTTACTTTTGCACTGAGCTTTTCAGTCCTCTCATTTCCCAACTTATTTTTTGCACCTGCGGTGGGTTCTCTGACACTCGTTTGGTGTCCAGTTAGATGACATCGATGTAAACTGAGAGGGAAGGGGGGAAGGTACTGGATTATAGGCACTAAGGTAATACCACTATACTGAACAATAGTTTCGATCATGAATAATTGAGTTCTCGACATCCATGATGTAACATGATCTATTTTAATTATTAGATCTGTTGGCACTGAAATTTCTGTATCCTTATCTTTTGATTACAAAGGTTGTAGTATGTTTTTTTTTCAAGAGTTAAATGTTTCCACTTCAAATGGACCAGGATGTTTATAAGCTGATGTCTAGTTTTGTTGAATCACAGTACATAATGCAGTGTTCATCCATAAGATATCTTAAGCAGGATAATATTACATCAGCAGAAGTGGGAAACAAAGCATGAGAAGAGGGAGAAGGAACTCACTACTCAAGTCATTGGCAAATAAAATAGTCATTGGTGTAGAGCTTGTGGCCGTAGAGATGTAGACCTAGGAGTTTGGCAACAAAGACGATAGGGCACTTGCCGGAGACGCGGTAGCGCCAGCCACCAGGGATGCCCTGCGACTTGTCCCACTCGAAGTTCACCCGAAACAGTTTCCCCTGCGACTCCCCTGCTGCCTTTGACTTCACCATCATCACCAGATTCCCGAGTGAGCACAGGAGAGGAGGAGATCGACGAAGGAGGCAAAGGGGGAGCCGAAAGGAACTTACCTATGCGACTGATGTCATGGAACACATCTTTTGCCCCTGCGGATCTCGCGGATTCGACAGGCATATCACGGGAATCTGGTGGGAACAGCGGGTGGGGACCGAGTGGAAGGGCGCTGGGCGCCAGTGGTGCGCGGCCAGGGCCGCGGCGGCTGGCGGACGCAGTAGTCCGTGCGCGCCCACGGCGGCAGCCTGCGAGGCTACGGGTGACGGCGCCGGTAGCGCGCGGCGTGGAAGGAGCCGACGCGCAACGCCGGTGGCGCGCGGCGAGGGCCGCTACGGCGGGCGGACGCGGCAGCCCGCGGCGGGGAAGGAACCGACACGCAAGGTGGAGCCGGAGGAATCGACAGAGGCAGCCCGACATTTCTTTCTTGTTTTTTTTGAAGAGAAGAAAATGAGACGCGAGAGTGGGGCGGAGCGTCGATGGCCTCGGCGGGGGAACTCACCAGGTGCTGGGGCCGCAGCTGTCCGGGACGCTGGTCTCCGGGGATGGGGCGGTCGACCTGGGAGCCGTCGGGGCTGGGGCAAGGGAGCCGCCATCGATCTACCAGATGGGACCTCGCCTCTCGCCAGCAGCCGTGGAGGGCGTGCGCTGGGCGAGGATGAGATCCTCATCGTCTCTCCCTCGGTGGCGGCAGGCGCGGTTCCTTCTCCTTCTCGGCTTGGCGGCGGTAGATTGCTCCATTCCTTTTTACCGAGCACTGATTGGGGAGGGGGAGCCAGGAGACACGGGACGGAGAGATTGCGCGCTGATTGGGGGAGGGGAAGCCGGGATGCGCTGATTTGGGAGGAAGCCGGGAGGCGTTGATCGCACGTCGGGGGAGGCAGGCGAGCGAGAGAGAAGAAGCCGGGCGGGCGCGAGGTGCGAGCGAGCGTGCGAAGCCAGGTGGACGATTCCCATCCATATGTTTTAGTTGTAGAGAATTCATGATGCATTATCGAGAAAGGTTACCAAGCAAACACGATTATACCGAAATTTATCTACTTCAGAAATTTCAGGCCGTGGAGCTTCAACCAGACTCTACCTAGTTGCGGCGGGACAGTGGGAGGCGGCTGCGTGTCAGGAGAAGGAAGAAGATACGGAGAAAAAAAATAGTGTTGGAAGAACCTAAAACACGTGAGACATATACAGAGAAAAGTGAACGTGGATAAATTATAGTTATAACAGGAATACTCCGGTGCGTTTAGTGCATGCAAATTGTTAGAGTATGTTTGGATGCATCTGGCAAAATTTAATTGCTAGATATCCAAACAGTCCAACTAAAAGACCAGCTAGCTATTTCAATCTAACTAAAGCCGGCTAAAATTTACTAGAACATCCAAACACCTTAGCTAAAGTTTAGCTGAAAAATTTTAACATACTAAAGTTTTATTTTAAAATATTAGCTAGCTAAATTTTTGTTGGGTGCATCAAACAGATCCTTAGTGATAGGTAGGAGCTCCCTTTTCATTGAGAACCGAATGATATTTTCAGCCGAGTCGGAGGCAGCAGCGGCACGAAAACGCCCAATTCCCAACAGGAACTGGTGCTTTGCTTGTAGTACAATTTGTATTTGTATATAGGCGCCGCCGTCCTCCAAGTCCAAGCGGAGGCGGTCACGCGAACTGAAATGCAGTCCGGCTCAGCAGCGCCGCAACCAACGCTCAACTCACTCCCGCCGCTTCCAGTTTCCACCCAACCGGCGATGGCGATGGCGACGCAGGCCGAGCTCGAAGCGGCCGTCGCCGCGCTCGCGGACAAGAAGCGCCGCCTCCGGGAGGCATTCGACCGCCTCGTCGCCTGCTCCCCGGTCCCCGTCCCCTTCCGCTGGGAGGACCTGGACGCGCACCTCGCCTCCATCGCCGCCAGCTTCGGCTTCCGCCACCTCGACTCTAGCCACGCCGACGCCATCGCCGGTGCAGCAGCCGTAGCCACAGCCGCAGCCGCTGACGCTAGGGGTCCAACCACCGTTGCTCACCACGGCCACCACCTGGACAAGGAGGGGCAGGACCGGGAACGCCGCGTCGGGCGCGGCGCGTCGGAGGAGGGACAAGGTAGCAGCAACGCGGAGGAAGGGGAGGAAGGCGGGAACGCGTCGTCGCACCAGGAACGCGGGGAGGAGGATGGGAAGCTCCGGGAGGCATCCAGTGCGCGTCCCGACCGAGAAGCTAACGAAGCGGGGAGCATTCTCGGGGTGGAGACCGTGCCAATCGAGGCGGCTCCAGAGCAACTAGACGACGAGAAGGAGGAGGATGCCATGGGCGCACTCGTGGCGTCTCCCCACCAACGCGATGACGACGTCGAGACGATGGAGGAGGAGGAGGCCGTGAACGCGAACGCAGACAGAGAATGCCGCGAGGACGAGGCGGAGGAAGGGGAGTGGCTGCAGCATCCGCACGCTGCAGGCGGCGGAGAGACGTCGGCTCTGACGCGAGCCGTCGCCGCGGCGTGCGCCAACATGGACCCCTCCGCGCTGGTGGACGCGCTGTGCCTCAGCGGCAGGAGCTCCCTCCGCGCGTTCCTCCCGGTGCTGCTCGGCGCCCCGGACCCCCACGCCCTCCTCGTCCGCGCCGTCGGCGGCTTCTTGGACTTGGCCTCAGCGGTGGCGGGGCGCGCCCCGAGCGAGTGGTGGGCAAACTGCGTCGCGCTGATCGAGTGCGCGCCCCGCCTCGCAGCGCCGTCGCCGGACGCGCTGGCGCAGGCAAAGCGCCTGGCGGGGCACTGGAAGGAGATGGTGGTCCCGGGGCCTGCTGGTGCGGGTGGCAGGGACATGGGCGGGATGGCCGGATGGGGCCTTCTCACCTTCATTGCTTCCTATAGCATTGTCCCGGAGTTCGGTGCTGATGAGATCATCCGTCTCTTCGGTGATATCGCGCCCCAGGTGAAGGACAACTGCGTTGAGCTCTGCAAGCGTCTTGGCCTCATCGGAAAGATGACTGGTACATGTTCCTCGACTTCGACTCTTAATGATGAATTTACTTGTCTCATATCTAAGGCGTAGTGTGCGTAGATGAACGTTCGTTCACCTGTACGCTGTAGTTTGTACACTGGTAGTTTACTTGTGATTCAGAAATCAGAATGCTCTGAATCGCATAGGCTTCAGCTTCACTTCAGGTGGATGCCAACCAATGCTCTCAATCACTGTCTCCCAGCTAACCACACTTAAAAGTAAAGCACGAACCTTAGTCCATCCTTTTCTGTCCTCTATCTTACTATGCGTCTATGGCTCTCTGTCCATGAGGATTGAGGATAGGAGATCACCTCTAGGTTTATTGTACCCCTTTATACATATCCAGAGATCCTGAATACAAACAAGAGAGGAGATAACAGAAGCCAGACAAGGTAATTACCGGGATCAATGTATAACAGCTTAAACTTTAGTGTGGTGCCAATCTCTACTTGCTAGAAGTTAGAACCGGATTGCAGTGGCACTGAGAAACAAATTGCAGAATATTTCGATCTATGTACTTTTCTTCCTTTTTAGTGAGACATTCACATTTATTGGTGCAGCAGTCAAATTGACATTTTAATCACTTAAGTATCTGGTCTTATTTATTACTCCCTCCATCCCAAATTATAAGACGTTTGACTTTTTTGACACCAAGTTTGACCACTCGTCTTATTCAAAAATTTGTGTAAAATATCAATTCTTTTATCGTGGCTTGGTATATTAATAAAAGTTCCTCAAGAATGACTTAAATTTGACTATGTTTGCACAAATTTTTTGAATAAGACGAATGGTCAAACTTGAGATAAAAAAAGTCAAACGTCTTATAATTTGGGATGGAGGGAGTACTAGATATGTGTCATATTGTTCAGTCATGGCGTCACCTAGATGATTTATGTCACTCTACTACTTTGGTGGTTGCAAATTGAATCTACCTTCTACATTAGTGCAGGAAGATTTTATGTCTGTCTGACAGAAATATGATGAGTTGCTGTTTTTTCTTCCATTGTTGTGCTTGCAGTTATTGCGTGTTGTGGAGCATCTTTTGAACTATTCGTAGTTTTACACTGCAGACCTCACTATCAGATTTTCTAATTCTAATTACAATAGTAGCTTGTGGAACTGGAAGGAAATCACTATCCCATTGGTTTACCAACTGTGTTGCTAATGTTTGGCTCATTCTTCTGCAGATTCAATCAACCATTTCATTGAAAATGGGCAGCCACTCGATGCTATAAGATTGGCACATACTTTCAGTTTGACTGACAAATATCCTCCACTTACCATCATGAATGATTATATTGAGAATGCCAAGGAGACTGCTGAAGACATATTAAGCAAGGAAAGCTATACACTGGAGTCTCTGGTATGTTCTGTTTCTTGGAAAGGATGTCTTGTTATGCTAATCCAACTTAAATGAAATTGTCCATTTATCACACCTGTAGTCTTTTTTAGCTTTGAGAAGTCCTGGATTTGGAAAATAAAATACAGCGTGCTTTCATGGTTTTCTGAAGCAAGTTTTTCACAATTCTTAAAGCAGTGCAGCTGAGGAACTAAGATAGGTTTGGATGTGCACACGCACCAATCTAGGTTGGGGCCCTGTTTGGGTCAGATATTGGCCTTTCTTCTTATAATGTAGTGAAATTATAGTACGTAGTGCTGCAATCCTACCCCTCCTGCTTTGAAAGTCGGCTTGCTCATTTTATGTTAAAAAAAATTAGAACCACTTCCTGGATAAATTGTTGCGTCCACATAATGGCATATTGATATCGTACTTTCAACACTGATATAGACATATTACGCTTTCAACTGTTTTAATGCCTTTGAATCATCTGTTGAACAGAATCAAGCAATGACAAAGAAGGTCGATGCTCTAATATTTTCATGGAGCGCAATTGATGGGTGCGATATTGATTCTGTTCAGCGTAAAAGCATCAAGGAAGAAATTACCCAGTTGTTACACAAGTATGCAAACAAACAGCAAAGTCTAGCAGGTGTTTCAGCCTCCATTTCAAGTTCGCACCAGCAGCAGAATTTTCAAGAGGAGTACCAGCAGCGGCCACAAATGCGACTGGTGGAACAGCAGAAGCAGCAGCGAAACCCACATGGGCTGCAGCCAAAACCAGGAGAGAAACAGCACCAGCAGCAGAAGCCACAAGAGACACAGCATCGGCACATTCAGAATCAACAAGAGCCGCAGGAGCAGGAAATGTGGCAAAACCAGAAAAGGAGAGGACAAAACAAAAAGAATCGCAAGAGGAAACAGCGCAGGCAGAAACTGCAGCAACAGAATAAACGCCCAAGGCTACCTCCATGGGCGTGTTTGGATGGCTGTAGATACCGAGCCTGGCTCGTACCGGCCATCCAGGCTCACTATGGCCAGGCCAGCAGCATGCAAGGCTGCTTGTTTGGTTACTTGTACGCAGCTAGTCAGGCTAGTACCAAACGGTGTTTGGTTGTTGGTATGTGCTTCAAGATTTAAAAAAGAGATGCAGGGGAGTGTGTTTGGTTGCCTGCATAGAACTAGTTGCACTTACCTCCTGCATGAAGTGGTAACATTACCACCAACAAGTTCAGTTGCAGGATTTTTTACAAGCAATGCTAACTCAAGTGGACATCAACCTCCAAATTAAAAAACAAATTATTACAGCTTGAACTAAAATAATTACATGAGTAACTTCAAATGAGCTTTGCCGCATAGGAGGCTTATCATGCATGTCAGCCTCATGTTGGGGTTGTTTCTCAACTTTTCCATGATCATAGAAGGCTTTATCAGCTTCCTCTTTTGACTTGAATTTTTTGTAGCAGGCTCCCTTGAAACCATCCACTTGAGCATGTGCAATGTCCCAGCTTGCGTATACACCAGGTTTCCGCCCACAGTGCACAACATACCATGCCATAACTTGAGAAAGAACAAATAAGGTCATCAAAGTTAACTGCAGCAGATTTAAAACAGTACCAAAACGTTCATCAAGTATAAAAACAAATAAGGCTAGTACCATGTGCTCAGGTATATAAACAACAATTCAAAGTCAAGTGCAGCAGATTTAAAACAGTTCGAAAAAGTTCATCATTGGCAAGGAGGATGTGCTCAGTTTTATCGAAAACTCACCACAGGCAATTAACATGTGCTCAGTTATATGAGAAACACATCACAGGAACAAACATGTGCTCAGAATAATAGTCTCAGGCCACCAGAGGAATGGCAACAAGAGGAATTACAGCAGTTCAGAACAACATGTTCAAATTAATGGTAGGGGCACATGACCAGCTGCCAAGGCAACAAATACACATACTAGCATAAGGTAGGTTGACCCAAAGAGGAATGCAGGTGTATAGTGGCATATCTAAGTCACTAACAGGCTACAGTTAGCCATAGTTAGTAGAAAGTAGCAGTTTAACTGCACAAAAAATTGCAGGATCAAGTCAACTGCACATAGATGGGTTAGCCCACTGCACAACCAAGGCCACCAGAAGGAGAAAGTTATGCACAAAAAAGCCACCAGAGAAGACCAGATGCATCCACCAAGAGAGGGCAGGCACTGCACCAAACCATACACACAAAATACCACCAGGAGAGGGCAGACACTGCACACAAAAGATGGATCAACCATAATGACCAGCAAGCAGGTCACACGTAGTAGTGCTTGGCCAAGAAGGTTCTCAGCCATAAAACACGATGACCTGCATTCATCTTCACAAAAGCAGATCCCTGGGCCTTGTTATCAAGAAGGTGCCCATATGCACATAACAGTGCCTCATCAGTGAACCCAGACATGAACATGACAGCATCATACAGATCTGGGTGGGAATCCTCAACCTTGGTCTCACGAATAGCATCAGCAACATTGTTCACTGCTTCAGTCATCCCAGTGAACAGGATAACATCCTCCTCAGACAACACTGACCTCTTCCTCTTACCTCCAACACCTGGTTCTGACTTACCTGCCTCAGCTCCCTCAATCTTGCCACCCCTGGTATCCTCAGATGCATCAATCTTCATTGAGCTTTCAGCAAAGTCAGAGGGAGTGCCAAGAGGCTCACTGGACCCCATAGCATATTTACCTGTTGCCTGGCCATTGCCAAAGATGATCTGCATCTGCTTGTAGTGCTGAATGGGCTTGTTAAGGTACTCAGCATCCTTGGGGTGTGCCTGTAAGGACATCAAATTGAGTTAGTATCAGTTTTACACATTGTCAGGTTCTATGCAATAACATGAAAAAAAGATGCAAAGCCAATACCTTGATGTGGCCATTGTAGTGCTCTTCTTCAAGCACAATCATGGAATGGTCCTCATTCCACAAAGCACCACTAAGCTCCCTTAGTTTGGAGATCCTAACCCACTTCACCCTCCACTTCCTCAAGTGGTTGTAGATCTGTGTACCAGTCACATCACTCCCACTAAATTCCTGAAGTGCCTTAGCAACCTGGTTGAGGTGAACCTCTTTGAATCCTTTGTCAGTCCTCACACCAGTTTCAATCAACTGGCACATATGGCGAAGGACAAAACCAGAGCTCACATCTGTCCACCTCATAGCAGTCCTTTGAGCACCACCAGCAGCCCCAGGTGCATGAGCCCCAGGTGCACCACCAGCCCCAGCAGGCAGCCCAGCCCCAGCAGCAACACCAGCCCCAGGAGCAACACCAGCCCCAGCAGCAACACCAGCCCCAACAGGCACATCGAGCCCAGGGAACACAAGCTCATCAGGTGCAAGCATGTTATTAAGGTTCATGTCCTCAGCCATACCCTAAGTTAGTTGGTAGCACACCCCACTCAGATTGTAATAGGAGCAAATAATCATCATAGCACATGTATCATGCCTCAGGTAAATTAGAATAAGAAACAAACATCATTGCACATGCCTCCAGCCTCAGTTAAATCAGAATAATAAAAATCATCATTGCTCATGTCGAAAGCCTCAGGTCAAGTGTAGTATCAAAAAATAAATCATCATAGCATATGTCCAATGCCTCATGTCAAGTGTAGTATCAAAAAATAAATCATCATAGCATATGTCCAATGCCTCATGTCAAGTGTAGATCAAAAAATAAATCATCATAGCACATTGTTCAATGTCTCAACTCATATGACAAACATTGTTCAACATAGACAGAACAGTAGCAGTTGCTTTTATTCAGTACAACACTAGCAGATAGAGAGGAGTACATAGAACAAATACACTAAAGTGCAGACTAGATGCGAGAGTTTCCCCTGTTTGCCCACATGTGATTAGCAATTTCATCCCTAGTTTGAGCCCAAATAGCATTGTCATCCAAATGCAACCCATGGCCATCAGTTGGGTTGTTGTTGGGCACCCAAGAGAACTCAGCAGGAACTACCTCATCCACCCCATGGCCAAGGATCCAATTATGCAATATGCAACAAGCAAGTACTAACTTTACTTGTGTCTTGAAGGGATGGAATGGTTTATTGTCAAGGATACGAAAACGATTCTTCAAAGCCCCAAAAGCCCTTTCAACAGTTACTCTTAAACTTGAATGCCTTAAATTAAACAATTCTCTTGGGTTGGTTGGGTAGTTCCTCCTACTATACTCTTTCAAATGGTACCTAGTGCCACGATAAGGAGGGAGAAATCCAGGACGGCAAGCATATCCAGCATCTACTAGGTAAAATTTCCCTAAAACAAGTACACACATATTAGGTTCAGTGTTATATATTTATAGATTTTATGTAGCTACTTAATGTAGTTGATTACCTGGTGGAACCCTTAACCCATCCTCCCTCTCTAGTGCATCAGCAAGGATGGTAGCATCATGTGCTGAACCCTCCCAGCCGGCCAACACGTAGGTAAATTTCAAATCAAAGTCAACAGCAGCAAGAACATTTTGGGTGGGGTAGGGCTTCCTACCCCTAAATGCTGCTTGTATCCTGGCTGGGACTCTAGCATGGATATGAGTTCCATCTATTGCCCCAACACAATCCTACATCCAAACCCAACATTTATTTGTTACTATATATTTATCCAAATATGCAAGAACATCCTACAAACTTTATGGCTTGTTCATTACCTTCAAATATGGGTACCATCTTGGGCTATTGCTTATCTTAAGTGGTGTCTCATTAGATGGAGCTTTAATCATGTCCTGCCTTAGTTCACCAATAGCATACAAGACCTCTTTGAAATATCTATGCACTGTCTCTATAGACCTCCTCCAGTTTTGGTGAATAACTCTAAAGCGTTGATTATGGCCAACAATATGAAGAAACATAGCTACTTGCTCTTCTACACAACTATGTAAGCTATCTGTGAGCAAGTTTCTTTGTCTAAGCAGGTGGCATAGCCTAAAAAAAGGTGCTCTTCTCATACGGAGCATGTTGACACACTCAACATCATTGCAATTGTAAATTAAATCCAAGTTTTTTTGCCTTTCCTCATCCATGATTCTCAAAGGACCGTAACTGATCCGAGGCCTTGAATCATGTTGCATTCTAAGCCTACTGAAAAACAATGCATACATAGCAGTGATAAGAGCAGCAGCTCGAGCAATCAACAATCGTCGCTGGTCCTCCAAAGCCATCTACCAAACCAACAAAGGTGCAATGAACACAACAGAGCTATGAAAATAAGGGTGTGTTTTGTTTCCTAGACATATAAACAACAGTAATGCTTACTGTTCAATCTTTAGTACTACATGAAACACATCATTGACATTGAACAATTGCTCAGATATACTGAAAACAAACGTGCAAGGCATGGACAAAAATCTTGGGCAATGGACAGTGCTCAGATTTATTGGAAGGAAACTAGAAAATCATGGGACAATCATCATTGGCATTGGACAAACGCTCAGATCAAAACAACATCATCATTGACTTGGACATGAGCTCAGAAGTATATTTCATTCACAGATCTAGAAATACACAGACAACACCGAAATCATCCATGAAGCACTACCGCAGTAATTAGAATAGGGGGTTGAAGAAAGGGGGATTGCTTATACCGCACAGATCTCCTGATAGCACCCCAATCAAAAGCAGATGAACAAACAAGGGACGACAGATCTGGTGTGCCTGCATCAAGTATGAGATGAAATCAGTAGGAATCGATCTGTTCCCCAAAAAACTAGGGTTACAAGAAGAAAGAAATCGAGGGAGAGACGCTGGGGAACCAGATTCACTTGCCTGTGCACGTGCTCAGATCCACAACGACGGAGGCTGCAAAACAACGACGGAGGAAAGGGATTAGGCTGGCTTGAATCGATCAAGAACGACACAAAAAAATAGGAGCAGAAAGGAGGAGATGAACACCTGCTGTTGGAGCTGAACGAATGGTGAGCAACCAAGAAGGAAGGCGGCGGGGAAGGGGATATATACGCGGTGAATGGCGGGAAAAGGAGCGGTAACCCTAGCGAGATGGCGCGAGCTCCCGCCGGCCATTTTTTCGCCGCGCGCGCGACGGCAGCTGCACCGTGCGAGCCAGGCCCTCTGGAAACGCTCGCCTCCCACGTTTCTGCGGAGCCTGGCCGAGCGACTCCTTTTGCACGAGCGGAGCCTGGCTGGAAGGGTGGTCCAGGAAACCAAACAGGCGTCCACTGCATCCCGCGGGCCTGGCTCACCCATATGCAGGCATCCAAACACTCCCCATATGTCAGGCCAGGAATTGACAACGGGCAACCATTTTCAGGAACTCGAAGAGCCCCGTTCGCACCCTATAGCACTGCCATACCTCGATATTTTTGGTCCCGTCCATGTGATGATCATTCTCAGCATCACGTGCCAGTGTTCCGCCATTGATGCCAGAGTAGTACTCGGTGAAATTACTGTTGTAGTAGTAAACTGATGGTCGAAAATAGAAGAGAAAGTTGTTCGGTGCTGATTGGTTTTGCTTAGGTTTCCATAGAAAAGCTTAAGTCCCCACAGTTACTTGTGTATGTGCTATGCACGGTTTAGCTACCCTCGGCGGCTTGTGTTACTGAAACCTGAATCACAACCATCGATTTTATATGTTGGATATGGCTCTGTTTGTCTAGTAGTTATTCATATGTATATTCTTGCATTGACCGTAAAATGTTGCTGATCTTTCTGGCATAGAATAAACGTCTATAGAAAAGCACACTCTTCCTGCATTCGTTGTGTAATAAAAGGATTCATGCACGTTCATCTCGTGCAGGCATCTCGTCATGCTTTTGCTCTCAGTGATATATGTTCATCGTGAGGTATTTGTGAATGTTTATGTAACTGAAAAGTATGCCGATTCCTGTTACAGTGCATATGTTTCAGATTGCAAGCATTGCAGCACTTCGCTGAACATGTGTACGTGACCAGACTATAAAAGCTGCCCTATAAAGTCATTCAACAAATCGATGCAAGTGATTGGCAACTGCCCATACAACATGTTACGAAAGAACTGTCATCACATAAAAGTATAAAACAAATGAACACAAAACCACTTACAGAACGAACCAATACATGGCTGTTTCATATAACTTCTATGCTTCACCATAGTTTCACTCAGCGATCGATGCAGAACGCCAGAACTTCTACACTATCTGGGATAGGACGGAGGATGAAGGGCAAAGGGATTAAATGGCAGACCCATGTACTGAGGTGATCTGAATTGTGGTACAAATGGCATTCCTTGGCCTACAGGCCAACCTGGCTGGGCAGGGTAATTGTGAACTCCAGGCACAGCATCGTAAGGTGGACGCACAAAGTTTTGGATCTGAGCAGCGTTCAGGACCAGAGGAACAGCAGGTGTCGGAAGCTTAAGAGTAGCAGGTGTCGGAAGCGTTGAGGGATTTACTGACCTTTGTTTCTTTTTATATGCACCAATCAAATATCTAATTTCTGCCAAGATAGCACTTCGTTGGCTAGAATCAGCGAGCTTATGCTGAGCTAGTTGATGTGCAATCCATATTTCCTTTGGTATAGCCAAATTCTGCACATAGGCAAGATGCAAAACCATTCAGCTAACAAACAACAGATTTGAGTACCCATCTCTTGGTGGGATGGAGTTTTATGACTCCACCCTGGATTGAAATCTAGACATCATATCTATGTACACATGCGTGAGTACTTTCCCCATTTACCAGAGGTATATGGCTTTCTAGGGGTGTGAATCAGATAGGTGGCACACTCATGTGCCATGCAAGTGCGCCAGTGCAGTATGTGTATGTGCTTTCTTCCTTCACTGTAAATGTGAAAAGGAAACAAAAGACAGAAACAAATATAGTTGACAAGAAATCAGATTTATTGGATCAATATGCATTTATATCTACAACAGAACTTGTTCCAAAATCTGTAGCCAGGTAAAACCACAATGCTATGTAACTTAGAAAGTTATAATTAAGGATTTAAAGGTGATCACTGAAACAACTCGGTTTCTATGTCCACCAGGATGTGCATCCTAGACATAACATCCTGGCCTTCATCGTAGATGGAGGGAAACAGAGCCGTCATCTTTTCCTTACGATTCACGCACCAAAAGAGGCCCAGCCAGCGTGGCCACGTCATTGGCTTTTCTCGGCCGTCGGATCGGGCTCACGAACGGCCAAGATCGTGCGAGTCCCGGTCTTTTTGCAAAAAAACCCTCGAACTTCAGTCGAATCAACCCGTAGTCGATGCTTCCTCTCAGGTTTTTATATAAAAAAGTCCTCGAACTTTATCGAAATCAACCCGCAATCTAGGCCAGGTGTGTGGCCTGGTCTTTTTGCAAAAAAATCCTCGAACTTCAGTTGAATCAACCCGCAGTCTATGTCTCCTCTCAGGTTTTTTTTTTTAAAAAAAGCCCTCTAACTTTATCGAAATCAACCCACAATCCAGGCCTTTTAAACGGGCCGGCCTGCCTCCCGTTCAGGCCTAATATCGCGGACATGGGCCTTACTAGGCCGATTGGCCCGACAATGTATTCCTATTTTCGTTCGAATTTATTATTTATCTAAAACGGTTGAAATTTAGCAAAGTACATAATAAAACAAATAAAAATAAAAAAAATGCCAAACCAAGTTTGTTGAACTCTACACAACTAGCACTGCACTGTAAACACATGACATCACATGTTTTAGTGTAATTTTTTTTTGCTATTAATGTGGATCTAGATTTTTCTAGAGTTTCCTACAAATAATTAATAGAGTTAGTTTCTTGATTCAAATTGTTATGGAATTTTTACAGTACCTTACCCATACCACGCGTAAAATAAAACGATTGAGTGATTTTGACCGGCTTTAAGCTTTCGGCTACTCACGCTCCTCCCTCCTTAAGAAATACTTCTAACATTTCTTTCTCCATAATAAATATACCCAAAAAAATGTCATAGTTCCATTTCGATACCCAATAAAATATACTACTTAAATAATACAAGTTTCCAAAATATATACCAACAACGAGCTGTAGACCATGACACCTATACGAAAATAACAAAGCGACGGATTTCTATTACCTATGTTGCTTAAAAAAATGTGCATCTACCTGCTCACGATTATTTACTCTACGCATGAAATAAAGTCTGCATCAACTATAATAGTACGACGATGCAATACATGCTCCGCGCTCTACGAACAAACATGTATTACTGAAATAAATACTTATTCTACTACACTCGACAAAACAACTCATACGGAAAAGGGTCCATCGAGCGTTGCAAACGCTTCATACAATGGCCAGTTGCCGCGAGGATTTCTAGTTGTCTCGATCCCCACCCAAACTCCACCCCCCATGTGCCGCATGCACAGCGCCTCCCTCCCTCACCATGGATCCTGCTCCCCCACCTCCTCCACTGCCCTCCACCACAGCCAGCACTAAGCACTCCGAGCACAATGCCCCTGCCTCCATGCCTGCCCAACCACTGTCCACCACCATCTCACGATTCCCCCCACCGTGCCAATGACCTACCTGCAACCCCCAGCCATACCTCTATAGATGGAGGCCACCAAGATCCCCAAAACCAAAACCTCATACCCCAACCTGAAACTATAACCCACCAGAGTTATTGGAGATCACCGGACATTGAAAAGAGTGAGCTCAACACCCCGGAGGAGGTATGCATTCCCACCCTAAACAATCTGTCAATAGATGAATAGCGGCCTCAAATTTCTCTCCATCAGAAGAAATCTTGACTTTACAGCGTAATGGCCTGGATGTCCAGGGTTCGCGCTACCCTGGGCGCCATATAATTCCTGTCAGTAAAATACTTGATTTTAGAGTCACAAGGGGTAGTTCATACCAAGGACTCGTGTGTTTCATTCTTTCTAAATAGCTCCACAGAAGTCTGCTTGGCCTTCTCAATGTATCCCTTCAGAAGAGAAAATGGAGGATACTTGTCCTCCAAATTAAAAAATTGTAACACATGAAAAACTTCGAGATGCTGCCCATTTCCAATCATATAGTCAATTAAATCTGCAGAAAAGATGAAGGCAAGAAGAAACATTAATAAGAAGGCAAACCCTTGCATTGCGAATGAGGTACAGGCATGGAGATAGCTTACAGTTCTGTCAAAATCAAACTGAAAATGTAAAGATAGAGGCCAATGTATTTAAGTCTAGCTGCTTATGAAAACAGTGAGAAAAGTTCAAATAATGGCTAAGCAATAAACATACAAAAATGCATTACAGCTATAGACCAGACAATCAACTGATGTACATACTTGATATACTAAGCAAACTAGAGTTTCTATCCAAATTTACAAGTAAACTTACCACTCAGAGTTGATATCAGTTATAACGTGAGATGCAATAATGAACAGAATTGTCATTTTGGTCACAGGATTCAGACTCTTCCACAGATTGTATTGACAAATGAAAGGCTAGCAGAAAAGGAAAGCATGTAAGCACACCTTCAGGGAACAGTCTCGTGAAGGCACAACACCAAAGAACAACATGGCGAACATAATTGGTGGTGCTTTCTTGAGTAACTTTTGGTTCTCAAGTCTTGGATGTCCCACATTAGTGACAACTGACAACTATATTTTTCAATACCATCATTTGATGCATATTGTATATATTCTACACTGATCTTTGATACTTACATTGACTATTGAACATAGTGAAAGACAAAATATCCATTGGGAATCAACAAAAACCTCCCCTAGCAACCTTGCACATCCACGTACATGTCCAACAATAAGCACTACTTATGTTAATGAAAACTTAGGAATTCAAAAACTAATTTCTTTGGTGTTTGATGTGAAAGTCAGGGCCAAAGGATCAGAATGGTTGAGACCTACAACCTGGTGGTGTCAGAGATGCTGCTGTCAATGGAGAGCCAACGGTGCTGTGTCTAGAAAGCAGAAACAAAAAGTGTGGAGAGACTAGAAACTTTTACAGCAGTAAATAGTTTAATAACTGCTAAATCTTACTTATGAATAATTACATAGTATTGGAGCGTTGCAGCCAGAGATCAAACACTTGCATGATCAAGCTGGTATTACTCAGGAATACATGTTAATCGATTAGGCAAAGAAAGATACATAGCGCCAGGTGAAACAAACATGTATGAGTTATGTCAAATGGTCCTTAGTCTGCATCTTTTGTAGCTTTGCTACTTACACTATCTGCTACCAAAATTTCAAGAAAGTCAAATTTGGAAAATTCACATACCATGAATTAGTACAAAATCAAAAGATGGACCAGAATAGTTCCCTTGTTTCCTATACAAATATGATTTCTTTTATTCGGCTATATAGTTTTTAGGAGTACATCTACAATATTCTACCGTGTCGCTACACAGTAGAAGATAAAAAAAAAACTAACATGCTTGAACCATAAGGAAACTCTGGATGACATGATCAGATATTAAGCCTTTCCAAAACTAGTCACACTGCATTATATCCACTATGGACGAATAACCTGCTTGCAGGAATGTGGTTTTCTGTAATCAAGCTGTTATGGTGCTATAAATGACATAAAAAAATTGTACCAGCACTTTAAATCAACCTAGTTTATGAAATATTGTTGACAATTCACCATAATACCATATGCATGGCCTTCACAATCAAACACATAGATTGAGAAAAAAAAATTATAACTAAGAACAGAGATAGCTCCATACCTGTGGCCCTGTCTGCAAGCCCAAGATCCTCGCAAAGCTTGACATTGTCAGTGTTGTTCTTTTTCTTCTGTTGACCTTTGCGAGGGACCATAGCAAAAATACTGATGATCTCATGGATATTGAATTCAGATACAATGTTATATGAGATGAGGAACTGGAGAAGGCCCCTAGCCAGCGAGTCAAGTTCCCCACAACGCTCTGGTCTGCCGATCATTTCCTTCCAATCCTTTGCCACCAGCTTGGCCTGCTCTGTTGTGTCTGCAGAATGTTTGACAGAATTCATCGACAACCAGCGAAACAACCTGATACATTTCCCCCAGACCTTGGAGCACTTGAAGTCCTTGCTGGATAGGAGTAGCTTGACCACTTGAAGGACAAGGGCCGCCGGATCTGGGGCAAGGTGCAGTGCGAACAGCAACTTTTTATTGACGCTGACACAGATCACGAACTCGACCAGCGTCCCTGCATCCATTCTCCCACATGCCTCTGCAAATTCCTTTATACCACCTGCGGGAAGCCCTCTACGCCCTCTACGCTGTTTCTTAGTCATCTTTTCGACCATCTCCTCCTCTTCAGTATCCTGCTCCTCTCCATCCCACCATGCATACCCATCAAGCTCCTCCTCACCTTCAGCCTCTTTGCCTTGCCCTGCAGAGACCTTGGCAGTCACCGCCTCTTCGTCGGCATCCCGCATGTTATTCTCTTCGCCAGCATCCCGCTTGTTATCCTCGCCGCCCTCTTTATATTTCTTCGCTTGATTGGCAATGGTGCCGTCGGCCTCCTGCATCTGCATGTCGACCTCTTCCTCCTCTTCTTCTACCTCTTCCTCCTCTTCTTCTTCTACCTCTTCCTCCTCTTCTTCTTCTTCTTCCCCCTCCTCCTCTTCTTCTTCCTCCACCACCTCCTCCTCTTCCTCCACATCTTCTTCTTCTTCTCCCACCTCGTTAGCCCCTTCCTTATTCTCACTAGTGCGGGCTCGTGGGCGCGCGGCCTCGAGCGCCCGGAGCTGGCTGAACCGGCGCGAGATGGAGGATTCGACGGAGGAGACGTGGGCGTCGAGGTCCTCCCAGGTGAAGGGGAGCGGGTAGGGCGAGTTGGCGGCGAGGCTGTCGAAGGCCTCGCGCAGGGCGCCCTTCTTGGCAGGGAGCTCGGCGATGGCCGCCTCAAGGTCCTCCGTCGGCATCATCGCCGGCGCCACCGTCCCCATGGCTGGGTCTGGGTCGTAACAGCCGGCGAGGGGGAATGAAGAAATTTACACCTTATTACAGCGTTGAAGGCTCTGTTCTGCTGGTCATGTTTCGGCTTGTTTCAGCTTATTCTCTCTCACAGAACACTATTAAATCAGCCGAAACCAGCCGGCTTTTATATCAGCCGAACCAGCCCGAAGGCTCCTCGTCTCCCACAAGCCAGCAGCGGTCGACAGGGTTAAAAAAACCGGCCAGTTTACCGCGGTTTACCGCGGTAACCGCCCAAACCGGGCCGGTCCGGTTCCGGTCCGGCCCGGTTAGGGTTTCCCCAAATTCAAATTTAAAATTTGAAAAAAAAAATGCTGAAAAAATTCCTAAAAATAGTCCATGATTTATAGAAGCCAATGGTGTAAAAATTTTTCAAATTTGAGTTCGTTTAGTATTTATTTATACGAATAGAAGTTTGAAAAAAAAGAAAAAAAAAACAGTGCCGGCCCGTTAAGGCCCATGAGGCCCATTAGGCCGTCACGGGCACAAAACCAGCCGGCAGTGAGCGGGGGGGGGGGGGGTCCAAACGCGCCGACACCTCATTTCCTCACCCCCAACGCGACGGTCCGAGCGAACCCTAGGCGTCCGGCCGCCGCCGCCGGCTTACCGCGCGGATCCGTCGGTTTACCGACCGGGTAGGTCGGCTTACCAAGGCCGTTGCGCGCGGTCGGTAAACCGCTCGGTTAGCTCGGTTAGCCGCTCGGTTAGCTCGGTTTACCGACCGGTTCGGCGGCTAACCGCGCAGGTAAGTTTTTTTTTGTTTTTTTTATTTAGAGTAGTTTTAGGATTTAGGTAGAATTTGTTTTAGGATTTAGGATAGTTTGTTGGTTAGGTTTTAGGTAGGATTTATTTTAGGATGTTTTTTTAGGATTTAGGATTAGAGGTAGGATTTGTGGTAGGATTTAGGATTGGTTAGGTTTTAGGTAGGATTTATTTTAGGATGTTTTTTTAGGATTTAGGATTAGAGGTAGGATTTGTGGTAGGATTTAGGATTTTAGGTATACATTGTGTGACTTTGTGTATATATTATAACTTTGTGTATGTGAGGTATAGATTTGAGGTATATTTTAGGTATATATTATGGAGGATTTGTGGTAGGATTTAGGAAAGCATATGCACCGACGGAGAGGTATGGAGGATTCGCAGAGGAGAGCATATGCACCGACGGACTACGACACTCCACAATACTCTTCTTCCTCCTACAGCGATACCTCAGAGCCTACTTATAGGTATCCCATTCCTGACATGACCATGCAGACTCAGACTAGATGGGTCTATGAATGGGAAGACCCCAGTTTTTATAATATGTTAGTTCAAGAATGGGAGACAACAGCAGCATGGACAGGACAAACTTGGCAAGATTACAAAGCTGACCTGCTTAGACACCAAGGTATCTCTCTTATGTCCACCGCCGAATATGAAATGTCGTGCCAACAAGGGGTCTTCCCATATGTAACACCCGAGGTGTTTGCCACCAGTTAAGCAGTGGGTTTGATCTCAAACATGGTAGATTAAGTGGTGATGAGGATGTCAAGGTCAACCTATGGACAGGAGCCCTAACCTTGGATGTTGCACCATTGCTTTACATATAGTCCATTTTCAAGATATATGCTCGGGTGGTGTTATTGCAATATCTTCATGTGTCTCACCTTAGTACCTATCTATATTGGTCACTGGAAAAGTTTCATGACGTTTGGAATCAAAAAGTTACATGAAATGATAAGTTATATGCTTGTTGGAATGACTTTACTAAGTGCTGGAATTGCATTATTAAGTGGATGGAAATATAGGTCATTGACCAAACCTTGCAACCTTGCCCAAAAGACTCTAGATGGACTCTACAACAAAAGTCATGAAAGGTTCGTGTTGAGCAAATGCCCAGAAAATGCTCCAATTGATCAAAAAGGATAATTTAAGCTTTATCGTGATCCTACTTTGGTCAAAGTAGAAATATAGTTTCTATAACAGTTTTGATGTTGGACCTTAAATAAAAGTTGTAGTTCATGTTGTGTAGAAGAAACTTTGTTTAATGGTCAAGAGCTAGTTTGGTTTCTAACCTAATAAAATAGAGGCTCAAAGATTGAATCAGCTGCTGTTTTGGAAGTGCCGGAAAATTTTCTAAGTCCTGGATTGACAGCAGAAAGTTGACATGTTCATGCAATTGTATCTTCTAAATTTGTGTGGTAGCTCAATTTAATTCCTTACTAGGAGTTGAAGTAATCTTCATGATGGAGCCAATGAATCAGGTCTCATCAAGTTTGGAGTTCATTTGGATCTTCGAAAACAGTTCCGAAAACAGTAAAAGTTTACTTTGTTACCTTTCGACATCGACACGTTGGCATTCCGCGTTCTCCAATTTTTGTTAAGCAACTCAAGTTGAGGCAAATACCAAAGTTGGAGTAGACATTATGGAGAAGAGCATGTAAAAAGATGGCATCAATTTGACTTCGTTTTGACCATCAAGTTGGATTTTTGCTCAGCACTGTCAATGTGCTGACACTATCATGTTGGTCACTAATTATCTGCTAATCTATTGCCCTAATGACCTGAGTGACTAAATAAAAGTTGGAGAGCTTCACGTGGGCATCAAACTTCGTTTTTGGCCCATTCGATGATTCGGCCTGGAAGCAGTCCAAAACGTTGCCCCACGCCGGCCACTTCATCACACGCCGCGTGTCCGGGACGTGGTGACCATGCAGAGCAGCACGCTCTCATGGCCGACGCGCGTCTGTGCTGCTGCTGCATGCTCCTGCCACCTCCTCGCCCTCGCCTCGATGTGGAGAAGTGCCTGGAGCTGCTCCCTCTCACTTGCTTGCCCTCTCTTCGCGCTCCCCATCTCCCTCGCTCGCGCTGCTGATGGCGACCGCGGACGCGACCACCATTGCCGGCCACTGCGGAGCTCCACGGCAGCGCTATTCTTCCTCCTTTGCCCGAGCCAACCGCGTCATCGCGTTCTACAGTCCGCGCCTCCGCCATCAGCCCCCTCCAATAGCGTCGCTCGCCGCTGCCGCTGCTCACCGGCGGAGCAGCTGCCGCCGTCCTGCTCAGTTCACGTGGCCGAGCCGCCTTGGGCCACCTCGAGGCAAGCCGAGGCCACCAGCAGGTGCGCGGGAGCCTCCTGATGCTCCGCCGCCGCCTCGTCGCCGCCGTCGAGCTCTCCAATGGCCGGAAACCACGAGCCCAGTGCCTCCCTCTGTTCAATTCGCGACCAAGGACCTCGTGCGACAATTCGACTAAAGGGAGGGGTCATTCTGCACTGTCATAGACTCATGTGAATAGTGCACGAGGACTGATTTGTAATTATTTTTGCAGGAACTTTGGAAAATCATAGTAAATTGTAGAAAAATCGTAAAATATCAAATGAGGACTTTTTGGAATCCTTATGAAATTCTCTATGCAGTAGATCTATAATATTGCATGTTTTAGTTTAAAGTTTTCTCTGTAAAAATGGATTTGTGCAGCTAGGTTTTCATTGCTAGATGTATTTGTCATTTTCATAACTGTAGATCTAGGGCTCCAAATGAAGTGAAATTTTTGTGGCATGCTACTCATATGATGATTGATGTGTGGTAAAAATTTCATGAATTTTGGTTGCCATTTGAGTGAGTTATTAGTATATCTTGCTCTCACATGAATTCTTGCAATAACCATTTGTCTTTTTCATAGAGGTTGATATACATGTCCAAATGGCTTGAAATTTATACAGTAGACTATTGGGTGTATATAAGAGCTACTGTAATTTTTATAGATTTTATTATGGACTTTTGATATATGTTTATTATTTCACCTTGCTATTTAAATAAATTAAGAAATACATTAAAAGAAATTATTTAATGATGAGCACTATGCTTTTTGGTGATCATTTAATATGCAATTTATGATGGTTACATTGGTTATGGCCAAATATATGTTTGGAATGTAAGTTAATATTTATTCTTGCAATTGATGCTTTCCTAGATAGTTTCGGGGATTTTGGTAATTGCACCATGAAAATGATGTTTTCTGAGAAACATGCTTATAACAAAGTTGTAGATGACTCATTAATCTAGCTTGTGTTAAATTTTGGTGGCATTTGGCCTTATAGTTTGTGAGTAATGACTGTTTCAAGTTGGGTTCCAGAAATAGTTGCTCTCTGGAATCTCTGGAGCAGATTCTGTAATTATGCATGTTTGACTTGGTTAACTTGAGAACCATGCTAAGATGATTAAAGATGAATTATAGAAAATTTCATAAGCTTTCCAGAATGTCTTGTTGCATGGCTATTGGATTTTTATAACTCCAGTTATGATCAAAACATGTAGCTGTTGTTGCAGTCTAGAAATTTTCAGATGCGAGTTATGGTTGTTTACTCCATGTGTTGCTAAGTGTGGCTTATACCCTTGATAATGGTCAAGTTAAGATACTTATGATCTTGTTAAACTTGTGTTATGCTTAATGTGCTTGCCCTCTTTAATTGGTTGTGTGATGTTAGTTAATTAGCTTTTGGTGTCTATATCTTAATCGTGTGTTTACATGAATGATTATGTGATATATCTTGTGTTACCATTCATCATACTCATACACATGCATCTTGCATCTCATCTAGGTACGCTAGATGCATCACGTGAAGGATGAGATGTTGAAGCCAAACCTGAAGACGGTGTTTGGTGGACCTATCCCGAAGATGGAAGGACTAAACAAGTGTCGGGTTGGGAGATGCTCGCCGAGCGAGCGTCATCTGTCAATCACTAACCCAGTGTTTGATCTCAGGCAAGCCCCGAAGCATTCTAAGCCTCCTACTTTACAAAAGCAATTGAGTATATATATGTTATATATGTATTGTTGCATTAAGTTATAGGAGTTGATTGAAAACACTTGCTGCATATATATCCTTTTCCTTGTCCCGCAAATATGCCTGAAATCCTATTTTTGGTTCGGGATCGAAAATATTGCTTAGCCCTGCTTAGACCGGTAGCGATCGGTGATTTTCTGTCACCGGCAACTATAGGTGGTTACTGGAAAACTTTAGCTATGGAATGGATGATATCCTAGAAATAACCAAGTGTTGATGAATAATTGGAGACCGGGCGGAATAAGTATGGGGCAACCAGACAGGGTTCTGGGGTGCTTGTAGTTTCCGCCTGTGTCGATTAAGGACCGTCCGTTGTTGGGCCTCGGGTCATGTTGAACGCATGCCTCACATTTAGCTGGCCGAATAAAGTACCTTTCGACCGCGAAGCCGGGAGATTATTCGGGCCGAGTGGATTGCCCGCAACGCACTGTACCGGAGCAGTAGTGGCAGGAAACGAGGGCGCGATGATAAGGCCAAAGAGCAGTCGGGCGGCCCCCGGGTACATGTGGTTCCTGGCAAGCTCGCGACTTTACCTGAATGGTTGACTCGGTGACCAATATCTCACTTTAGCGGGTGAGTGAGGTTTGTGTGAGGAATAAATTACCAGCTGGTTAATAATCGATTCGAATCGCCATCGCTCCTGGATAGTGAGCACTTGACTCGAGTTACTGCATCGTAGTAATGATGATGGAACACAGATGGTTATGTGGATAATGTTGAAAATGCTAAACCTGAGATGGTAACCTTTGATGTTAATGGTTAATCAAGTGATTGCTTTAGCATAGGTGCTTACCTAGATTGAATAGGTTATAATAAATATGATGCAAAAGGACTTAAATTAGTTTATTCATAATAACTTATGCTTTTCGCAAATGAGTCAAGCTAGCCCACTGAAAGAAAGCCTTGCATACTCCTTGGTGTCATATTATTTCTGGTTTATGACGGGTAAGTCTAGCTGAGTACCTTCTCGTACTCAGGGTTTATTCCCACTTGTTGTAGGTTGTGATATAACATAGCTACTACAAGAATTGGAAGACTCCGGCCGTTGTGGCGGAGTGTGATCATGGGCATGATCCTTCTGAGCTAGCTTATCTCTCATGCTTTTGTTGGAAATTGACCTTGGTACTGGCATGTATTTGAACTAAGGTGATTTTAGTTTTCAAACTACTTTGCTTCCGCTACTTTTGAACTTGAGTTGTAATAACTCTACTGAACTCCGATATATGTTGAATTACTTATCAAATGGATGTAACATATGACCTGTTATGTTGGACCACTACGATCTTGGCTTGTATGTTGGTTGGTTTGAAATCTCTCGGGATTTTATTGGACTACCGGGGTTATAGGAGCTTAAGTACGGGAATTTAATTGCTCTGGCGATTGTTTTTGTACTTTTGCTCTTATAATTTGGGCGGTTCCGTGACAGCTGGTATCGGAGCAAGGTTCAACACTAAACATGTCATATGTGTATTGAAAACAAAGGTTTTTGTTTGCAAAACTCAGTTTTTGACAACTTATAGCTACTGCATATATAGGTTTGTTCAAATCTGAATTTTAAATCTAAGTATGCCAGTGGTCATTTCCTTTATGCCGCATTAAGGACCCTTAGGTGGCTTAATTAAGTACTAACTTGGGGGTTTTAAATTTTTGCATCTACGCCCAAGCCAAGGTATGTATGAGTGATAACTTGACCGCACCGTTACCCTGTGGTCGAATGGTAGTGGTAACCTTCATATATGAAATAGCCATATATGTCGCTAGAGTTACATTCTTGCAACGTCGCACCTACGCCAAGGTAAGTGTGAGCTGGGAGAGCATGACCGTTCAACCATCGGTCTAGGGGAGAGTTAGCTGTGGTTACTGGCATAATTACATGTTTAACCATGTATTTATGAAAGTACTTAATTGTGGGTACATTTGTTGGGTAGCTTTGATACCGAAGTATATGCATCAGGGGATGTACGTATGGAGAGTATTTAGTTTACTGTTTTCATTGTGTGCTATATTGGGAATTGTTGGGCTGCAATGAAATTTTCTGCAGGTACGCTAACCACGAATGCGTAAGTGAATGTAGCTGACGACTAGCCCTATATCGAGAGAATGCGTGTTATGCCACCGACATAGAACGTGATTGCCACCTTAGGTTGGCAATCTTGTGAGGACGAATAGGACGAAGCATGCATCGTCATGATTGTTGCTTTGTGCATATAACTATGCTCCTCCCACCTTTGTCCTAATAAATAAGTAACGTGTGATTGATGTGCATGCACTAAGTTGATTACTTTAGCATACTTTTGTTTTGGCTAAACTTGTAGTTAGTTCTTGTTGAAAAATGCTTGTTAGGTGTGAACCTTATGCTTAGTATTGGATGCTTAAGCTAACCTGACTAATAATCTCAAGTGTCCGCTTAAAACTGTGATGTTGTGTAGATGCTTGTTATCTAGGTAGTGTCATAGTTGACCTCTCTTTTGTCCTCGGTGAGCATGTGAGTGTTGAAGATGCTTTATCCTAGAACAACACTCACGTTATGTAATCACATGGTTGTCATCTTTAATTAGATTCTTCCGTAGGAGCCAGAGCCTTAGACGTGGTTGCTAGCCCTTGAATGTTTGTGTATCCATGCCTTGCTTGAACCGTAGGCCCTAGCGTAGTCCTCTTATATGTTTGCTTAGGTCTTGGACGTCCGCTACCTTTTGGAGAATGCCCTTGTTCCATTGACCAACCAAGTTAAGTCCTAACGAATGTCGATCTTGACCACAGTTGTTGCTTGCCAAGTTTTGGAGACCATACCCAATTCCATGTTGGACCTCCCGATTGTCTCTCCTACAGATGATCCGAGCAACGCTAATCTCTCGTTGTCTAATCTAGAAATCTTTGCTTGCGAAATTAAGTGGCTATCTTATCAACCCAATCTCTGATCGGTGTATCATTTTGTTCTAGAAGTCTACTAAAGTCCATCTCAACTTCTAACGTCTCTCAACGTTATTAATCTTGATCTCATGTTGTTGTCCAACGTGACCGAGAACCCTTGCTCAGTTGTCTTCGGCAATTAAGCTATGTTCCCTTGCGCTGTGTTTTAATCCTCGGATCGCCTCCGTGTTGACTCTAAACCTTGTAACTACCCTTGCTTGCCACTCCTCCCTTGTCTGGTACTTGTTCTTACCACCCAATTGGTGCCACTTGAAATTCCACTTTGTTTGTGCGTTTAATAATGGTATTACGATTAGCATTCTATGGTGCCGCGACGAAACCGAGAGCCTCCTGTGGGCGCGCACACAAGGTTATGCTGCTCGGCACGCGCTGGTATCAGGGTTGCTAGTCATGAATCCATTATGAAACGACATCCGATGTGTTATTTCTCGTGACCGTTTTCCTTGGTTATCTCCCTATATCTTATCTGAAGATTCATATCTTAGACCTTATGTAGTAGATATCCCTTGAAGTTGCTAAGAAGATGACCTTTGAAGAACAGTCACCGGCATAAGCATTGACAGACTGCAAAAGGTGGTAGACAAGTGACTCTCCGAAGTGTCCTTGTACGACGTCGGTCATCGATTGAGCAATGTATGCCATCCCTGTTGAATCGAATGGGCACCTAACACTAAATGATTGGACAAGTTATCCATTGGAAAAGAACCAATCGTCACATGGTGCATATGACCTAACTATCAAAGTCTTGATCCTTGTGTGGATGACAGTCATACAGATGAAATCAACTCTCTCTGGTGTGACTCCTTACCTGTAGACTTCGATGCCGACCACCTGTTTGTGCCTCGACTGCAATTATTGTTGTGATCAAGAGTGAAGCTTTAGAACTTAAGTGTTGTGAGACAACTGATTAGTTACCTGTAAGAAGGTTAATCTCCAGTCAAGTAACGATTCTTCAATAGCTGTGATAGTTATGTCTCGACGAACAATAGTAAGCAAAGAAGCCATGAAGCCGGTCAGCAATGCAGGTGTTGCATCTTCTCCAAATGCGCTATCAAGTTAATTCCATCTTGGACAATCATGTATATAGTACAAGATGTTGTATTAGCCATGTGAAGAACTAGAGAAAGCATGTCCATAGTTTCGATCTGCATCATTGTGCCCCTAAGTGCAACGAACAGTTTTGGTTCAAGGTTCTATTGGATGAAATACCAGAAAATATTCAGAAATGGTTCCTTATCTACGTAGGGATGCCCTCCATGTGGAATAATGCTTTGTGCTCTGTGAAAACAGCCCACAACTTCAATGCTTGTGCATTGTCAAGATTGGTGACTAGATCAACGGTTGAACTTGTTCCCTGAGAAACATGTCAGGAAGACTATAGCCTCCATCCTCAGCTAGAGAAAGGCTTCTGCTACTATGAGAAAGATCAGAGAGTGCAAAACACACACCTCAACATGTGAAAAAAAAGGGAGAACACGAAATCTGTCCAGAATTTTGTGGCACTACACCGGTTATCTTCACGCCAACGGTTAGTGACCCAAACTAAGTTGGATTGACCCCAAACTTGGTAACCTCATTCCTTGCTTAGGACCCTTCAATGTCTTAAGTTGGTATGAGTATTGGTTGAGTAAAACATAGGATTTGAGAGATGTCTTGTCAGCTTGGTTTGCTGCCATTTCAGAACAGAGCTATTTTGGTGGATGGGTTGTTGGATAGTCAAATGGTGTCCGTTTGAGCTCAATTTTGGTGAGTAGTTAGAAGACTCATGGATCTACCT
Organism: Saccharum spontaneum; assembly: GCA_022457205.1. NCBI lineage: Eukaryota > Viridiplantae > Streptophyta > Magnoliopsida > Poales > Poaceae > Saccharum > Saccharum spontaneum. The sequence goes on from CM039579.1 coordinate 25,090,785, forward strand.
GCCCACCAATATTTGTGCATATTGGAGCAGTAGTTTATGTGATATGAACAGAAAACAAAAGGATACAGAATCGGTGGTTTCTCTGTTGACTGCGATCATCCTTCGCATTGGAAGGTTATGTTTGTAATGCATGCCAAGAACTTGCAATTGATAGGTATATTGCTGTTAGACAACCCTCAATACCCTTGGAAAGACTAATTGCACCCCTATGTGCCTTTGTATAAGAGAATCTTCTTAGGTAACATTTGGCAGACATCCAGTACCGACAGAGTCAGCTATCACTTTCACTGTTCCCTTAACAGACTCAGATAATACAGTGTTGGCATCAGAGAAAGAGAACTGCACACGTGGAGAAATATGTAGTTTTCCATCAGTTGGCCTCTAAGTGAGTGAGTCATCTTTGACCGGTATGGAAATTGTCTATTGGTTAGACGGTTTCTGATAGCGTCAAAGAATGTTTACCTCGTATATGGATCCAACCCTTATCGAAAGTGTACATGCTATGCCACTAGAAAAGTAAATGCTACGAGTAATTAGTCCATGCTCGTAGTACCCTCTGTGCACCATGAACGAAGTACCGTATTGTCTTGGATTCCTCCTAAAGTAACAATACTTCATGGAAGTCAGTGAAGGAAATTCTTCAGACAAAAGTTTCTACATAGAGCGAGTATCAGAAAGTGTCTTGCCCAATTAGCCTCTCTGCTACTTGAAGCTAAGTAGCCTAATGCACTTGCAGATGTTGGAATTGGATAACATATTTCTCTTCCCTTGAAAAGTCCTTCGCACCGAATCTCGGGACGCGATTCTTTTAAGGGGGGAGGGCTGTAACACCCGAGGTGTTTGCCACCAGTTAAGCAGTGGGTTTGATCTCAAACATGGTAGATTAAGTGGTGATGAGGATGTCAAGGTCAACCTATGGACAGGAGCCCTAACCTTGGATGTTGCACCATTGCTTTACATATAGTCCATTTTCAAGATATATGCTCGGGTGGTGTTATTGCAATATCTTCATGTGTCTCACCTTAGTACCTATCTATATTGGTCACTGGAAAAGTTTCATGACGTTTGGAATCAAAAAGTTACATGAAATGATAAGTTATATGCTTGTTGGAATGACTTTACTAAGTGCTGGAATTGCATTATTAAGTGGATGGAAATATAGGTCATTGACCAAACCTTGCAACCTTGCCCAAAAGACTCTAGATGGACTCTACAACAAAAGTCATGAAAGGTTCGTGTTGAGCAAATGCCCAGAAAATGCTCCAATTGATCAAAAAGGATAATTTAAGCTTTATCGTGATCCTACTTTGGTCAAAGTAGAAATATAGTTTCTATAACAGTTTTGATGTTGGACCTTAAATAAAAGTTGTAGTTCATGTTGTGTAGAAGAAACTTTGTTTAATGGTCAAGAGCTAGTTTGGTTTCTAACCTAATAAAATAGAGGCTCAAAGATTGAATCAGCTGCTGTTTTGGAAGTGCCGGAAAATTTTCTAAGTCCTGGATTGACAGCAGAAAGTTGACATGTTCATGCAATTGTATCTTCTAAATTTGTGTGGTAGCTCAATTTAATTCCTTACTAGGAGTTGAAGTAATCTTCATGATGGAGCCAATGAATCAGGTCTCATCAAGTTTGGAGTTCATTTGGATCTTCGAAAACAGTTCCGAAAACAGTAAAAGTTTACTTTGTTACCTTTCGACATCGACACGTTGGCATTCCGCGTTCTCCAATTTTTGTTAAGCAACTCAAGTTGAGGCAAATACCAAAGTTGGAGTAGACATTATGGAGAAGAGCATGTAAAAAGATGGCATCAATTTGACTTCGTTTTGACCATCAAGTTGGATTTTTGCTCAGCACTGTCAATGTGCTGACACTATCATGTTGGTCACTAATTATCTGCTAATCTATTGCCCTAATGACCTGAGTGACTAAATAAAAGTTGGAGAGCTTCACGTGGGCATCAAACTTCGTTTTTGGCCCATTCGATGATTCGGCCTGGAAGCAGTCCAAAACGTTGCCCCACGCCGGCCACTTCATCACACGCCGCGTGTCCGGGACGTGGTGACCATGCAGAGCAGCACGCTCTCATGGCCGACGCGCGTCTGTGCTGCTGCTGCATGCTCCTGCCACCTCCTCGCCCTCGCCTCGATGTGGAGAAGTGCCTGGAGCTGCTCCCTCTCACTTGCTTGCCCTCTCTTCGCGCTCCCCATCTCCCTCGCTCGCGCTGCTGATGGCGACCGCGGACGCGACCACCATTGCCGGCCACTGCGGAGCTCCACGGCAGCGCTATTCTTCCTCCTTTGCCCGAGCCAACCGCGTCATCGCGTTCTACAGTCCGCGCCTCCGCCATCAGCCCCCTCCAATAGCGTCGCTCGCCGCTGCCGCTGCTCGCCGGCGGAGCAGCTGCCGCCGTCCTGCTCAGTTCACGTGGCCGAGCCGCCTTGGGCCACCTCGAGGCAAGCCGAGGCCACCAGCAGGTGCGCGGGAGCCTCCTGATGCTCCGCCGCCGCCTCGTCGCCGCCGTCGAGCTCTCCAACGGCCGGAAACCACGAGCCCAGTGCCTCCCTCTGTTCAATTCGCGACCAAGGACCTCGTGCGACAATTCGACTAAAGGGAGGGGTCATTCTGCACTGTCATAGACTCATGTGAATAGTGCGCGAGGACTGATTTGTAATTATTTTTGCAGGAACTTTGGAAAATCATAGTAAATTATAGAAAAATCGTAAAATAGCAAATGAGGACTTTTTGGAATCCTTATGAAATTCTCTATGAAGTAGATCTATAATATTGCATGTTTTAGTTTAAAGTTTTCTCTGTAAAAATGGATTTGTGCAGCTAGGTTTTCATTGCTAGATGTATTTGTCATTTTCATAACTGTAGATCTAGGGCTCCAAATGAAGTGAAATTTTTGTGGCATGCTACTCATATGATGATTGATGTGTGGTAAAAATTTCATGAATTTTGGTTGCCATTTGAGTGAGTTATTAGTATATCTTGCTCTCACATGAATTCTTGCAATAACCATTTGTCTTTTTCATAGAGGTTGATATACATGTCCAAATGGCTTGAAATTTATACAGTAGACTATTGGGTGTATATAAGAGCTACTGTAATTTTTATAGATTTTATTATGGACTTTTGATATATGTTTATTATTTCACCTTGCTATTTAAATAAATTAAGAAATACATTAAAAGAAATTATTTAATGATGAGCACTATGCTTTTTGGTGATCATTTAATATGCAATTTATGATGGTTACATTGGTTATGGCCAAATATATGTTTGGAATGTAAGTTAATATTTATTCTTGCAATTGATGCTTTCCTAGATAGTTTCGGGGATTTTGGTAATTGCACCATGAAAATGATGTTTTCTGAGAAACATGCTTATAACAAAGTTGTAGATGACTCATTAATCTAGCTTGTGTTAAATTTTGGTGGCATTTGGCCTTATAGTTTGTGAGTAATGACTGTTTCAAGTTGGGTTCCAGAAATAGTTGCTCTCTGGAATCTCTGGAGCAGATTCTGTAATTATGCATGTTTGACTTGGTTAACTTGAGAACCATGCTAAGATGATTAAAGATGAATTATAGAAAATTTCATAAGCTTTCCAGAATGTCTTGTTGCATGGCTATTGGATTTTTATAACTCCAGTTATGATCAAAACATGTAGCTGTTGTTGCAGTCTAGAAATTTTCAGATGCGAGTTATGGTTGTTTACTCCATGTGTTGCTAAGTGTGGCTTATACCCTTGATAATGGTCAAGTTAAGATACTTATGATCTTGTTAAACTTGTGTTATGCTTAATGTGCTTGCCCTCTTTAATTGGTTGTGTGATGTTAGTTAATTAGCTTTTGGTGTCTATATCTTAATCGTGTGTTTACATGAATGATTATGTGATATATCTTGTGTTACCATTCATCATACTCATACACATGCATCTTGCATCTCATCTAGGTACGCTAGATGCATCACGTGAAGGATGAGATGTTGAAGCCAAACCTGAAGACGGTGTTTGGTGGACCTATCCCGAAGATGGAAGGACTAAACAAGTGTCGGGTTGGGAGATGCTCGCCGAGCGAGCGTCATCTGTCAATCACTAACCCAGTGTTTGATCTCAGGCAAGCCCCGGAGCATTCTAAGCCTCCTACTTTACAAAAGCAATTGAGTATATATATGTTATATATGTATTGTTGCATTAAGTTATAGGAGTTGATTGAAAACACTTGCTGCATATATATCCTTTTCCTTGTCCCGCAAATATGCCTGAAATCCTATTTTTGGTTCGGGATCGAAAATATTGCTTAGCCCTGCTTAGACCGGTAGCGATCGGTGATTTTCTGTCACCGGCAACTATAGGTGGTTACTGGAAAACTTTAGCTATGGAATGGATGATATCCTAGAAATAACCAAGTGTTGATGAATAATTGGAGACCGGGCGGAATAAGTATGGGGCAACCAGACAGGGTTCTGGGGTGCTTGTAGTTTCCGCCTGTGTCGATTAAGGACCGTCCGTTGTTGGGCCTCGGGTCATGTTGAACGCATGCCTCACATTTAGCTGGCCGAATAAAGTACCTTTCGACCGCGAAGCCGGGAGATTATTCGGGCCGAGTGGATTGCCCGCAACGCACTGTACCGGAGCAGTAGTGGCAGGAAACGGGGGCGCGATGATAAGGCCAAAGAGCAGTCGGGCGGCCCCCGGGTACATGTGGTTCCTGGCAAGCTCGCGACTTTACCTGAATGGTTGACTCGGTGACCAATATCTCACTTTAGCGGGTGAGTGAGGTTTGTGTGAGGAATAAATTACCAGCTGGTTAATAATCGATTCGAATCGCCATCGCTCCTGGATAGTGAGCACTTGACTCGAGTTACTGCATCGTAGTAATGATGATGGAACACAGATGGTTATGTGGATAATGTTGAAAATGCTAAACCTGAGATGGTAACCTTTGATGTTAATGGTTAATCAAGTGATTGCTTTAGCATAGGTGCTTACCTAGATTGAATAGGTTATAATAAATATGATGCAAAAGGACTTAAATTAGTTTATTCATAATAACTTATGCTTTTCGCAAATGAGTCAAGCTAGCCCACTGAAAGAAAGCCTTGCATACTCCTTGGTGTCATATTATTTCTGGTTTATGACGGGTAAGTCTAGCTGAGTACCTTCTCGTACTCAGGGTTTATTCCCACTTGTTGCAGGTTGTGATATAACATAGCTACTGCAAGAATTGGAAGACTCCGGCCGTTGTGGCGGAGTGTGATCATGGGCATGATCCTTCTGAGCTAGCTTATCTCTCATGCTTTTGTTAGAAATTGACCTTGGTACTGGCATGTATTTGAACTAAGGTGATTTTAGTTTTCAAACTACTTTGCTTCCGCTACTTTTGAACTTGAGTTGTAATAACTCTACTGAACTCCGATATATGTTGAATTACTTATCAAATGGATGTAACATATGACCTGTTATGTTGGACCACTACGATCTTGGCTTGTATGTTGGTTGGTTTGAAATCTCTCGGGATTTTATTGGACTACCGGGGTTATAGGAGCTTAAGTACGGGAATTTAATTGCTCTGGCGATTGTTTTTGTACTTTTGCTCTTATAATTTGGGCGGTTCCGTGACACCATACATCCTACGTAGTTGACCATGCGAGCGGAAACTATATCTTTGTTTGTGTAAGCGACTATATATTGTATTTGTATGCTACTATATATTGTTGTTTTAGTGACTATATATTTAAGCGAATATGTATTTGTACGCGACTATATATTGTTGCTTTACTGACTTATGTTATTTTTTACCACATTGTGTGGTCTTTTTATATTAATTTGTGCAAAGGAAGTACCAAAATTTCTTTTTTATTCATCACAAAAAAAAAATCCGGTTTGGAGCGGTAAACCGGCCAAACCGGCCGGTTACCGCTCCAAACCGGCCGGTTTACCGACCGGAAACCGAACCGAAGAACATTTGAATTCAAATTTGAATTCGGCCGGTTACCGACCGGTTTACCGGTAAACCGACCGGTAAACCGCTACCGCCGGCCGGCGGTTACCGGAAACCGGTCGGTAAAAAAAACCCTGGCGGTCGACGAGGCATCAGCCGCAGGCGACGTCAGGCCGGCAGCGCTTGGGATTGGGCCCCCCACCGCGGGAATTGGATCTATTTCTTGGTTGCTTCGACCACTTGTTTGTGTCGTCAGAGCCTGTTTAGTTCCTCCAACCTAAAAAAGTTTACGCATTATCCATCACATCGAATTTTTAACGCATACATGGAACATTAAATGTAGGTAAAAAAAATAACTAATTGCACAGTTTATCTGTAAATGTCGAAACGAATCTTTTGAGCCTAGTTAGTCCATAATTGGATAAATTTTGTCAAATAAAACAAAAAGTGCTACAGTAGCCGAACCCAAACTTTTTCACCAACTAAACAACCCCTCACTTGAAGGACGCGTGGCTCAGAGATTTGTTTAACAAAATCTATAATTTCGATATATCTATAATCCAAGTCGAGAACACTTCGCGGATTATGCTAGTGCTTGCATACAGCCCTGGAGCAAAATTATTTAGCTAGGATAGCACAACAGACAACTCAAAGTCTTGGCTAACATTTTGGTTAATTGGATCATTGGCTCGGCATGGCACTCATGGTGTGGACGAAGAACGCAGAAATTCTACCCCTAACAGCATGCCCTCAGTCACGCGGCCGTTGGATGTACATAGACACAGCTGAATGCGCACGCGCGTGAGGGCGCATACCCTCGAGGCAAATAAAATTTGGCCGTGTTTAGTTCCCCTGATTCGGGGGTCGACGAAACACTGTAGCTACAGTGTTCGGCACTGTAGTATTTTGTTTTTATTTGGTAAAAATTGTCCAAAAATTGATTAATTAGGCTCAAAATGTTCGTCTCGCAAAGTACAACAAAACTGTGCAATTAGTTTTTGATTTTATCTACATTTAGTACTCCATGCATGTGCCGACATTTTGATGTGATGGGGAATCTTCTTTTTGCATAGTGAAATTTGGGGAGATATTTGGGATCTAAACAAGGCCTTTCCTTGTGGCGAATGACACCCAGAAGTCTCATCAAATCAGGGCCTGGTACTGGTACTCCCTACATCAATAAAAAAATTGTAATCCTGGTACAATTCCAAATAAAAAGTATCTTGAATTTGACTAATTATAAACAAAAAATACAATATTTATAATATCCAATAAGTGTCGCCAGATTTTTATGAGATAACTTTCAAACTACACTTATTTTGTGTCATAAACATTAGTATTTTTATCGATCAAATTTTAGACACGTTCACCAAAAATGCAATTATAATTGTATTTGTGGATAGGGTACTCCCCTCATTTTAAGACTATCTATTATATTTAAGTACATAACAAACGTTATATATCTAAGAAAAACAAAATATCTATAATTTAGAATAGAGTGAGTATTATGTATAATAGATATATAGATATTATAAAATAAAAATGACATACTTGTTACGTGGCAAAGGTAACAACACAACCTGATATCTTTACTTAATTTCAAGATAGTCGTAGCTCCTTTTATGATGAAGGTCATCAAATTTACTCTCACCTACTCTTTTGATGAAGATCATCAAATTTTTACTCACCATCCGTCGCCGGCAAGGCTGGCTGCGGCTGCCACTCATCACACGCCGCACGGCGCACGCCAACCCTTTCCGGCTTCCGCAAAGGCTTGTGTGAAATGTGCAACTGCAACCGGTTCCTATTATATGTAGTACTCCACTCGTTCCGTTTTGGCTTTTCTAAATATATAGTTTTTTTTACACATAGACATATATTATGTCTAAATAATTAGTAAAATCTATGTATCTAAAAAAGGCAGAAATAAAATAAAATTTGAACGGAGTGAGTACTACATCACTGAAGTTCTCAAGAAGACTGACCCACAGAAGAATATATACATGTCAGTCTGTGAGGTTAGAAGAATATATACATGTCTCAGCAGGTACTGCTACCTGGGATAGAACTGTGGACGAGGGTACAAGGGTGTAAAGGATCCTATGTACTCAGGTGCTCCAAGTAGTGGCATGAACGGTGATGCACAATGAACTCCAGGCCAGCCTGGCTGGGCAGGGTATCCATGATGGACTCCATGCATTGAAGCATATGGTGGACGCTCCAAGTCGCCTCTCAGTGCCGCGTTCCACATTGCAGGATAACCCTGTGTTGGTACCTTGGGAGTGCGTTGCCTCGGCCGTTTCTCATGTTTCTGCTTGTTTTGTTGCTGCTTCTCTTCTGGCTTATCTTCTTGTTTCCGTTTCTTCTCTTCTGCCTTATCTTCTTGTTTCTGTTCCTTCTCTTCTGCCTCATCTTCTTGTTTCTGTTTCTTCTCTTCCGGCTTATCTTCTTGTTTCTGTTGCTGCTCCTGTTGGGGCTTCCTTTCTTTCTCCTCCAGCTTCTCTGCCAGCCCACTCAGTTGCCCTCGCATCTGTCCCTTGTGATGCTCCTGCTCCTGCTCTATCTTGCGCTTCTTCTTACTCTTTGTTTGTTGCTGCTGTGAATTTGAAGTTGAGGCTCTCAAGGGATTTGCTAAACTCCGCTTCTTTTTTTCAAGCTCACCTATCAAAATGTTGATTTCTTCCCTGATACTGGTGCAGAGGTTGGAGTCGGTGATTTCATTCTTAGCCAAAACATGTGCCCTTCTTAGATCCTCAAGCTCCTTTATTATAACCGCCCTCTGCACACAGGAAGATGCAAAACTATTAAACTAATAATATAGCAGAGATGAAGCAGAATGAGATGAATTATGAATATATATTTGTCCCCATAAGAATATTACATGTTTCAAAATGAAACTTTATAAGGAAATAGGACACTCCAAATAGCTCAAGCATAAGACGTTAAATTTCCTCATTTTTTCGTATGAAAAATGGGTGAAACAACCACACAGTCATGTAAATAAATTTAAAAAATATATTCTGCCACTAAAATCAATTTCTAGCACATACCTGGAACGTGTGTGTCATATTCTTTTGAGGTATTTCCATGGCAGTCTGTTTTGCCTTTTCGATATATCCCTTTAGAAGAGAAAGTGGAGGATACTTGTCCACCATATTAAAAACGTGTGCCAAACCTAAAACATCCATTTGCTGCCCATTTCCGATCAAACAGTCCATTAACTCTACAAAAAAAAGATGAAAGCAGGAAAAACATTAACAAGCAGACCTTACACTGCAGAGTGAAGATGAAGTGGAGTCAGAGTTGAAATGATGGTTCAGATGCATTCTGATGACTCAGCATGCAAATATGCAAAGCTATTTGATGACTCAGCATTCAGACCTTACTCATGAACTAAGGGCCAGTTTGGATACACATGGCTAGTTACTAGTTGAGGCTAAAAATTAACCCAAATTAGCTATGGTTGGCTAGCTAGTTGGATAACAACTAGTTGAAGACTTGGCTAAAGAATTAGCCCACCTATTAGCTCTCACTAGAGCTAATTTTAGTTCATTTTTAGCTAGCTAGCAATTAGCTCATGTATCCAAAGAGGCCCTATATCATCAACAGATCAAGTGCGTAGTGATATACTCACTGAGGAGACTATAGTTTATACCCAACAAAATCAAATATATCCATCAATATCATATTACAAACTATACTGCTTGGATTTATGTCATGCGAAGGCTCAGTCCATGAAATGTACAAAAATGTCATTTGGCCCAGATTTCAGAAAAATTCTTGCATGTGATTTCAATCAAGAGGTGGCACCGTGGCAGGGTGGCACAATTGGCAGCAGGTAGGTATCAAGGAATAGGTCCATAATAAAGGCAGCAGTCGGACATCAAAGAATAGGTTCACATGGGAATAGCACAAGAAAACGGGCAAGTGATATAATGTTGACCCCCATGCCTCAGATTATTGGTAGTTTCATCATGAAAACTAGGATTACTTAATTAGTCCTCTGTGCATCTTAAGCTACCGACTTGCATAGATTGCTACTGCTCACTTGAAGTGAGGAACAGTTATGCAAATTTTTAAATATCATGGATAACTGGATAAGTACTTTTGCCATATTTCATCTGTGAGCTGCGTAGTACAAGGCTGGTAGCGTGAAAAATAGAATGCTTAAACCATAAGACAACTCTGAATTTAAGTTATGAGCAGATATTAAAGATCCAACATATTATGTTTTCCCAGCAAAGTTTGAGCAAAAGTGCAGAACATATTATAGTTAATAATGCCAAAAGATGTGGTTGTACCTGGGATTCTATTGACGAGCCCAAGACCCTTTAATAAGAGCACGGCAGATTTCTTCTTCTGTTTGAAAGGGATGCTACCAAAGAGATGGAAGATCTCCTTCGTGTCAAACTCAGTTACAATGTTATAGGAGATAAGGAAGTAAAGGAGGCCCCATGAGGCTAGGCTGCCAAGGACATTGCAACTCTCTGGATTGTCAATCATCTCCTTCCAATCCTTAGCCACCCGCTTTGCCTGCTCAATAGTGTCAGCAGAAGGCTTGGTAACAACTACAGGTACCATTCGAAATAGCCCAACACAGCTTGCCCAGACCTTGTTGGTCTTAACATATTTCTTGTTGTGTAGGAATAGCTCAACTACGTGGAGAGCCAGTGCTGCGGCATCTGGAGCACAGCGAGCTGCAGCATGAAACTCTGAATTGAACTCAGTATTGGTGCATATGAGCTTGACCAACCTCTGTGCATTCATGTTTGCGCATGTTACAGTGCGATCATCGGATCTACATGGAACAGCCCGATTGCCCTGGTCTGAAGACACCTGGTCCGTAACATTTTTGGCACCTTCCACCTTCTCATGAGCGTCCTGCTCTTGCTTCTTGTCGCAAGTCTCCACCTCCTTGTGCTGCAGTGAAGACGCCATCTTGGCCGCTGTCTCATCCATGTTGGTATCCTGATCCTCCTCCTCCTTGTCCTGAGAAGCCTTCAAAGCATCTTTGTTATTCAGCCCGTCCTTATCATTATCAACCACCTGCATCTCCTTGTCAGGATCCTGCTCGTTCACCTTACTGGCCTGCTCCTCCTCCCTTGCCTCCTCCTCATCCTTTATCTTGTTGCCGATCTTCACGTTGACTGCCTCTTCAACTTCCTCTTCCTCCACCGCCTCCTCTCTGGCCTCCTTCCCGTCCTTTTCATCATTGCAAATTTTATCGTAGTCAGCTTCTTGCATCTCCTCATCTGCCTTCTTCTCCAGCTCTGCCACCACCTCCTCCACTTCCACCTCTCTGGTCTCCTTCCCGTCCTTTTCATCATTGCAAATCTTATTGCTATTGGCTTCGTGCATCTCCTCGTCGGCCTTCTCCAGCTCCGCCACCTCCTCCTCCACTTCCACCTCTCTGGCCTCCTTCCCATCCTTTTCGTCATTGCAAATCTTATCGCTGTCGGCTTCCTGTATCTCCTCATCGGCCTTCTTCTTCTCCTCCTCCACATCCACCGCGACCTCCTCCTCCACTTCCACTTCCACCACCTCCTCCTCTTCTTCCTCCTCCTCCTCCTCCTCCAACTCCTCCCCCGGGTTTTCTCCCTTCCCATCGCCGCGAGTTCCACCCAACGCGGCAGCAGCGGGTGCAGCGCCGGCGGCCTCGAGCACACGGAGCTGGCGAAACCGCAGCGCGATTGACGACTGGAGCGAGGAGATGTGGCCGTCGAGGTCCTCCCAGGCGAAGGGGAGCGGCGAGGGGGAGCAGGCGGCGAGGCGGTCGAACGCCTCCCGCAGGGCGTCCCTCTTGCTGGGCAGGGCGGTGATGGCTGCCTCCAGCTCCGCCACCGTCATCACCATTGGAGCCGGGTAATCAGGGCTGGCCTGCGCCATCGGCCGGGAGGGTGTAGCGGGTTGGGGTTTTGGAGCGGCGGCGGATTGCATGGTGGTGGTTCCCATCGCGAGTTCGACGGCGTGTCGGCGAGGAGCGGAACAGACTTGACGTTTCTCCTGGGGCTCCTGGCAAGGTTGCGAACGGACCCGGCGGTGCGTCTGGCCAGGCCGGGCCGGGCTAAAGAGCGAAGGCCCAATGGGATAAATTCCTAGAGGAGTGAATTTTTTTTTTTTTTTTGCGATTTCGACCAAATCTTATATACACCTTAGGGAAAATTGACTTGGTTTTGAGAACACATTTCTACCATTCATTTTATAATTTTTTCTCGAAAGAAAATTTGTAATTGTTCAAACCTTGCACAAAATTGCCAAATGTCTACCCGAAAACCTTTATTTCAGGAAATACCCGAAAACTTTATCAGTTTCTAAAACGAGATTTGTGTACAACTTTTTTTAAAAAAAAGTTTACTCACACAAAATGTTTCTTTGAAAAAGGATAAAAAACAAACTGACAAGTTTTTATATCAATTTTTTTTGAAAGCTAAGGGGATCCATTATCATTTGGGGGGCAGGGGTGGTTGTTGAGGAGTGACCATAGGGAAAAAACGATGATGATCTGGTGCGGGCGTCCATCCGTTCAGATGCGCCTGCCTAGGCCTGTGAACCAGCCCGACCTGCTCCCCCTCACATTCCATCTAAAAAATGGAACGGATGCATTCTCTTTCTCCTGGCCCAATCGGTCGTTGTGTAGTGTTGTCGTCACCACAGTGCGGGACAATGCCCGCACTCATTGCCGAGCCGACACTCCAAGCGGCCTTCCTCTGGTCCTATCCCCACTCTCTCAACGCCATTCCTCAGCGATGGACTCTCCACCTCCTCCGCGCCCTCCTCTCACCATGCCTCCTTCCTCCCACGCCCGTGCGGCGGTGCCTGAGCGCTCTCCATCGCCATCTGTGTCCTAGGCCCCACTTCCTCTGTGGCGTCGTAGTTCCATCCTTCTTCTCCACCATGACCTAGCATCAGATCTCGCCATACAGTGCTCCGCAGCCTCCGCCCACCCAGCCACCCGCTAGGGTCCGCTAAAAGCGCATATTGCAAGTGTATGTTTCAAGTACTTTAGAGATACGTTGCAAGTGTTTTCATATGGGTGTTGTAAAAGTAAATCAGGATGTTGCATATGTTGCAATGTCTATATACGTGTTGCAAACGTTCGGTTCCAAATGTTTTATCTATTTTTCAGACGTATGTTGCAAGTGTGTTTATTTGGATATTGTTTATGTTTCGCACATATATTGCAAGTGTTTTATCTAGATTTTGCATATGTTTTTGTAATGGCTTTTCAAGTGTTTTTAGGTTTTTTTGCAAGTATTTCATATGCTTGTTTCAAATGCTTCATCGATCTTCAGACATATGATGGAAGTGTCCATTTGGATGTTTTAAAAGTAGATCGGGTGTTGCACTTGTAATGGCGTGGATGGCTGGTAGACAGTGGCCTGCCACATGGCTTTGGCTCTTGCGGCATGCCTCGCCCTCTCCTCTCCTCTCTAAAGGCCCTAGTTTAGTTTTGGATAATTGATGAATCCTTAGTGTACTAACCTTTGGATCTAAGTGATGTATGAGATAGGTTAATACACACCAAGTGGTGGAGCAAGATGGCACTCAAGTGTTGAAGATGGCCACATGTGATGATGATCAAGGCTCCAACTTAGAGAAAAAGGAAGAGAAAAACAAAAATGGGCTCAAGGCAAAGGTAACAATAGGGCCATTTTTGTTTCGCCAATCAAGACGCAATAGAGTGTGTGGTTGGATTTAGAATAGAAAGTCATGCTTTGAAGAGGAGAAAACAATGGTAAAAGCAGTTATCAAGTGCCACTAGGTGATGTCATTCATGTATATGCATTAAGACCTAGTATGGACTAACTTAACCCTTGAAAAATGCTTTGGAAATGCTAACACACATTCATAAGTGGCTGAACACTTTGGTGTTTGTTGACGGTCGCTAAGAACCTATTTTACCGTCAACATTCAACTGAAAATCACATAAAATGACACATGAAATGATAGGTTTATGTTTCAAATTCACCTAGTTCCACTTGTACTTGAATTATTTGTATGCAAGAAATATAACAAAATTTGGTCAAAATAGTGACAAATATGGAGTGTACAAGCAAGTGGACGTGATAGGCCAGCCTGGGCCCATAGGTAGGTGCCGCTCGGCCCCACCAGGGCACCGCTCGACCCCTACCTGTGCCACCTCAACTCTCTGCCACATCAACAATCCATGGGATCACCTCCTCAACCAATCAAGAATAAGTACATGGATCACTTGATCAACGGACAAGATTTGGAGCACATGGATCCTTGGGTCCACTTGTCATCGACTCATAGCTCACTCCACCGCCGACTTCCTGCCTAAAATTTGACACCACCGGTGCCCTGAGCTCGTGCGTTGCGGCTATACGCCGGCGAGCAGCGGCTCTGGGCGTCCTGCCCGCGCAAAAACGAGGGCCTCTTCTTTCTGCGCGACGACGGTCATACTTGTGGAGAAGGGGCCAGGTAAGTCTCTGGCTTCCACAGTTAGGGTTGGGGTTTCATTGATTCTTCCCGCATGCCGGCATAATGGCAGTCACGGTCGCTCCTCTTCCCCTCACCTCTAATCTAGGGTTAGGGTTTGGTTAAACTGTTTCTTCTCGATTCGAAACGAACCGATTCGATTCTTTCTACTTTTCTACCCCAGATCTAGATCCACACCAAGGTAAACCTTCGCTCCGGTACCATTGTTAGATCAATTGGACACATAGGTGTAGATCATGGTGGGTACATCACTTTAATTCGGGATAAACATGAGGGAAACATCTTAGAGAGGGAGAGTAGTAAAGGGCATGGACCATACCTTCGGGCTTGAGGGTGGAGGAGCTCGTCGCTGTCGGTGGTGAGGTTGCAGTGGTGTCCCAGCGGAGGTCTAGGCATCGGTCGACGCAGTGGAGTGGCAGAGCTTGGTGACGGAGCGCAGACGCTGGTGGTACTTCCCGCCGCTTCAGCGCCTCTCCTTAGATCGGTGTAGGGACTAGGTGGGGTGTCTAGCGGTGACACTGAACCCCGTTACCCTAACCACTAGCCCCCCACCTCCTATTTATGGCACTGCGCGACGGGGGCGCACCAGCCATGTCATTGGGCTGGGCGTCCCCGATCAGGACGCGAGATCAGGGCCCAGCCATGGCCGTTGGGCCAAGTCCGGTGAAGATCAACCTAACATCAACATATGAGCATATTTAATGGTGAAAATAACAAATATAATTTAAAATCATGGCGGAGTTGTACTTCAAGTATGCATTTGGAATCATTTTCCCAAACAAGAGGACAAAGCTATGGATTTTGTTCATAGAATAACTTTGATCCGATGCAATACATGCTGATCTTCGATTTACTCAAGTTCTTTAGGCAACTCTCCCATATAACAAGGCGTGTATGGAAAATAATTTCTAATATACTCATGTCTTTGCCAAGACATGAAAGTCACCGGCAACAATTCGCCCAAGTCTTCAAGTTTAGAGCTACTCAAATGATACGCCATTACTCTTGCTGATGATATATGGAAGAAGATGATCTCTTTGTAAGGATGAAACGCCAAAACTCGAATAAACCTGCGATGCTCTTCAAATGTATAAGGCGGAATAATATTACCACCACCATCATCATCAGAGTTCCATTCGAATTCTTGATCCACCATCGCTTCATCATCGTCGGCGTCGGCGTCATCATCATCATCTTGGTCTTGACTTCCATGGTCATATAAGATCCAGGATCCACGGCCAAAACTTGGACTTGCAAATGCAATCCCCCGACCACTATCGTGCCTCAGTTTCCACTCAATTTGATCGTCACACGACTCATCAAGGGTCTAGATCCAAAGGCGATACTTATCATCAAGGAATGCAGAGTAAATCCCCTTCTTAGACCTTCCTATAACAAACTCTTGACTCCCAAAACATCTTGGGGGTTTGATTACTCGATACGTTCTATCTGATAATGATATTCTGCAGCACATTAATCAAAGAGTAATGATATAAGCAAAGTCAGACAATTTGGTTCTTTAATATTAGGTATAAATATGTATGGGGAAAGGTAGCTGGAAATAAAACCAAAAGTATATATATATACCTCATGACATAGTTAGTTTTGCAGTGCACGTAGAGTGTCCCCCGCCAGTATTCAGCATGACCATCGTCTCGCCAATTTATCCACCAGTTCAACCGCAGGTCGGCGATAGTTCCGGCAGGCTCACCTTGCCGAATAAACAGCTTCTTCTCCCACAGCCCCATCGCCGACGAGAAGACAGTGAAGACCCATGGTGACGGCAGCCATTCTGAATCCAACATAGCACCACCACCGCTACCTATGGCAGGCTCACCAACCACTCTAGGTTTGGGAGGAACGACGTAGGGGACCATGACCACCTCGTAATGCGACGAGACCGCTGGATCAAACACCAGGAACTCGTATTCGAGGACGAGGTGGTTCCGATCCGTCGCCACGCGTTCGGGCAAGGTGGTGTACCTGCCCGTGGTCGGGTTGAGCACTTTGCGGTAGAACAGGAGGAGGCCATTGCAGTGGTCCAGGGGGCCGCCAGGGATGTCGTAGTCGTCGGAGCCCACGCCGGGGCGGGCGAAGAGCATCGCACGCGGGAGCGCGGGAGGAGGTCCGCGCGCAGCATGCCGTCGCCGTCGATGAGCGCACGCCACGCGCGGCAGACGCAGCGGGACATGGCCAGGCTTCGTGTAACACTCCGGTGTTACGCAAGCATTTGCATGACAATCATAAGCATGACATTTCATATCATCATAATCATGTATGGTAATATTATAATTTGAGTGAAATAAAAGCTTGGAAATGGCATTTGTGATGTAGTATATTAATGTGCTAATCACATTTCATCAAAATTGTGCAACTACAAATTTTATATCACTTAGAATTATAGTTCAAATTTTTGGAGCAATTAAATGACTCAAAGTTTTGTCAAAAACTTGTTTCAAAAATATTATTTGAAAATATTCAAAAATACTCCCTATTTTAGCTTTTATTCTCCAATTCAAAATCTATTGAGAATTTTTAGTTGGCCCCTTAATCAAAGTTGTAGAGAATTAAATTCTAAGTAACTTTTATTTTTGGGTCAATTCCAGAAAAGGTCTTTTTCTTGTTCAAAATGGAGTTTGAAATCTGTGTTTGAATTTTGTTTGAAATTAGAAATTTGAAAAATCCAAATTTACCCTAAGCAGGCCGCCGCCCCGGTTTCGGCCCGCTGGCCGAAACGGCCCGCGCCACTCCCGCGCGCGCCCGCGTCCGCCTCTGCCTCGGCCCGGCCTAGCCAGCCTCCCCCTTCCTTCTTCCCGCTCGCGCGCGCGCACGCTGTCGCCCCGGCAGAAGTCGCACGCCGCGTGGCGGCCGCATGCCGGCGACGCCACCGCGTGGCCGCTGTGGACCCCGCGCTCGCGCTCCGCTTCAAAATCACCCGGGCACCTGGTCTCCCTCCCACTCGTGCCTCATTCGCTCCCCTTCTCCCTCCCTCCGGAGAAACCGAGCGGAACGTCGCTCGCCACCGCGCGCCTCCACCTTCACTGCCGTGTTCCGGCACCGGTGGACCTCCACCGTCCGATTGGTCGTGCACCAAGCTCCGCCCTCTTCCCCTCTCCTCCAAACGAGCGTCGCCATCTCCTCATTTGCTCCGGTAGGGCTCCATTTCTCTCGCCCCGCCGCGCCACCGCGTCGGTGCCGCCGAGCTCGCGCCCCGCGCACCGCCTCACTCACTCCCTCTCTGTCCTCCCGCGCCTCCCTCTCGGGTTCGCCATTCCCTGGCGAACGTCGTGCGCGCGATCGCTGGTCGTGGCTTGGCCGGAGCTGGCCGTTGGCCGTCGGCCACCGCCGCGACGTCGCGGCTCCGAACGCCGGCGAGGACGCCCTGTCCTCCTTCCCCCCTTCGGTCTGGACTGGGCTACGCCCTGTGGGCCGCGTCCCGAGCGGGCCGGCTCGTCCGTTTCCCCCCGCGCGCAAACCAGGCCGAGAACGGCCATGGGCCGGTTGTCTCCCCGGGCCGGCCCAGTACCGATATTGAAAAATCAATTTCTATTTTCTTTTATTATTCTTGATGAAAAATACTTTGGAAAATGTTTTTGTAGTCATTTCAGCTCTAAAAATTGTGAAATAAATTTCTATAGATTCATTGGAACCAGATCTACAATATAAAAATATTGCATGTCAAATTTGAAATACTTTTCTGTAGAGTTTTCATTTAATTATTGAAATGACTGTTTTCTTGATAAATGCTTAATAAATCATAGAAAAATCAGAAAAATGTGATTCCAAGTTTGTTAATCTTTTTGTGCCATGTACTTGCTAGGAAAATTTTATATCATGTCTATTCTGTAGAAAAATGTGTAGGTGTAGTTCAAATGCTTTCTATCACTAATATTTGTTATTTTTTTTAATTAAATAAATTTGAATAAAACATGCAAGTAATAATTTTTCTATAGTGTTTGTTTACTGTGTAGAAAGTAGGAAAATTTCTAAATCTGTTGTTTGATACTTTTCATAGTGCAAAGTATTTTCATATTCATTTTTAGGCCTTAGCTTGTTATTTTTGTATAGGCAGTTCTAGTAATCCAATTACAATGAAAATCTTGTGGCAGGCTAGTTTTGATATTAGTAATCCACTGTAATTTTCTAAGATTTTTCTGTGCTACTAAACTATATGTTACTGTTCAAGCATAGGGCTAATTAGGGTTTACATTCACTCTTTAATGCAAGATTAGTTAGTAAACTGTACTTTGGTGTATCTTTGAAGCATCTTGAGTGTCAAAGTGCCTTTGCATGGTAGAGAATAGTGGTGGTAGTTTTCGAGTACATGTTCTTGGATGACGTAGACTACCTTGTAGAAGAGTCGTAAGTTCCACGTAATCCAAATAAAGTAACATGCTCATTTACATCTCATGCATTCACATCATCATCTCATGTCATCCCTGCAATGCACCTAGGCATGAGCATTATACTTCTGCATCATACAGGATCGCAGGAAGTGACCCCGGTAGCAGTTCCCGAGGACCCGGAAGAGCAGTCCAAGGTGCTAGAGCAGGAGTTGACCGAAGCCGAAGAGGAGGTCGGTGAAGATCTTCCGGAGTGTCCTGACCACCGTCCGAGCTCTTTTGAGAGAGGCAAGCCCCGGAGCATTTCTCTCCCGGTTTGCAAATAATTTATTATTAACTTTACTTAATTTGATGCATTACGTTTAGGAGTTGTTTGCAAACGTTGCTGCATTATACCTTGTTTCACCTTGCTTTACCCGATCCTTGTTACCCTGGTGTCTGCGGTCAATAATTGCTTAGTTTGCTTAGACCGGTAGAAGTCGGGTGATTGCCTGTCATCCGCGAGCTATAGGGGATTACCTGGATTTATGTGAAAGTATACTATATGAGAATAACTAAGTGTCGAAATGAATCTGAGACCGGACGGAAGCTTGCAGGGTTTCGGACTGTAGTGTTTTCCGTCTGTGTCGATTAAGGACCGACCGTTGTTGGGCCTCGAGTCATGTTGAACGCATGCCTCACATTTAGCTGGCCGAATAAAGTACCTTTCGATCGCGAAGCTGGGAGATTATTCGGGCCGAGTGGATTGCCCGCAACGCACTATACCGGAGCAGTAGTGGCAGGAAACGGGGGCGCGATGATAAGGCCAAAGAGCAGTCGGGCGGCCCCCGGGTACATGTGGTTCCTGGCAAGCTCGCGACTTTACCTGAATGGTTGACTCGGTGACCAATACCTCACTTTAGCGGGTGAGTGAGGTTTGTGTGAGGAATAAATTACCAGCTGGTTAATAATCGATTCGAATCGCCATCGTTCACTGGATAGTGAACACTTGACTTGAGCTACTTCATCGTAGTAATATTGATGAAACACTTGGATAGTTATGTGGAAGATGACATGGTAATTATTATTAATTGATCATTGGTAATCCTTACTTGCTTAATTACATTGTTACTCTAGCACAAGTGCAATCATAGTTGACAGGGTAATAAAGATTAAAATACTGCATGCCTTTGTAAAAGAACTGTTAAGTTAAAAATGCTTTTCTTGCAAATGAGTCAGCTACCCCACCAGAAAGCCTATCATGATCCTTGGTGTCATTTTTTACTTTGGTTCTGTCGGGTAAGTCTAGCTGAGTACCTTCTCGTACTCAGGGCTTTGTTCCCACTTGTTGCAGATGGGCAGATGTATTACGGCTACTGTATCAACTGCCTCTATCCTGCGATGGGCGAAGCTTAGGACCATGGGCAATGGTCATTCACTACTTCTCGTCTGATGCTTTTGCTGGAGATGATCACAAGCTGGCACTTTATTTCAAAACGTTGTGTGTGTGTGTGATTTGAACTACTGCTTCCGCTACTTTTATTCGAACCTGGTTTGTAATAACTATGTTTAAACTCCGATGTATTTTGTGCCGCGAACTTTTATGTAACTTATGACGGTGACCGCTAAACTTAGTACGATCTTGGCTGTTATGTGAATGGCTTGAAATCCGTCGAGATTTCACGGACTACCGGGTTATACGGGCTTAAGTTTGTTAAATTGTCCTCTCGTTGGATGATTTTCCTACTTAATCTCGTATAATTGGGCGGTTCTGTTACAGCTGGCATCGGAGCATGGTTTAGCGTGATTACTGTTCATAAGTGTATTTAAAACAAAATTTTGTTTAAAAAGTGTGAATTTTAAACTAAAAGTGTGCCAGTGGTCATATCCTATATGCCCAGTTAAGGACTCTAGGTGGCTATTTAAGTACTAACTTGGGGTTCTTGCATCATATTTCTCTTTTCGTTGCTCATACGGCGTGCTATTGTATGAGTGCCACTTAATTGAGTGGTAATGTATGGATCAGTTACCTCTACGCTTCGGTAAGTGTGAGTTGTGAGAGCATGATCGGATACACCACCGATCTAGGGAGAGTGCTTATATGATACTAGAATAATTTCATGTTTTACACATGTTTTTATGAAAGTATCGCATGTGTGGGTGTTCCGTCCGTTGAGGCGATGCTGTCAATAGGACGATGTGTTTGGGTAGTTACTACCGTTGTACACGCATCTGGGGATTCGTGTAGAGCGTGTAGGTAGATTTACTGCTTTCATGCATTCATGGGGAATGGGCTGAAATGAATTTTCTGCAGGTACATAACAGCGTTATCGTGTAGATCGAATTAGTTACGTATATGAGAGATCGTTTGTATGCCACCGAATTCATCGTTAGGTGCCCTTATTTTCTAATTTGGTGAGAACGTAAGACTCGTGCATGCATCATATTGCCTGTGCATTTCATTCATAACATGCATTCCTCCCCTTATAAAAGGATTATCCCATTTTGATAAAAGTGACATCAACTTAAGATATGTTCTCACCGGGTAACTAAAACTTGTGCTACAGATGGCCCGCACGAAGCAGACTGCCCGCAAGTCCACTGACGGAAGAGCACCCCGTCGTCAGATGGCCCCGCGGAAGCGTCGCAGCACGGACACTTTTCTAAGCGAGTTTGGCATGCCCACCTTGCTTTGGAGAGTGCTCCATGACGTGGGGTACCCAGAGGGTCAAGAGCCGGTGTACTCTTGGAGCGAGAGCCAGCTAGCTGAGGATGGACTTGCAGTAGTGGAAATCACCATCCCTGCTCTTGGTGATGCGCCAGAATGGGATGGTTGGCATTTGGAGTTTGAAGGACGCACTCCTGTTGAGGGTGCAGAGGGCGCAGCCTTTCGTGTCATCTGAGACATAATGAGCAGGTTTCCCAATTAGTTGGCAGCTGCTTTGGCCGGTACTTTTCTGAGAGATGATCCTCGCGATGCCATTTGGGTGCAACCGCAAGGAAGTGCCCTGGTTAGAGGCCCCAGTGAAGGACGGGCTAGCGACAACCACGCTATGAGTGCCATGTATGCAGCCATCAGAGCATACCAGAGTCTGGAGAGTACCTATTGGACTTTGACTGGTCTGTGTGGTGATGACCGACTCGAAGCAAGGAAGCAGAAGAAGAAGCAAGCACGTGCTATAGCTAGCTTGCAGGAGCAGTTGGCCGACATGAGCTTGCAGCGAGACCGGGCTCTCGAGAGAGGTGAGAGTGCCATGCAGCGGGTGCAGACGTTGACTCAGGCCAACAGAAATGCAGACCGCATGATGGGACAGCTAGCGCAGGAAAGGAATGAAGCCTGGAACGAGAGGGACCTTCTGAGGCAGAGGGTCGAGGAGCTAGAAGAGTACAATGCCAACTTGCATGAAGAGTTTCATGCCCTCTACAACGGGATGGGCCCGTATGCTCCTCCGGACGCCGCCCAGATGGACGTCGACGACGACGCTGCTGCTGAAGGTAGCGGTGGTGATGCCTCCGACCTCGACGACGGCCCCGAAGAGTAGGATAGTGTCCTACGTTAGTAGCTAGGCTTTGTCGCGATGGCCTTCTTTTGGTTTCTATGTATCATGTTGTATCCTGTTCGATGTTGAGACTGACGATCTTTTGGAACTTGGTTGTGTATGCGATGCCCGAACGCATAAAAGTCCAGTGTATGTATGCTGGCAACGTGGTTGTATGGAACACGATGTTGCATTTGAAGTAACTTAATTAGTGATGTTGTTTTAATTGGAATGTGATTATTGTGCCTCTATTTTATTGTATGACTTGTTCTCTCCAATGAATTTAGTATGGCATGATTGTTCATTCGAATACAATTACTACAACTTCGCTCAATTATTACTTGTTGCTGAAATATGCAGATGGCAAACACTCGCCGTGCCACGTATGAGGCCGCTGAAACTGGTGGCAACGGTGCAGGAGCTGGTGGGGGTGGTGCGAACAACGTCAACCACCAGGAGCCACAGCCAGAGCCACAATTGCCCCCTCCTCCACCGCTCAGTGCAGAGGTGTTCTTCGCGCAGTTCCTTGGAAGTCAGCGCAATGCCGAGCAATCACAGAGGAATATGGAAGATTTTCTGCGTACCATCGCTGAAAATGTTCAGAGAGGTAATAATCAAGGTGGTGGCCATGGGGTGAACTAGTACAGCAATTTCAAGGATTTCATGGATACTAGGCCACCTATTTTTAAGGAAGCAGCAGAGCCACTCGATGCTGAAGAATGGATCAACACTATGGAAGATAAGTTCCGTGTGTTGAGGCTGACAGAAGTTCTGAAAACAGAGTATGCTGCACATCAGCTATAGGGACCGGCATGAATGTGGTGGAAGCATCACCGCACCACCTTTCCTCCCAATGCCCAGATTACTTGGAGGGAATTCACTGAAGCGTTTAAGGGAGTTTATATTTTCCCAGGCTTGGTTGAAATGAAGCTGGGAGAGTTCTTGGCCTTGAATCAGGGTACCAAGACTGTAACACAGTATCTGCATGCCTTTAACAATTTGTGCAGTTATGCCCCAGACATGGTCGACACAGATGCAAAGAGAATTGCTAGTTTCAAGAGAAGGTTAAGTCCAAAGATGATGAAGCATGTGGGTACCAATACCCGCGCCAGATTCAATGACTTTGTCAGTGATTGTTTGAAACAAAAAAAGAACAACAACGCCTACACTGCATCCAAGAATCGCAAGAGGGTGTTTGAGTCAGGACCATCACAGTCCAGAGTTGTCACTGCAAATCGTCCTTCTTATCGTTCGTCCGCACCTGGTGCAAGGTTCAGGCCGCCACAGCATAAAACTCAGAACTACAAGGGACCACAGAAGCCGTACAAGATGGCCGTGCCACCAACAAAGATCACCGCAGCTGCAGAACAGAGCAACTCCAAGGGAGCTATAAGGTCTGTTGGTACAGTGAAGGGGCCCTGCTACAATTGTGGTCAGCCAGGCCACTTTTCAAAGTTCTGCCCTTATTCGCCTAAAAAGAAGCAAGAGACTTACACCGCCCGTGTACACCATACCACCGTTGATGAGATTCCTGAGGGAGGGCCTGTAACTGCCGGTAAGTTTCTTGTTAACCATCACCCTGCAGTTGTTCTATTTGATTCTGGATCCTCGCATTCTTTTATGAGCCAAGCATTTGCACGAAAGCATGAACAACTATGCACAGAAATGAGTTATGGTTATCGCATAAGTTCAGCAGGAGCTGATGTGTTAACCAATAAGATGGTTAGAGGGGCAACCCTTGAGTTAGGTAGTCGGAAGTTTTGAGTGAACCTAGTAGTTATGCCTGGACTAGTTTTGGATGTAATAATAGGAATGAACTGGATGAAGAACTGGGGGGCAGTCATAGATACAAGCAGTCGGATACTTACCCTTAAGGATCCCTAGGCAGAGGGTACTTTCCTGGTACCATTGTCTAGAAGAACAGACTTTGTGAGTGTGACCTGTGCCATGGAAGTTGTTCCTATCCACCAGATCCCGGTAGTGTGTGAGTTCCCGGATGTGTTTCCAGACGAGTTACCTGGCCTTCCTCCAGATAGAGATGTTGAGTTTGGAATCGAGTTGATCCCCGGGACAGCTCCTATTTCGAGGAGACCCTATCGGATGCCTCCGGATGAGTTAGCTGAGCTGAAGAAGAAACTGGAAGAATTATTAAAGAAGGGGTTTATCCGACCGAGTAAGTCTGAATGGGGATGTCCTGCCTTGTTCGTGAAGAAAAAGAAAGAGGGTACTCTAAGGATGTGTGTGGATTATCGACCTCTTAATGCTGTAACTATCAAGAATAAATATCCTTTACCTCATATCGACGTTTTGTTTGATCAGTTGGCTAAAGCTAGAGTGTTCTCCAAGATAGACCTAAGGTCAGGGTATCATCAGATAAAGATTAGGCCGCAAGATGTTCCGAAAACCGCCTTTTCTACCAGATACGGGTTGTACGAGTATCTTGTTATGTCTTTTGGCTTAACAAATGCTCCTGCATATTTTATGTATCTGATGAATACGGTTTTCATGCCAGAGTTGGATAAGTTTGTAGTTGTCTTCATTGATGACATTCTAGTATACTCTGAGAATGAGAAAGATCATGAAGAGCATCTGAGAATTGTCTTGACCAGACTGAGAGATCATAAGTTGTATGCTAAGTTCAGCAAATGTGAATTTTGGTTGAAGAAAGTTCCTTTCCTTGGTCATATTCTATCTGAGAATGGAGTTTCGGTAGATCCGAGCAAAGTACAATAGGTTATGGACTGGAAAACTCCAACCACAGTGTCCGAAGTCAGGAGTTTCCTAGGGTTAGCTGGTTACTATCGCCGCTTTATCCTAGACTTCTCGAAGATTGCCAAGCCGATGACAAGTCTGTTACAGAAAGATCACAAGTTTGTGTGGACAGAGGAGTGTGAGACAGCTTTCCACACCTTGCGGAAACTGTTGACCACTGCTCTAGTTCTTGCACAGCCAGACATCGAGAAACCTTTTGATGTGTTCTGTGACGCATCAAAAACAGGATTAGGTTGTGTTCTGATGCAAGAAGGAAGAGTCATTGCTTATGCCTCCCGTCAGTTGAGAAAACATGAAATCAATTATCCGACACATGATCTTGAGCTTGCCGCCGTAGTACATGCCTTAAAGATTTGGAGACACTATTTACTAGGTAATGTGTGCAATATTTTCACCGATCATAAGAGTCTCAAGTACATTTTCACCCAACCAGAATTGAACATGAGACAGCGAAGATGGTTAGAACTAATCAAAGATTACAATTTGAATGTACAGTATCACCCTGGGAAAGCCAATGTGGTAGCTGATGCTTTGAGTAGAAAGTCACATTGTCTGAATATGCAACCCTTACTCGAAGATGGTTTTAATCTAATGCACCCTACCGTGTTACATAGTATTCAGATCAGTTGCTCCTTGGAAAGTAAGATAATAGAAGGTCAGAAAGCAGACAAAGGGATATTCTACATCAAAAAGAAAATTAAAGAAGAACCCTCGAAACACTTCAGAGTGGATGAGCAGGATGTGTTGTGGTTCGACAACCGTCTTGTTGTTCCAAAGGATAGAGAGCTTAAGAATAAAATTATGGATGAAGCTCATCTCTCTAAGTTGTCCATTCATCCTGGCAGGAGTAAAATGTATCAAGAGCTAAGACCTCGTTATTGGTGGACAAAGATGAAGAAAGAAATTGCAGCATATGTAGCCAGATGTGACACATGTTGTAGAGTGAAAGCGATTCACATGAAACCTGCCGGATTGCTACAACCTTTGTCAGTACCTAGTTGGAAGTGGGATGATATAAGTATGGATTTCATCATGGGTTTGCCCACTACTCAGAAAGGCCACGATTCGATTTGGGTAATTGTGGATCGTCTTACCAAGACAGCCCACTTTTTGCCTATCAAGACAGAGTATAGACAACCTCAATATGCCGAGAAGTATATTGCGGAGATCGTGAGATTGCATGGCATACAGAAGACTATAGTGTCTGATAGAGGGTCACAGTTCACTGCTCACTTTTGGGAGCATTTGCACAAAGGTTTGGGGACTAGTCTGATTCGTAGCACTGCCTATCATCCTCAAACAGATGGTCAGACTGAAAGAGTTAATGCTGTTTTAGAAGATATGCTAAGAGCTTGTGTGTTGTCTTCGAGAGGTTCATGGGAGTCATGGTTACCCTTAGCAGAGTTCGCATACAATAATAGCTATCAAGAAAGTATCAAGATGGCACCTTTTGAGGCTCTGTATGGCCGAAAGTGTAGAACATCTTTAAACTGGATTGAGCCAGGAGAAAGAAGGTATTATGGTATTGACTTTGTGGAAGAAGCCAAAAAGTCATCCAGCAAAATATGAGAGCAGCTCAGTCACGTCAGAAAAGTTACGCGGATAAGAGAAGGAGACCGCTTGTGTTCGAAGTTGGTGACTATGTTTATCTAAAAGTCACGCCAATGAAAAAGAAGCGGTTTGGAGTACACATAAAGCTTGCCGTCAGATTTGTAGGACCCTACAAAATCTTGGAAAGGAAGGGTCCAGTGGCTTACAAATTGGAATTACCGGAAGCAATGAGTGCTATATTCCCAGTTTTTCACGTATCACATCTCAAGAAGTGTTTGCGCGTTCCAGAGGAAAGAATTGAACCTCGAGGCATAAAACTTAAGTCAGATCTGGTGTATCGTGAGCAGCCAATTCGAGTCTTGGATTCCAAGGAGAGGGCTACTCGAAATAGTGTGGTGAAAATGTATAAGATATAATGGAGTCATCATGATGAAGGGGATGCATCTTGGGAAACGGGTGAATACCTACAAAAAGCATACGAAGATTTTTATAATAAATGGTTCGTAACCCAAATCTCGGGACAAGATTTTTATAAGGGGAGAGGGCTGTAACACTCCGATGTTACGCAAGCATTTGCATGACAATCATAAGCATGACATTTCATATCATCATAATCATGTATGGTAATATTATAATTTGAGTGAAATAAAAGCTTGGAAATGGCATTTGTGATGTAGTATATTAATGTGCTAATCTCATTTCATCAAAATTGTGCAACTACAAATTTTATATCACTTAGAATTATAGTTCAAATTTTTGGAGCAACTAAATGACACAAAGTTTTGTCAAAAACTTGTTTCAAAAATATTATTTGAAAATATTCAAAAATACTCCCTATTTTAGCTTTTATTCTCCAATTCAAAATCTATTGAGAATTTTTAGTTGGCCCCTTAATCAAAGTTGTAGAGAATTAAATTCTAAGCAACTTTTATTTTTGGGTCAATTCCAGAAAAGGTCTTTTTCTTGTTCAAAATGGGGTTTGAAATCTGTGTTTGAATTTTGTTTGAAATTAGAAATTTGAAAAATCCAAATTTACCCTAAGCAGGCCGCCGCCCCAGTTTCGGCCCGCTGGCCGAAACGGCCCGCGCCACTCCCGCACGCGCCCGCGTCCGCCTCCGCCTCGGCCCGGCCCAGCCAGCCTCCCCCTTCCTTCTTCCCGCTCGCGCGCGCGCACGCTGTCGCCCCGGCAGAAGTCGCCCGCCGCGTGGCGGCCGCATGCCGGCGACGCCACCGCGTGGCCGCCGTGGACCCCGTGCTCGCGCTCCGCTTCAAAATCGCCCGGGCACCTGGTCTCCCTCCCACTCGCGCCTCATTCGCTCCCCTTCTCCCTCCCTCCGGAGAAACCGAGCGGAACGCCGCTCGCCACCGCGCGCCTCCACCTTCACTGCCGTGTTCCGGCACTGAAAGCCCAAGTTTGGTTTTGGTAATTAATGACACCAAGTTGCTAATGCTATTGTATCAAGTGTGATTAAGCTAGGCATAAGCAACACATGTGATGAAGGTGGACGTGGCAAGGAGTGGTAGCCACAAGGTCACAAAGAGATGGTGCATATACATGAAATGTAGATCATGGTGGAGATGCACTTAAAGTGGTGGACTTGATGTTCAAGTGAAAGAGAAGGATCTAAGAGCACAAGGCAAAGGTATAACCATAGGGTTTTTCCTTTTGCCGGTCTAAGATGTGTAGAGAAGTGATTGATCGGGTTTAGGATACATAGCCGACTATCAAGAGGGGCAATCACGGTTAGCTCGGGAATCAAGTGCCACTAGATCAATGTCTTGAGCATATGCATTTAGGATCTAGTAAAGAGCTAATATAACGCCTTGGAAAATGTTTGTGAAAATGCTAACACACGAGCACAAGGTGGTGATCACTTGTTGGTGTTGGCACTTTTGCGAAGGCGGTGGAGTTTAAGTGGTAGAGAGGGGTTTGGGTTCCTCTCTCCCTCCCGCCGAGCTTGCGAGGCGGGATTCGGCGTTTTTTGGAGAAGTGAAATGCCTATTTTCTATTGCGCCGAAAGTCGGAAAAGAAACGAAGGCGAACGGAGGTCACTGCGTGCACCGGACGCTGCACCTGACGCTGCACCGGACGCGGTCACTGTACGACCGGCGCGTCCGGTCAGGCGAACAGCGGTTCACGAGGATCACCGGACGCGGTGCGCGTCCGGTCATAGGTCACCGGACGCGTCCGGTCTTCCAGGGAGCTTACTGGACTCCCACCGGACGCGGGCACTGTGGCGTCCGGTCCGTTCTTCAGCGCGTCCGGTGGTTGTTTTGCAGTGCGCGGCTCGGTGTTGACCGGCGCGTCCGGTGGGTCACGGGACCGGCCCGTCCGGTCGTGACCAGCGCGTCCGGTCGCTCGGTCGAGCGCGTCTGGTCAACGGTAACGGCTAGTTCGAACGGCACTATTCTCGTCTGTCGCGTAGTGACCGGACGCGTCCGGTCACCCGGACCGGCGCGTCCGGTGCAGCGCGATTTCTGCTGCGTCGTTTCTAACGGCTAGCTGCGTACCCCTTCGTTATAAATAGATGGTGGACGGGGTTTGAGGGCAACTCTTGCACATTTTGAGACCTAGAGACATCCTTTGAGCTAGAGAACAACCCCTCCACTCATCTCTTTGATTGATTGCACATCTTGAGTGAGATTGAGTGAGATTCAAGTGCATTGCTTGAGAGTTGCTTTCTAGAGGCACTTGATCTTCGAGTTGCTGCGGATTTCTTGTTACTCTTCCGTGTTTCCCGACACGGTAGACGGCTTGGAGCAGCGGAGGTGATTGAGCTCGCAATTGGAGATTGTTGGAGCCTTCACCAAGTGTTGTAAGGGGTTCTTGATCCTTCCCCGCGGGAGTTCGCAAATTGGATACTCTAGTGGAGCTCGTGGCTTGGAGGATCCCCATCTTGTGTGCGGTTGGGCGGCGCCCGCCGAGGGCTCAACTCTTGATAGTTGATTAGCTCGCGAACCGACAAGTGGGTGCATCGTCACAACGAGGAGTAGCTTGCCGGGAAGCAAGTGAACCTCGGGATAAATTCTTGTGTCACTCTCTTCCCGAGGATTTCTCTTGTGTGATTGATTGATTGGTACTCCTCACCTCTACACGGCGGTATAATCACTCGAAGCTCCTCTCTCAATTTACTTCTTGTATCTATCTTGTTGTTGTTGTGTTTAGTGGATAGCCTTGTACTAGACTTGTGTAGGTGGCTTGCTTAACTAGTTAGAGCTAGTGCTTTTTGCTCCGCCACCTTTTGTACTAACTTGTGGTTAAGTAATTCTTGTAGAAGTTTTAATTAGGCTATTCACCCCCCCTCTAGCCTATTTGGACCTTACAAGTGGTATCAGAGCCGAGGCACCGTTTTTTTTGAGGCTTAACAACCTACGGTGAAAAAGAAATGGCTCAATTAAGCTTGCACATCAATAACACCAAGAAGGCACCACACTTTGATGGCACAAATTATGCATATTGGAAAGTTAAGATGACCGCACACCTCAAGTCAATCAATAGAGAAGTGTGGAAGGTCACCGAAACAAAATTTGAGGTTGCTAATCCGGAGGCACCTACACCGGTGGAAGAAAAGAAGCTCCAATGCAATGACATTGCAATTAGTGCTCTTCATGAGGCATTAGATGATAAGACATTTGAGCAAGTAAAGAATATAGAAGTTGCACATGATGCTTGGGCCAAGCTAGAAGAAACATTTGAGGGCACCGAAGGCACAAAGACCGCTAAAGCATATATCTTGCAAGAAAAATTTTCAAGCTTCAAGATGCAAGATGATGAGAGTGTACCGGAGATGTTTCATAGGTTGCAAGTCATTGTCAATGAGCTCAAGGCACTTGGTGAGGAAGTCAAGGACAACCAATTCTCTATGAAGTTCTTGAGAAGCTTGCCCAAGAGGTTTGATACATTGATCACCGTGCTAGTGAGGACTACATTGAAGGATTCAACTCCTCAACAAATATTTCAAGAAGTGATGACCGATGATTCATATAGAGAAGATGATGAGAAGGATGAGTTGGTCAAGAAGAAGAAGAAGGAGAATGAGAAGAAAGATGATGAAAAAAAGAAGAGTGTGGCATTCAAAGCCACCACATCCAAGGGCAAATCCAAGATTGAATCATCAAGTAAAGAAGACTCAAGCTCTTGTGATAGTGATGACATTGATGAGAAGATGGCTCTCTTTGTCAAGCAATTTGGCAAATTCATGAAGAAGAAGGGCTATCGTGCAAGGAGGAAGAAGAACACATCCAAGAAGAATGAGCATAACATGAGATGCTTTAGATGCCATAACAAGGACCATCTCATTGCAAAGTGTCCTTATGATAGTGATGATGAAGATGCTATCAAGAAGGAGAGGAAGAAGCAAAAGAAGAAGCAAGAAAAGAAGGAGAGCTCTCATAAGAAGAAGAATGATTCTCATGTTGCTACATGGGATAGTGATGACTCATCAAGTGATGATGAGAATGACAACAAGAGCAAGAAGAAGGGACATGCTAGCATTGCTATCCAAAAGAAGGTCTCCCTCTTCGACACTCCATCGTGCTTCATGGCTAAGGCCGCAAAGGTATCATCCGATGATGAGAGTGATCATGATAATGCTAGTGATAGTGATAGTGATGAAGAAGAATTCACTAAAGATGAACTAATCACTATGCTAGAAGATTGCACTCAACATTATAAAGAATCTAGAAAGGAATGCAAGGGCTTGCTTAAGGAAAAGAAAAATCTTATGCAAGAACTTGATGAGCTTAGAGCATCTTATGAGAGTCTAAAGGTAGACCATAAGAAGCTTCAAAAGTCTCACACTAAGCTTGAAGAAGCTCATTCCTCTCTAGTTGAAAAATGTGAAAACATGCCAACTAATGTTGAGAAAGCTAAAACTTGCAACATAGGCATATCATGTGATATAATTGATGAATCTTGTCATAAGCCTATTGTTGTTGCTACCACTAACCCTTCATGTAGCGCATCTACATCTTCCTCATCTAGTAGTGATGGTTTCACTTGTGACTCCACACTTATAGTTGAGAATGAAAATCTCAAGAAGGAGGTAAAAGAGCTCAATCACACTTTAGCTAAGGCTTATGGTGGTGAGGACCGCTTGCTTATGTGCTTGGGTAGCCAAAGAGCTTCTCTCTACAAAGAGGGATTGGGCTATAACCCCAAGAAAGGCAAGGCCGCTTTTGCTCCTCACAAGACTCGTTTTGTGAAGAACAAGGGTAGCTATTGCAAAAGTTGCAAGCAAGTTGGTCACATAGAGCAATATTGCATGAACAAGAAATCTAATGCTAATGTATCCTCAATTAAGTTTGATTCTTTCTATATACTTACCAAGGGTACAAATGGTGTTCATGCTAAGTTCATTGGTGCACCATGGATGGGCTCAAAGAAGAAAGCCATTTGGGTACCAAAGAGCTTGGTCACTAACCTTGGAGGACCCAAACAAATTTGGGTACCTAAAAAGAATTGATCTTGTCTTGTAGGTCAATTACAAAGCCGGTGGAAGGCATTGGGTGCTTGATAGTGGGTGCACTCAACATATGACCGGGGATTCTTGTATGTTCAAATCAATTGATACAAGTCAAAATGGTGGTTTCGATGCTATCACTTTCGGCAACAACAAGAAAGGCAAGGTCAAGGGGCTTGGTAAAATTGCTATCTCAAATGACATGAGCATATCAAATGTATTGCTAGTTGAGAGCTTGGATTTCAATCTTTTGTCGGTGGCACAACTTTGTGATCTTGGCTTCAAGTGCATATTTGGTAGTGATGATGTTGAAGTCATAAGTGTTGATGGATCAAATTTGATATTCAAAGGGTTTAGACATGGTAGCTTATACTTGGTTGACTTCAATGATAGTGAGACACAATTGACATCATGCTTGCTTAGCAAATCTAGTATGGGATGGTTGTGGCATAGAAGGCTTGGTCATGTTGGAATGAAACAATTGAACAAACTTTTGAGGCATGACTTAGTTAGAGGCTTGAAGGATGTCACCTTTGAGAAGGATAAACCTTGTAGTGCTTGTCAAGCCGGCAAACAAGTTGGAAATAAACATCCTAGTAAGAGTGAAATGAGCACATCAAAGGCATTTGAGCTATTGCACACGGACTTGTTTGGGCCAACAACATATACTAGCATTGGTGGCAACAAGTATGGTTTTGTGATTGTTGATGACTACACTAGATACACTTGGGTGTTCTTTCTCTATGACAAGAGTGATGTTTATGATCTATTCAAATCTTTTGTCAAAAGAGTGCAAAATGAGTTTGAGACAACTATCAAGAAGATTAGAAGTGACAATGGTAGTGAATTCAAGAACACTAGAATTGAAGATTTATGTGATGATCTTGGTATTGGACATCAATTCTCACCAACATACACTCCTCAATCCAATGGTGTAGTTGAAAGAAAGAATAGAACTTTGATTGACATGGCTAGATCAATGCTTAGTGAATACAATGTGAGTCATTCATTTTGGAGTGAAGCTATCAACACGGCTTGCTATTGTAGCAACCGTCTCTATTGCCATGGGAAGCTTGAAAAGACACCATATGAGCTATTGAATGGAAGAAAGCCCAACATTGCATACTTTAGAGTGTTTGGTTGCAAATGCTATATTCTCAAGAAAGGCACTAGATTGAGCAAGTTTGAAAAGAAATGTGATGAAGGTTTCTTACTTGGTTATTCTACCACAAGCAAAGCATATAGAGTTTGGAATCTCACAAATGGCACCTTGGAAGAAGTTCATGATGTTGAGTTTGATGAAACCCAAGGGTCTCAAAATGAAGCTCAAAACCTTGATGATGTGAGAGGAGATCAATTGTCAAATGCAATGAAGAACATGGATATTGGTGACATAAGGCCGAGGCAAGTTGATGATGATGATACTCATGTGATTATCCAAAGTGTGCAAATTGATACAAATCAAGCAAGCTCTAGTGGTACTCATGATGAAGCTCAAGTTCAAGGTCAAGCAAGTGGAGGCAATCAACTCCCAATACTCCAACCTACTAGTATTGCAAGAGATCATCCATTGGATCAAATTATTGGTGGAATTCAAAGTGGTGTTCAAACTAGATCAAGGCTAGCATCCTTTTGTGAGCACTACTCATTTGTGTCACTTGAAGAACCTAAGAAAATAGAAGATGCTTTGAAGGATTCCGATTGGGTAAATGCCATGCATGAAGAACTAAACAACTTTGCTAGAAATCAAGTTTGGGAGCTTGTGGAAAGACCAAAGAAATACAATGTAATTGGCACCAAGTGGGTCTTTAAAAATAAGCAAGATCAAGATGGAATGGTTGTGAGGAACAAAGCAAGATTAGTAGCACAAGGATACACTCAAGTTGAGGGTCTTGACTTTGGAGAAACATATGCACCGGTTGCAAGATTGGAGGCTATTAGAATCTTATTAGCATATGCTTGTGCACACAACATCAAGCTCTATCAAATGGATGTCAAGAGTGCATTTCTTAATGGTTACATCAATGAAGAAGTTTATGTTGAGCAACCTCCCGGTTTTGAAGATGACAAGAAGCCCAACCATGTTTACAAGCTCAAGAAGGCATTGTATGGTTTGAAACAAGCACCTAGAGCATGGTATGAGAGATTGAGGGACTTTCTTCTCTCTAAAGGGTTCAAGATGGGAAAGGTTGACACCACTCTCTTCACCAAGAAAATTGGAAATGACTTGTTTGTGTTGCAAATCTATGTGGATGATATTATCTTTGGATCAACTAATCAAGACTTTTGTGAAGAGTTTGGAGATATGATGGCAAAAGAGTTTGAGATGTCTATGATTGGAGAGCTTAGTTACTTTCTTGGACTTCAAATCAAGCAAATGAAGAATGGCACTTTTGTAAGTCAAGGCAAGTACATCAAGGACATGATCAAGAAGTTTGGATTGCAAGATGCCAAGTCAATGAGTACACCAATGGGCACAAATGATCAATTGGGTATTAATGATAGTGGTAACATGGTAGATCAAAAGCAATACCGGTCTATGATTGGAAGTTTGCTCTATGTCACTGCTTCTAGGCCGGATGTGATGTTTAGTGTGTGCAAATGTGCAAGATATCAAGCTTCACCTAGAGAAAGTCACTTGAAAGCAACCAAGAGGATATTGAGATATCTTAAGGGCACTCATGATATTGGACTATGGTTTCCAAAGGGGTCTAATTTTGAGTTGATTGGATATTCGGACTCCGACTATGGTGGATGCAAGATTGATAGAATGAGCACAAGTGGCACTTGTCAATTGCTTGGAAGGTCTCTTGTTTCATGGTCATCAAAGAAACAAAATAGTGTTGCACTATCTACCGCCGAGGCCGAATACATTAGTGCCGGTAGTTGTTGTGCACAATTGCTTTGGATGAAGGCCACCTTGAATGACTTTGGAATCAAGTTCGAGAATGTGCCATTGTTTTGTGACAATGAAAGTGCTATCAAGATGACTCAAAATCCGGTTCAACATTCAAGAACAAAGCACATTGACATAAGGCATCACTTCATAAGAGACCATCAACAAAAGGGTGATATTAGCATTGAGAGCATTGGCACCGAAGATCAACTAGCCGACATATTCACAAAGCCACTTGATGAGAAAAGATTTTACAAGTTGAAGAATGAATTGAACATACTTGACTTCTCCAACTTGAAATGACTGCACCCCCACATTCTTATATGACATGCCTCTCCTCCGACATAGCAAGGTAAAGTTGTTTGGCATATCATTCATACTTTGCTAAGGACATGTTTAGAACATATAGACATATTTGCATGACAAATAGGCTCATTCATGAAAATCAAATGAGTTTAATATATATATGGTACCACTATTGCTTCTATGTTTGTTTGATCTAGTGGTAGCATATGACATGTTTGTGAGCTTGCAAACCTAGTGTTGAGTCTAGAAAATGAGCTCATGATGTGTAATTCAACATGGTCAAGATAACCCTTATACTTTATGAGGTGTGAAGAAGCTTGTCCTTGGTTCAAACCGAATTACATATTCTAGGCAAGTGATCTAGATTGAACCATAATTTGGACTCCCTCATATTGATTGACTTAACTCTCACTAAAATTGGCACCTTTTTGGTGATTGTTGACAAAGGGGGAGAGAAAAGTCACAAAGATAGAAAAGTCACCAAGGGGGAGAAAGATATAATAAGAGGGGAGAGAAAAAGTTACTAAGAAGGAGAGAAAGCATAAGATAAGACTTTGGAAAGGAATCAATTAAATTTGAGCACACAAATAGGGGGAGCAAGCTCATGAATTAGTTGTTGCATTTGTATGTGCACTAACATGATGTTTTGTTGCATTGCAAAGCTTAAATTCATATTCATACTTGTGTGGTGATTGCTAGAATTAGAACTTGAATGATGATTTGTTAAGAGTAGCTTTTTAAAGTGGTATCTAGACACCTTTGCTTATAATGTTGATCTCACGGGGTATTTTAGTGTTTGTGATCTTTACAAGTGAGGTATTACAAGTGGTGTCTAGCTACATCGATGCTAAGGATGGTATATAAAGGCAACTCCGATTGGTATCACGCTTCAAAGGTCCATTCTATATACCTTAGCATCAATTTGATAGTAGTAACTCTCCCAAATCTCAAATCCATACATATGTGCAAAATTGAACCAAACTCATGGAAGCACATATGTAGGGGGAGCTAATACTATCGAAATTGAAAATTGAATTCATTCCATATCTTTGTGATGGTTGTCATCAATTACCAAAAAGGGGGAGATTGAAAGCCCAAGTTTGGTTTTGGTAATTAATGACACCAAGTTGCTAATGCTATTGTATCAAGTGTGATTAAGCTAGGCATAAGCAACACATGTGATGAAGGTGGACGTGGCAAGGAGTGGTAGCCACAAGGTCACAAAGAGATGGTGCATATACATGAAATGTAGATCATGGTGGAGATGCACTTAAAGTGGTGGACTTGATGTTCAAGTGAAAGAGAAGGATCTAAGAGCACAAGGCAAAGGTATAACCATAGGGTTTTTCCTTTTGCCGGTCTAAGATGTGTAGAGAAGTGATTGATCGGGTTTAGGATACATAGCCGACTATCAAGAGGGGCAATCACGGTTAGCTCGGGAATCAAGTGCCACTAGATCAATGTCTT
This sequence comes from Saccharum spontaneum, assembly GCA_022457205.1. Taxonomy (NCBI): domain Eukaryota; kingdom Viridiplantae; phylum Streptophyta; class Magnoliopsida; order Poales; family Poaceae; genus Saccharum; species Saccharum spontaneum. The sequence goes on from CM039579.1 coordinate 25,127,508, forward strand.
GAGCATATGCATTTAGGATCTAGTAAAGAGCTAATATAACGCCTTGGAAAATGTTTGTGAAAATGCTAACACACGAGCACAAGGTGGTGATCACTTGTTGGTGTTGGCACTTTTGCGAAGGCGGTGGAGTTTAAGTGGTAGAGAGGGGTTTGGGTTCCTCTCTCCCTCCCGCCGAGCTTGCGAGGCGGGATTCGGCGTTTTTTGGAGAAGTGAAATGCCTATTTTCTATTGCGCCGAAAGTCGGAAAAGAAACGAAGGCGAACGGAGGTCACTGCGTGCACCGGACGCTGCACCTGACGCTGCACCGGACGCGGTCACTGTACGACCGGCGCGTCCGGTCAGGCGAACAGCGGTTCACGAGGATCACCGGACGCGGTGCGCGTCCGGTCATAGGTCACCGGACGCGTCCGGTCTTCCAGGGAGCTTACTGGACTCCCACCGGACGCGGGCACTGTGGCGTCCGGTCCGTTCTTCAGCGCGTCCGGTGGTTGTTTTGCAGTGCGCGGCTCGGTGTTGACCGGCGCGTCCGGTGGGTCACGGGACCGGCCCGTCCGGTCGTGACCAGCGCGTCCGGTCGCTCGGTCGAGCGCGTCCGGTCAACGGTAACGGCTAGTTCGAACGGCACTATTCTCGTCTGTCGCGTAGTGACCGGACGCGTCCGGTCACCCGGACCGGCGCGTCCGGTGCAGCGCGATTTCTGCTGCGTCGTTTCTAACGGCTAGCTGCGTACCCCTTCGTTATAAATAGATGGTGGACGGGGTTTGAGGGCAACTCTTGCACATTTTGAGACCTAGAGACATCCTTTGAGCTAGAGAACAACCCCTCCACTCATCTCTTTGATTGATTGCACATCTTGAGTGAGATTGAGTGAGATTCAAGTGCATTGCTTGAGAGTTGCTTTCTAGAGGCACTTGATCTTCGAGTTGCTGCGGATTTCTTGTTACTCTTCCGTGTTTCCCGACACGGTAGACGGCTTGGAGCAGCGGAGGTGATTGAGCTCGCAATTGGAGATTGTTGGAGCCTTCACCAAGTGTTGTAAGGGGTTCTTGATCCTTCCCCGCGGGAGTTCGCAAATTGGATACTCTAGTGGAGCTCGTGGCTTGGAGGATCCCCATCTTGTGTGCGGTTGGGCGGCGCCCGCCGAGGGCTCAACTCTTGATAGTTGATTAGCTCGCGAACCGACAAGTGGGTGCATCGCCACAACGAGGAGTAGCTTGCCGGGAAGCAAGTGAACCTCGGGATAAATTCTTGTGTCACTCTCTTCCCGAGGATTTCTCTTGTGTGATTGATTGATTGGTACTCCTCACCTCTACACGGCGGTATAATCACTCGAAGCTCCTCTCTCAATTTACTTCTTGTATCTATCTTGTTGTTGTTGTGTTTAGTGGATAGCCTTGTACTAGACTTGTGTAGGTGGCTTGCTTAACTAGTTAGAGCTAGTGCTTTTTGCTCCGCCACCTTTTGTACTAACTTGTGGTTAAGTAATTCTTGTAGAAGTTTTAATTAGGCTATTCACCCCCCCCCTCTAGCCTATTTGGACCTTACAGGCACCGGTGGACCTCCACCGTCCGATTGGTCGTGCACCAAGCTCCGCCCTCTTCCCCTCTCCTCCGAACGGGAGTCGCCATCTCCTCATTTGCTCCGGTAGGGCTCCATTTCTCTCGCCCCGCCGCGCCACCGCGTCGGTGCCGCCGAGCTCGCGCCCCGCGCACCGCCTCACTCACTCCCTCTCTGTCCTCCCGCGCCTCCCTCTCGGGTTCGCCATTCCCTGGCGAACGTCGTGCGCGCGATCGCTGGTCGTGGCTTGGCCGGAGCTGGCCGTTGGCCGTCGGCCACCGCCGCGACATCGCGGCTCCGAACGCCGGCGAGGACGCCCTGTCTTCCTTTCCCCCCCTTCGGTCTGGACTGGGCTACGCCCTGTGGGCCGCGTCCCGAGCGGGCCGGCTCGTCCGTTTCCCCCCGCGCGCAAACCAGGCCGAGAACGGCCATGGGCCGGTTGTCTCCCCGGGCCGGCGCAGTACCGATATTGAAAAATCAATTTCTATTTTCTTTTATTATTCTTGATGAAAAATACTTTAGAAAATGTTTTTTAGTCATTTCAGCTCCAAAAATTGTAAAATAAATTTCTATAGATTCATTGGAACCAGATCTACAATATAAAAATATTGCATGTCAAATTTGAAATACTTTTCTGTAGAGTTTTCATTTAATTATTGAAATGACTGTTTTCTTGATAAATGCTTAATAAATCATAGAAAAATCAGAAAAATGTGATTCCAAGTTTGTTAATCTTTTTGTGCCATGTACCTGCTAGGAAAATTTTATATCATGTATGTTCTGTAGAAAAATGTGTAGGTGTAGTTCAAATGCTTTCTATCACTAATATATGTTATTTTTGTTAATTAAATAAATTTGAATAAAACATGCAAGTAATAATTTTTCTATAGTGTTTGTTTACTGTGTAGAAAGTAGAAAAATTTCTAAATCTGTTGTTTGATACTTTTCATAATGCAAAGTATTTTCATATTCATTTTTAGGCCTTAGCTTGTTATTTTTGTATAGGCAGTTCTAGTAATCCAATTACAATGAAAATCTTGTGGTAGGCTAGTTTTGATATTAGTAATCCACTGTAATTTTCTAAGATTTTTCTGTGCTACTAAACTATATGTTGTTGTTCAAGCATAGGGCTAATTAGGGTTTACATTCACTCTTTAATGCAAGATTAGTTAGTAAACTATACTTTGGTGTATCTTTGAAGCATCTTGAGTGTCAAAGTGCCTTTGCATGGTAGAGAATAGTGGTGGTAGTTTTCGAGTACATGTTCTTGGATGACGTAGACTACCTTGTAGAAGAGTCGTAAGTTCCACGTAATCCAAATAAAGTAACATGCTCATTTACATCTCATGCATTTATCATCATCATCTCATGTCATCCCTGCAATGCACCTAGGCATGAGCACTTATACTTCTGCATCATACAGGATTGTAGGAAGTGACACCGGTAGCAGTTCCCGAGGACCCGGAAGAGCAGTCCAAGGTGCTAGAGCAGGAGTTGACCGAAGCCGAAGAGGAGGTCGGTGAAGATCTTTCGGAGTGTCCCGACCACCGTCTGAGCTCTTTTGAGAGAGGCAAGCCCCAGAGCATTTCTCTCCCGGTTTGCAAATAATTTATTATTAACTTTACTTAATTTGATGCATTGCGTTTAGGAGTTGTTTGCAAACCTTGCTGCATTATACCTTGTTTCACCTTGCTTTACCCGATCCTTGTTACCCTGGTGTCCGCGGTCAATAATTGCTTAGTTTGCTTAGACCGGTAGAAGTCGGGTGATTGCCTGTCATCCGCGAGCTATAGGGGATTACCTGGATTTATGTGAAAGTATACCATATGAGAATAACTAAGTGTCGAAATGAATCTGAGACCGGACGGAAGCTTGTAGGGTTTCGGACTGTAGTGTTTTCCGTCTGTGTTGATTAAGGACCGACCGTTGTTGGGCCTCGAGTCATGTTGAATGCATGCCTCACATTTAGCTGGCCGAATAAAGTACCTTTCGACCGCGAAGCTGGGAGATTATTCGGGCCGAGTGGATTGCCCGCAACGCACTGTACCGGAGCAGTAGTGGCAGGAAACGGGGGTGCGATGATAAGGCCAAAGAGCAGTCGGGCGGCCCCCGGGTACATGTGGTTCCTGGCAAGCTCATGACTTTACCTGAATGGTTGACTCGGTGACCAATACCTCACTTTAGCGGGTGAGTGAGGTTTGTGTGAGGAATAAATTACCAGCTGGTTAATAATCGATTCGAATCGCCATCGTTCACTGGATAGTGAACACTTGACTTGAGCTACTTCATCGTAGTAATATTGATGAAACACTTGGATAGTTATGTGGAAGATGACATGGTAATTATTGTTAATTGATCAATGGTAATCCTTACTTGCTTAATTACGTTGTTACTCTAGCACAAGTGCAATCATAGTTGACAGGGTAATAAAGATTAAAATATTGCATGCCTTTGTAAAAGAACTGTTAAATTAAAAATGCTTTTCTTGCAAATGAGTCTGCTACTTGTAAGGTCCAAATAGGCTAGAGGGGGGGTGAATAGCCTAATTAAAACTTCTACAAGAATTACTTAACCACAAGTTAGTACAAAAGGTGGCGGAGCAAAAAGCACTAGCTCTAACTAAATAAGCAAGCCACCTACACAAGTCTAGTACAAGGCTATCCACTAAACACACCAACAACAACAAGCTAGATACAAGATGTAATACGAGAGAAGAGCTTCGAGTGATTATACCGCCGTGTAGAGATGAGAAGTACCAATCAAACAATCACACAAGAGAAATCCTCGGGAAGAGAATGACACAAGAATTTATCCCGAGGTTCACTTGCTTCCCGGCAAGCTACTCCTCGTTGTGGCGATACACCCACTTGTCGGTTCGCGAGCTAATCGACTATCAAGAGTCAAGCCCTCGGTGGGCACCGCACAACCGCACACAAGATGGGGATCCTCCAAGCCATGAGCTCCACTAGAGTATCCAATTCATGAACTCCCACGGGGAAGGATCAAGAACCCCTTACAACACTTGGTGAGGGCTCCAACAATCTCCAATTGCGAGCTCAATCACCTCCGCTGCTCGAAGCTGTCTACCGTGTCGGGAAACACGGAAGAGTAACAAGAAATCCACAGCAACTCGAAGATCAAGTGCCTCTAGAATGCAACTCTCAAGCAATGCACTTGAATCTCACTCAATCTCACTCAAGATGTGCAACTATGCAAAGAGATGAGTGGAGGGGTTGTTCTCTAGCTCAAAGGATGTCTCTAGGTCTCAAAATGTGCAAGAGTTGCCCTCAAACCCCGGACACCCTCTATTTATAATGAAGGGGTACGCAGCTAGCCGTTACGGATGACGCAGCAGAAATCGTGCTGACCGGACGCTCCGGTCAGGGTGACCGGACGCGTCCGGTCACTACGCGACAAACGGAAACAGTGCGCGCCAGAACTAGCCGTTGCCCTGACCGGACGCGCTCCTGCGAATGACCGGACGCGACAGTGCCAGCGTCCGGTGTCGCGCGCTTAACTTTTACGCTCAGTTGAACTGACCGGACGCGCTGGTCAGGCCAGACCCGCGTCCGGTCACAAACCTTAGCACCCGCGACGCGATGAACTGACTGGACGCGTCCGGTCATACCGTGACCGCGTCCGGTGCAGCGTCCGGTCAACGCAGTGACCGCCGTTCGCCTCCGTTACTTTTCCGACTTCCGGCGCAGTGGAAAATAGGCATTTCATTTCCTCAAAAACGCCTGAATGCATATGTAAATGTGCTAACACCACCAAGTGTACACCACCATGTGCATGTGTGTTAGCATTTTATAAACATTTTCCAAGGCGTTATGTTAGCTCTCAACTAGATCCTAATGCATATGCTCAAGACGTTGATCTAGTGGCACTTGATTCCCGAGCTAACCGTGATTGCCCCTCTTGATAGTCGGCTATGTATCCTAAACCCGGTCAATCACTTCTCTACTCATCTTAGACCGGTAAAAGGAAAAACCCTATGGTTATACCTTTGCCTTGCGCTCTTAGATCCTTCTCTTCCACTTGATCATCATGTCCATCATTTTATGTGCATTCCATCATGATCAACATTTCATGTCCATGCACCATCTCTTTGTGATCTTGTGGCCACCACTCCTTGCCACGTACACCTTCATCACATGTGTTGCTTATGCCTAACTCAAAACACTTAACACATGGCATTAGCAACTTGGTGTCATTAATTACCAAAACCAAACTTGGGCTTTCACTACCCCACCAGAAAGCCTATCATGATCCTTGGTGTCATTTTTTACTTTGGTTCTGTCGGGTAAGTCTAGCTGAGTACCTTCTCGTACTCAGGGTTTTGTTCCCATTTGTTGCAGATGGGCAGATGTATTACGGCTACTGTATCAACTGCCTCTATCCTGCGATGGGTGAAGCTTAGGACCATGGGCAATGGTCATTCACTACTTCTCGTCTGATGCTTTTGCTGGAGATGATCACAAGCTGGCACTTTATTTCAAAACGTTGTGTGTGTGCGTGATTTGAACTACTGCTTCCGCTACTTTTATTCGAACCTGGTTTGTAATAACTATGTTTAAACTCCGATGTATTTTGTGCCGCGAACTTTTATGTAACTTCTGACGGTGACCGCTAAACTTAGTACGATCTTGGCTGTTATGTGAATGGCTTGAAATCCGTCGAGATTTCACGGACTACCGGGTTATACGGGCTTAAGTTTGTTAAATTATCCTCTCGTTGGATGATTTTCCTACTTAATCTCGTATAATTGGGCGGTTCTGTTACACTTCGTGGCGGCAGGCGGCGGAGGACGTCCGCGAGCACGTCGTCGGTCAGCAACTCCATCTTTGCTATGCTATATCCCACACAACGTCGACGTGGCTATCTCTAATCTGATGACGTGCTCTTGCTTGATTCCAAGCCGGGCGAGTTTTAAGGACGTTGATTCCGATTCCGAATCTAATTTGATGACGTTTTAAGGACAAATTCCAGCTTGAGTTCAGTATCTGAATCATGAGTCATTGAGTGCCCACCTTTCTGAATCATATGACACATATTGCAGCTTATGTTCAGTATCTGAATAACGAGTCTTCCTTTCTGATTTTCTAAACCATGGAAACACCATGCAAATTTAACTGACATCCATGACATGGGTTCAGCTGTACAAGACCTTGAATCAATCATTCATCGTGCTACTAAAAACTATGGCAAGGATTTCCCGGTTCATTAGTCACTGCGAATTGCCAAACGTCAAAGAAGAAGCCACAAAAGTTGTATGTAGAAAGAGATACTACTGGCACTTACTGAACGAGATTTTCCTAGGATTTTTAAGGTTTACGAACAATGTTTATACGACTAATGGCTTAGGTGTTCAATATTTTAATCCCAACAATCGAAGGAAGATCCCTATCTAAAACCAAAAAGCGAAGGACTACTTAATTATAAAAGGACTGTTTAGGTCCATGTTTATTGACATAGGGGAGTGCAAGAGATTTTTTTCTCCCGTTAATTGCAACTTGCGGGTATATTTAAGAGCTATTCTTAAAGAGGTAATAGTTTTTTTTGTCTTTTACCGCTCACAACCAGCCAATGGGTTTCGGATGGACCTAATGTCTCCTATAACCTTAGGAGTTGGAGTAACAAGCCCGAGCATTATGCGGAGTTTGATTCTAAAATGAATTAGAATATGGCGTTTTTTCATGATCCACCACTATCTTCTGTTTTCATACGAGTTAAAGTTGATTGTTATGGTGTGGATTTTGATACAAAAATGAATTGAAACACATGATGTGATGATTAATAAATCTTTAATCTTTGTCCGGACTTTTTTTAGGAATGGTGTTAATTTCTCCGCACCCTTTTGTTTGGACTTCACTTCCTGAAGCTTCTTGATTGTCTTTTATGCTCTTCAAAGCTTCTATTTAATCTTCATTTGAGGTGTTGATTCCTTGATTCCAACTTTAGCTTAGCTCAAGTCCATCCTTGCATCCCTAAATTGTCACATTGTATACTAACCATTGGTAGTTCTATTGACTTAAGCTGTTACTCAACCACCAAATCACTATGCTCTTACTAGGATCCATGTTTCTTATACATACCGCTGCACTACATACTCACTTATAATTGGGTATAAGATGCTATCCTTTTGTATTGAGACTTAGTAATCTTGTTTTGGATATTTTAGGCACTAAATGATTTCATATGAAAAAAATTGTAACTAAAAAGAGTCAAATCTTGTCGAGTACTACGACTTTAGTATTGGGTGTGTCTCCATCCGAGATTGTTTGAAAATTTAAATCTCAAAATATGAGAACTTAAAATATAATTATTTTTAGAAGCGGACCTCTTGAGAGTGCTACCTCTGTTAATCGACTTCTAGAGACGACACTTTTAGCAAGGCCACCTTTGAAAATAACCATTTACAGAGGTAGTTATGTCGTTTCACATATATTAATGGATTAACATAGGCAGTTTCCTTAAGGTTACTGTCTCTGTATAATAGAGGTGATCTCTTAAATGCCCGAAATTTCACCCTGGTCATGCAGCGGTCAAATCTGTGGCCAATGGCCTAAAAACCAATGTAGGCTGGGTCAACCCCTCGCACAATCAGCACCAAACCAACCTCAGACCTAGTCCAATGCCATGCCATCGCCAGGACCCCATGTTCAGGGGTGCATCACTTAATAACAAGTTTAGTATTCCAAAAATGCATTAAGTTTTTTTTTGAAATTAGGTGGCACATTAATGAAGGATCGAGCAGTCTAGTATTCCAGAATGTATTTAAGTTTTTTTTAAAAAAAAATTTTAAGTGGCACACTAATGAAGGATCGAGCAGTATGTGGTCCTTCGTCCTTAGAACCAAATACACGTTTATGGACTGTCTACATATGTAACTCAACTTTTGGGCTATGACAAGTTTTGTAAAGTTTTCTAACTACTCTTAAACTCTCAGACTTTTATCATTTACCATTTCTTCAACACAGTAATTATTCTAGACTTATAGAAATTGCGAAATGCATATTGATGAGATTCATATAAGTTTAAATAATCTTTCAAATATTTCAAAAGGAGCTCCAGTGGTTCGATATGAAATCTACTATGGTACCCTAAATTCGAGGTCTTGATGCAACAAATATGACACATCATTAAAAGAAGATAACATATGGTTAATAATTTTGCGATGGATGTTGTAAAGACCCATTTAGATATTGAAATCTTGATCCCCAAATAAAAGATTCCAGATAAGGTTGAAACAAATCTTCAAAAAACACTAGCATTAACGGTTGCGTGTCTGGCGTATTTTGAATCTTTTTTTCTCTTTTTGCTTAACTCTTCGGTTTACCTTGAAGTTCTTGTGAAAGTACATATTCAACCGTGTGTTTAGCAAAGAATCCCAAGCACACGTCCATGTGTCACACAGGTACATAGCATGCACTTTTTTATATAAATAAGATGTAAAAAAGAATCCCTCCAACTGTATATCAGTGTTGCTAGTGCCAATCCAGCAACTTCCGAGTTTTTCCTCCTTTGCAAGTCCACAACGGCCTTGTGAGTTTAGAAATTCGCTAGCAGTGTTGCCACCACTCCAGCACGGCACCACCTGACCATCGCCGCCTTGTGCGCTAGCTAAGTTGCACCCGTCATTGTGCCCATGGCTCCTTGCTGCCTCACCGCCGCTCTGCTGGCTGCACACTGGTGACCTACACGCTCACCATCACTGCATTCTCCACAATGGCTTTGCCACCGCCACGCCCACCACCATCATAAGAGGGTTTCCAACACATCAGGTATCGCCACGGTGCTAGGAGGTTACCACACGATTACGTGCTCAATAGACTTTGTCTTGTGCTGTGTAAAGGATAGTAGCTCCTCAACTATGTGCTACAGGACCCTTCTTGAGGCGAACAAAAATGGTGGCATCATGTGTCTTTGCGACATTGCCGTGACACCAGTAGTGATGACCTCTGGTTACAGTGCCGAAAGCATTCTGACTGCATACTCTTCGTGTGGGGGTCATCTCCGCGTGGACTCTATGCTCTCTGCAAGTGCGGCACAGTATCATAACTTTTTCATCAAACAATGACTGAAAGAGACTATCTAAACTTTTAACACTTGTACACTTTAATCTGTCTAAACTTTAGTTTCGAGTGATCCAAACAAGGCCTAAAACCCATTGGATCTTATTGTAGTAACAAACTTTGAGCTCTCAACAGGGTAGTGCAACACAATCCTTGTTTGCTGATCTATAGTTTGTGTTTTTCTTGTTCGCTTGCTGAAAGGTCATGGCTAAAAGTATTGTTCGCCGATTTGTTGCAAGAGAAAAATAATATGAAAAAGTATGGCTCATAAGACAAGCGAGCATTATCTTGTTTCCATATTTTTATTTTTCCTAACTTAAGTTGTTGTTCTAGACCGAAGTCTTCAAACACGGGGCGGGTCACCGAACTATAGAAACTAGTGGGAAAGGAACAACAAAGGTGGTGTGAAGTGGGAAACCAACTAGGAAGACAGTGGAATCACTATGCATCCTCCTCACATTGTTGCTCAGGGGCAGTATTTATAGGCCCATTCTTACATTACAAAAGATCGACCATCCTGCCCCACACCTGCCCTAAGTCCTAAGCATATTTCCTTTGGGTTGGGGCACTTTGGTCGAATCATTACAATAGTAAAAAATGTATTCAACTACCCCAGGACACAGGGACCCGTCTTTGCTGAGATACCACCACAAATCTCATTCGCCTGGGGGAGGGATTTGCCTCTTCAAACCCTCCTTCGCTGATCTTGCCTTCACTCTTGGGAAACCCTAACACTCTAAGTGAGGCCTCAACCCTCGCCGCCCTCGGAAACCTTGGTGATGCACGACAAAAACCTGTGACCTGCAAGGTTAGTCGGATAATTGGATGGTACTAGGCGAAAAGAGGGGCCCGACGAAGGGGGCGTTCCCCAATAGTAACCCCTCGACATAGCATAACAAGCTTAGCATGTGTTTTGTTTGGGGACATGGTAAGATGAGATAAACCCAACCCTGTTTTTAGGGATGTGGTTGAGGAGGATGAGATGGTCCCTAATATCCGTTTAGTTTGTACTTGTCATCTAGGACCCACCGGCCTAATGAGATAAACCCAACCCTACTTTTTCCTTGGCCTTATCTTTCTCCGAGATCTTGCACGAGTCGTTTGTGGTTCCTCATCCACGCCGACCAGGAGGAGCTCATCTGCGTGATTGCCCTCGTGCCCTACAACGTCCAGGAGGTGCTCGACCACGCTACCGGCCCTATGCCACTTGGAGCTGCTCGTCCGCGCCACCCGCGAGAGAGCTGCTCTTCTATTCCCCCTCCTACCCGCCAGCGGAGCTCCTTGCCTGCACCACACGTGAAGTCGCCCACCCACAACGAAGCTCCTCTTCCACGTTAACTCTCGCCCATGGAGCTCCACGATCACGTCGTCTACAAGCCGCCCAATAGCAGCGCAATGATAGTTGTGTGCCTTGCGCTCGCCAATGCGTCGGGCCGCCATCGATGCCTCCAAACTCTAGGCCATGGATGGAGAAGACACGGCGTCTATGAGGGATGAGGCCATATGTTTGTTTCGCGGGGATGGGGTGTTCTTGAATCTGACAGTATATTCCCCTAGAGGATGATCCCATTCAACTATCCAAAACCAAACACATAAAAAAAAGGAGGGTCGACCTAGTGTGTCCTCCTTCGTCGCCGAAACCAAATACATGTTTATGGACCATCTACGTATGTAACTTAACTTTTAGGGTATGACAAGTTTCATAAAGTGGTATAACTACTTTTAAAATCTCAGTTTTATCATTTACCATTTGTTCAGCAAAATAATATTCTATCTGGACTTAAAGAAATTGTGAAATGCATATTGATGAGATTCATATCACATCACATAAATTTAAACAAGCATTCAAATATTTCAAAAGGAGATTCAATAGTCCAACATGAATTCTAATTAGGTACCCTAAATTTGAGGGGGGTTAATGCAACAAATATGAAGATAACATACAGCTGATTTTGTGATGGATATTGTAGAGACCCATTTGGATATTGCAATCTTGATCCCCAAATAAAGGATTGCAGATAAGCTTGAAATAAACCTCTAAAACATTGGACATTATTCCTGAAGAAGTCCTGCGGCACGCTTGGCCGCTCGATCCTTTTGGTACAGGTCGACTAGGTGTTTTGCTGTGCGACAATTGCGAGACCAATGGCCTGTACATCCACACCTGTAGCAAATCTGTTCCTGCTCCTTCTCCTTCTCCTCTTTTGCCTTCTGATAGAGGGCCACGAGGTGTTTTGCTGTGCGACAATTTTCGGCCAGATGGCCCTTGCATCCGCACTTGTCGCAAAATAGGGGTCGCCTAACTTTAAGGTTGTCCTTGTTTCTGTTGTTGTCGTCTCCCCGTAGACCTCTTGCAGCTGCGATTCCGCCGCCTCTCCCCTCGCCGGGCCTGCTCCACGACCTCTGAGCAGCAGCGTCCTGTGCTTCAGGCACAGGTCGAGAGCCCATCGGACGGCCGCCGTGATTTTTGGAAGACCATTCCTGCTGTTTTTTCTGTGAAGAAATCGGCTCACGCTTGGGCATGTGCTGCTGCTGGAGCACATGCTTGCCGGCATTCGGGGGAGCACTGGCCTCCGAAGGGCCAGTGTGTTCCCGTCTGCTAGCCGGCACAGGGTTAGTGGCGCTCAGGTCACGGCGTGCTGGTGCCGGTGCCGCGCCCGCGGCAGGGGCACCTTGTCGGACACGCGCGCTGTCCGTTTGCGTACCGGCGCCAGCGCTCACGCGGGACGACTGAGCAAGACCGTTGCCTCCACGTGGAGGAACTGGACTCACGTCACTGGCGTCCTGCTGGGAGCCAGCTGCCGGTGGTGCACGTCGAGTGGCGTGCGAGGCCGAGGCGTCACGCGTGGCAGCAGGCACGCCGGCGCTCTTCGGGGCCGGGGCGTCGCGTGTGGCAGCGGGCACGCCGGCGCTCTTAGGGGCCGGAGTGTCGCGCGTAGCAGTGGGCAGGCCGGCGCTCTTCGGGGCCGCGACGCTAGCCTGCACAAGGTTTGGGGTGTCGCGCGTCACGGTGGGTGGGCTTTTGCACACGGTGGCGCCCGCAGCAGCGGCTACGTGGGGCATCGATGTGGCCGCGCCAGCGACGGCCTGTGCATGGCCATTGCTGCAGCCTAGAGGAAGTGGACTTACCTTGTCGGCCTCCTCGGACTTGATGGTGACTTGCGTTTGATATGCCTTCTTGGCTAACATTGACGCGTCCTCTTTGAGCACCTGCGGCATCTCCTCTGGTTGCACTATCTCCATCTCCACGTCGGGCACCTCATAGTTGGGAGGCACCGCCTGGCTAGTGGCGTTGGAGGCGTGGGGCATCGTGGCAGGGGGCTCGTGCCGAATTCTGCCCGAGTTGCTGGGATCTGCATCCACATGCGCTGTGGCCGTGACGGTCGTGATCGGGAGGCCACTGCCGCTGCCGGTGCCAGGGCGACGCGGGCTCGCCTTGGCCTCACCACCATCGTGAGAGGGGATGTTCTTGGTGGTGACCACCGAGCCGTGTGACTCGTGTCGTCGTTCAACCTCACGCACGGCGTGTTGCGTCTGCATCTTCTTTCTGGCAGCCTCCACCTCCAGACTGGACACCTTCGGCTTCTTGCTCTTCTCCTGATCCCTGCCGGTGACAGCCGCCGCGGACGCTGCGGCGCCAGAGTCTGGGACGGGGCGGGGCGGACGACTTCGTTGCAGGCTAGTGGAGTTCGGGACGCCAGCAGCCCGCACACGGTTCGTGGCATCGCGCGCCGTGGCAGGTCCAGGGAGCTCCGGCTGCAGGACGGCGACCTTGCTGACGGGATCCACCTGCACTGTGGCGTCCGTGCTCGCGTTCGCCTCCGCCGCGAGGCCATTGTCGTCGTCGCCTTGAGGAACCGGCATCAACTCCTTGCCATTGCTGTCGTTCGACGGTGACGTCTTCTTCATCGCTGCATCCTCCTGGATCTTTAGCGACCGCATCTCTGCTTGGCCCTCCTGCGTATGCGTCGTACGCTTCGCCACGTGGATTTTCTCCGCCTCCTGCATAGACGCCTTCCTTTTCCTTCCCTCCTCGACGTGGACACCGGTGGCAGCCGGCGCGGAGACTGCGGCGGCGGAAGCTGGTGGCGCAGGAGGTTGAGGTTGGACGTGTTTGGACTTCACGAGGGCCCGAAGCTCGTGGACGTCGCCGTCTGTGGCCGGAAGTGCCAAGAAGGCGGGAAGAACAGGGGCAGGGGCAGGCCGTGGTTTTTCAAGGACCCGCACCTGGCCGACGTCGCCGCCGCCGGTGACGGGCAGCAGGGACATTGCGGCCGGAGCGGGGGCAAGCGCTGGGGCAGGCTTAGACTTTTCGAGTTCCCGGAGCTGGCGGTGTCGGAGAGTAACGGAGTACTGGAGGGAGCAGATGTACGTGTCGAGATCCTCCCAGCGGAAGGGGAGCGGCGTCGGGGAGCAGGCGGCCAGGCGGTCGAAAGTCTCCCGCAGGCGCCGCTTCTTGGCCGGGAGCGCGGCGGCGACCGCCTCCAGCTCCCACATCTCCATGACCGCCGGCGGGCGGTCGAGATCCGGAAGCGACAGGAGAGCGGGAGGGTACAGGGGCAGTGGAGCGGCGGCGGCGGCGTCGTTTCGCGAGTCCATTGCGCACTCCATGATTCCATCCGTTTCGAAACGTGGGAAGAAACCGAAAGATGCCAGCGTTTTATAGATCGCGGACGAGAAGAGTCCGAGCGGGCCGAGAACACAGTTGGGCCGTAGTTTGGATAGAAGTCCTTGATTTCCCGTTGGAAACTTGGAATCCGTTGCTCAAAAAAAGAAAAAAAAATTTGGAATCCTTTCGGATTCTAGTAGCGGCGAGAGAATTTCGCATGGTTTATTTGTTAGTTAAAATAATATAATATTGAAGCTTTAAAAGATAGAAAATAAGATTGAAAGTAAAAATAAATAAGACCCTCTAATACAAGATTTTTTTTCCTCGCTCTTGTGTTCTTTCTATAAAAATATAAACTGATTCATATGATTACGTACAGAAATTTTTAGAAATCACTCTAATTTTATAGAAAAAAAAACACAACAATAGAGAAAAAATTTGCATTACGAATAGAGTCAGCTACCTCTGTCATAGAAAGAATGTCATTCTAGATATAGAAATAGTCAAATTTTCTTATGTTTGGCTTGGTTTATAGAAAATATTATCAATATTTGTATCTCTAAACAGATTAATTATAAAAATATATCCATAATCCATATAATGATAATTATTACATGTCATAAATATGAATATTTTTTTATACATTTGGTCAAACTTGAGTCACGAAGACTCTTCGAAAAGCGAAAATAACAAAAAAAAATTGAGACCGAGAGTCTTATCAAATTCCTGCTTTCCAATTTCCAAAAGTCCCTAAAACGTCTAAAGAAGATGTATAGCTTTCTAAGGGAATATTGCGATATTCCTGAGCTCTAAATCCTGGCAACGGTTGCAATGTATGACAAAAATTCATTACTGAATTTAAATATCATTAGTGACTAAATTCATTACTGAATTCAAATACTATTAGTATAACTTTGAAGAGTTTGTTGTGTGTCATATATTCAAAAAATAACAACCGATTATTCTAAAAAAATAACAACCGATTGTCGATGCTATGGAAATTTGTTCATCAGGTCAAGATAAAAAAAGATGTTTTCTTATTTATAACTCGTTCTGGATGTTCTGATGGCATGCTTTTTCATTCATGGCGGTAGAAATGTAGAATGCATCTAACCTAATCCTAAGCAAAACGAAAGCTTCGCTCTTTTAAAAGTGTGTGGATATATATGGCAGTGTTTGGTTGGCAAATTGGTACTGGCAACTAGTAGAACGGAATTGGGTTGCAGGGAATCGATGCTAGGATCACTTAACACACTTCGGATCCCTTTGACAGAGTTTGCTGTGGCTTCAACTTCCCTGAGGCCCCGCTCGTTTTATCAGGAATGACTACCAGAAAGAGTTCCCATCCGGAATTGCTATAAAATTTCTATAAGCTTTCAGTACCCGGAATAATTCCTGACGTGGTTTTGCCTTAACCGAACGAGCCCTAAATTGTTGTTCATTTTGGGATGGATGGGGAAGAAGAGTTCATTGCTACAATATATCAAACAACACTGCTATGGCCTATGGTAAATTTGACGGGTGGAGCTGAACTGAAGGCGTGGAAACTCCACCAAGGCAGCCTTTGTTCTCCGGTCTCCGCTTGGCATCGTGCGAGCAAGCGGCGCTCCGCATACCCACGGCAGCCACCACGCGGCCGGTGCAGACCCCGCGTGAGCACTCCGGAATCCGGATGCAAAGCAGCTGGCCACCTGGGTCCGGGTCTCGTGAGCGTACAGGAGAATCTTTCGTGAGCAGCATGGAGTTCGGGCGTAATCAGATAATGCCCACAAATGAGCAGCATCTTTCAGTGTTGCACAGACCCGAGTCGATTACATCCCCGCTCAACCAAAATTGATTTCAGCCAAACATCTTTCGATGTTGCATAGGCCCGTGTCGGGGCCCTCACACTATTTTGGATAGTGCTACGTTTGACGTCCGCACGTCCGTCGGCCCATGCTAGGCGGGGAGCGCCCGCGCCGCTTCCCGTCCACTTCCTAGGCCTGCAGCCGCGCAACGCTTCATCCGATTTCCACATGCATACACGGCACCCAGCAGCTACTGTGACAGTACAACATCCAATCTACTTTTAAAACATCCAGATAAAACATTTACAACATGTGTCTGAAGACAGATGAAACAATTAAAACATGCATCTAAAACACTTGCAAAAACACCTGAAAACACTTGAGAAGCCATTGCAAAACATATGCAACATCCAAATAAAAATACTTACAACACATGTGTGAAACATATGCAATATCCAAATAAAAACACTTACAACATACGTATGAAAAAACAGATAAAACATTGGGAATAGAAGCTTGCAACATACGTGTACAACCATTGCAACATAAGCAACATCTCAATCTACTCTTGCAACATCCACATGAAACACTTTCAACATACCTATGAAACATCTAAAACACTTGAAACATAAGACTTGCAACATGCATTTCTCGTCCTTCCGTACGACGCAGTGCAGAGCGGGGAACGGTCGGTTCCGACCAGCCGACGGCCGAGGACAGTGGCACGGCCTGGCAGCGGCCAGCTGCGCCTGCGCGGCGACACCCCCTCTCCCCTGGTCGCGCGGCGACACCCCCTCTCCCCTGGTCGTCTGTCCTGGGCACGGCAGAAGAATGAGCACGACTGTAATACTCTCGGTGTTACCGCTTAAACAACTCACTAAAGCATGTCATGAGCATCATGTTTACGTGATTTTGCATGTGTTGAAGTGTGTAGAACAATTCTAGCAACTTAAAATAATTAATAAAAATATTAAATGGAAGTTGACGCATTAGTTTGTGTTATACCACTTAGGGTTCAAAACGAATTTTTATTAAGCGAAAATGCTATAGAACATATATGTGAACCGTAAATAAAGTTTGAGTTTGAAGTGTGAACCTTGTAGATGGCAATGCAACTCTCGCTTGAGAAAAATAATGTTACTAGCTAGCTTTTCTAATAGCCTGGAAATCGAGTTTGAAAACAAATTCAACAAAGACCTAGAACTTTTTTCCAAGTTTCAAAACAGTTCGACCATGCTACTTTGGCGAATTTAGTTTGGGAAAGTTACTTAAGGAGTAGGGTCATGCTTTAGCTCTTGGCGATAGCCTGATGTCGTGCGTGTAGCATGGTGTGGGTAGTTGAGCTTCTTTTGCATCGAGCTAGTCGGTACAAGCGCTTTAAAAATCGTGCAAGGCACTGGTTTCAGCGTCTTGGCTCTGTGAGCGCGGTGACCGCTAGTGTGGCCGCCCCGTGCCGTGCGTCTAGCCGTGCTCAGTGCGCGCGTGGCCGGCCGGGCCGCCTCGGCTTGGCCGCTGCTAGCTGCTGCCGCGCGGGCCCGTTGGCCCGCTGCCCTCCCTCTGTCTCGCGCGGTGACACGACTGCTGCCACGGTAAACTCGCGTCGCGTTCGTGCCCTGGCCCCAGTGCCGCTGCTGGTCGGCCGGTCGCTTCTCGCACACGCCACGCTACTCCCTCACCGCACGCGCACGTTTTGGTGTTGGCCCCTGAGCGTGTGTCTCCCCGGTAGCGTCAACGCGTTTCGCCAAGACAAGGACAGACTGAGCCGGACCGACCTCTTCCCCTCCCTATCCTCTTCTTCCCTGTATCCATGGCCGACGGAGCCGCTCCATTGATTAGGCAGTCACAGGTCACCATCAGCCGATTCACCACACCCTTGGTTTCGTCATCAAGTTGCCTTGCCAACCGACCCCACCTCACCTCGAGCTCTGCCCCACCAAACTCCAATTTTAGAGTCTTCCCTCCGTGAAAGTCCTATGTTTGGTGTTGGTAATTAGTGACAATGCTTAGGTACTAATCCTATGCCTAAGTTGTATATAGCATATGAGGATTAGTACATTCCAAGGTTGGTGGCAAGATGGACATGGTGATCATGAGTGGCCACACTTGGATTTGGACGCAACCCTATGTGATCAAGGCAAAGGTATATGCTTAAGGGTTGTGTTTTAGTAACCAAGACACCTAGTGGGTGTGGTTACATTATAGGATAGATAGCCGTACTATAAAGAGGGGAATGACGCGGCTATTGAACTCCTAAGTGCCTCTAGGTGTGCATTTCATGTCATATGCATTTGGATAGAACTAATAACACCTCGAAAAATGATTGTGAAAATGCTAACACACACGCACATGGTGATGGTCACTTGGTGATGTTAGCACGTTTGCGAAGGCGGTGGAGTTTGAGCGGTAGAGAGGGTTTGGGGTCCTCTCTCCCTCCCGCCGAGCCTGCGAGGCGGGATTCAGGCGTTTTCGAGGAGTTGAAACGCCTATTTTCCACTACGCCGAAAGTCAGAAAAAGAAACGGAGGCGAACGGAGGTCACAGTGGTGACCGGACGCTGGACCGGACGCGGTCACTGTTTGACCGGACGCGTCCGGTCAGCGTTCAGCGTCTGCGCGTATTTCAGTTGGTTGATCGGACGCGCAGCGCGTCCGGTCACAGTCGACCGGACGCGTCCGGTCGATCAGGGAGCTTACTGGACTCTAACCGGACGCTGGCACTGTGGCGTCCGGTCAGATCTCCAGCGCGTCCGGTCGATGTTTCGTTGTGCGCGGCTCAGGGTTGACCAGCGCGTCCGGTCAGTCACGGGACCGGCGCGTCCGGTCATGACCAGCGCGTCCGGTCGTTGCAACCAGCGCGTCCGGTCGGTGTTTCGAAAAAGAGCCGTTACGCGATCGGCGCGTCCGGTCCACGCGACCAGCGCGTCCGGTCAGCGCGACTGCGGCTGTTTAAGTTCCTAACGGCTATATTCGAAGGGGTATGTCTATAAATACTCGTTGGCCGGCTCAAGGCTCTCACTCTTGGACTTTTGACATACTTGTGAGCACTTTGAGCTAAGCAACTCTCCTCCCACTCATCTCTCTTGCTTCTTTGCATATTCGAAGTGAGATTGAGTGATCCAAGTGCATTTGCATTGTGAGATAGCATCTAGTTGGCACTTGGTGGTTGATTTGCTGCGAGATTCTTGTTTCTCTTGGTGGTTGCCGCCACCTAGACGGCTTGGAGCAGCTTGGAGGCGTTGGCAAGAGTTGGTGATTGTTCTTGGCCACCTCCGGTGTTTGTGAGGGGTTTGTGCCTACCTCGGCGAAGTGCCAAAGGCAACATTAGTAAATTGCTCGTGTCATTGCAACCTTTTGCCATTTGGTAGGTTCTTGTGGCGCCTTTTGAGAGGCTCGGTGTGAGACCGATTAGCCACCGAACCACGTGGTGAAGAGGGACACAACGGGGACTAGCGTGCCGGCAAGCACGTGAACCTCAGGATAAATCTTTGTGTCATCTCCTTTATATTGTGATTGATTGATCCCGGCGTTCGGTTGTCTTGGTATTCATTGTTGATCATATTGGTTGGCTCAATACTTCGCCCCTCGGTGAAACTCTTCTAACTCAACTCCGCATTACTTTCTTAGTTATCTTTGCTAGCTAGTTAGTGTTGCTATAGTAGCTCTTTTGTGTAGCTTGCTAGTTATAGTTGTAGTTACCTTCTCGGTTTGACTTGTGCGGTTGAGTGCCATTATACTAGAATTGTGAATTGGATAGGTGGCTTGCAAACACCCCGTAGGCTAAGCAAAACTTGCATCTCGCTATTTGTTGTATTGATAAACTTGTTTAGCTTGTCTTTGTAGAATTTTTTTAAAAGTCTATTCACCCCCCCTCTAACCATCAAGACCTTTCACTCCGCCATGCCATTAAGGCCGAGCTCGGCCGTGACCCACGGTAGCCCCCAAAGCCGTTCACCTCGAGCCTAATTGGGTGCACTGACAGCTTCGCCTCAAACTACTCTGCACCCTAAGCACCGTTGCCGAACTCCTACCGCTCCCTAGGCACTGTTGACGCCACCGTGCCGTCGCGGTACACCGCCACATCCCCTCGGGCGCACGTGGCCGGCCCTCCTCGGGCAGTCTCCGGCCAAGTCATCATCACCGGTAGGTGCGTGGTGAGTTGCTGATGCTCACCCACTGCCTTTGTTCCCTCTTCCATGTCATGGCTCACCGGAACGCGGTTGCCGCCGCAACAGGTTGTCCGTCGCCGTGGAGGGATCATCTGGTCGCGTTGCCGTTCGTTCTACCGCCACCTATCCGTGCGCAAGGACCCGCAGGTGAGCGTCGGCTCCTTATATACGTGGTAGGGAGTCCTAGTTGGCCGGCGTAGTCGCCTTGTGCTGCTGCTTGCTGCACCGACGGGCAGGGAGGCGTCGGGGACCTTCCCATTGCGAAGGTGAGTAATTAGAATGGCCTATTTACTTAAGTGCTGATTGTCGGAACAGCGCGCATGGGCGTCGCGGTAATGCTGGGTTTTGCGAGGACCTTTCTGCAAATGCGCCAGCACGCAGGCAGGTTACCCCGTGTGGGCCGCGTCGCGCGGGCCGCGCATTGGTGGGCCGCGCGGGTGAATCGGTTTTCCTTTTATTTGGAATTAGAAATAGCTTTATAATTTCATTTTGGAACTGATCTTTAGTAATTAATATAAAATCTTGTAGAAGCTCAAAAATGGTGAAACCAATTTTGTTAGGTTCATAAATTCATGCTCTATCAGTTAGCGTGGTTAGTTAATATGTATCTGTGATGATGTTAAGATCTATTAAATCGTTTAAAAATGCTTAATATTATTAGGTCCATATTTGTAGGGATTTTTGTGGCGAATCTGTGATAGCTTTAACCCTGAAAAATTTATAGTATTGTCATGGTATATTTGTGTGATTGTTGTAATTTTTGTAGCTTCAAAATAGACTGTTGGCTAGGGTAACTAAATATCCACCAAAACTAGTAGGAATGAAAGCATAATATTGATTTGTAAAATGAAGCACGTGTAAGATGAGTTTGATATCTTGCTTGATGAAGATGGTAGATAGCTTGCTATCTTAGTCATTAGAGCTAGCATAGTAGCTTAGCATGTGTATTTGTATTTTAAGAGTTGTCGTTGCCTAAATACTAAATGTTGCGTCGTTATCGCATGCATGTAGAGAATGACCTGGTGGAGTTCGTGACCGCCGGGGAGCAGGAGTACGACGAGGTGATCAAAGAGTACGAGGTGGAGGTGCTCCTACAGGAGGAGTTTTCAGAGCCACCCGTGACTGACACCACTGACACTGCGTCTGCCCAAGGCAAGCCCTGGTGCATAACCCATATTTTCAAATAATCATGATATATATATATATATATGTTGTGCATTTACGCTGCAGGAATTTTATGATACTCACATGCATATGAGTCTTACTAGTGCAGGATTGCGTAGCTGCTTTGCTTAGGTTTATTGGTAGCGTGAGTAACCTGTCGTTACTCACAATAGATGGTTATTATTATTATAACTCTCATGATAAAATGATGGAAAGGAAAATTGATGACCGGGCAGGGATATGGTATGGGTAATGGTGGGTGTAACAGGTTGTGTCTCGCGGCCACAAGGCTTAGCTTTGTTGCACTATTTTCTCTATCCATGTCGATTGAGGACCGTTCGTTGCATTGGACACTAGTCAAGTCATATACTTATTATTCCGAGCACATACTTGCTTATGGAAGCGGGAAGACTTATTACTCTCTTGTCGTAGGTTCCGGCTCTTTCCGGATCGATTGATTGGAGGCGGGGATAGGTGGAAGTCTAAGCATCGCACTGAGACCGGGTCTCAGTCGTGGGGGCTTGGAGTCCAAGTTTGGACGGGGATCTGGACCCCTCGACAGGAGTGAAACGAGTTGGTCTTGTTTGTGCCTGGGGTACAAGCGAGGCGTGTGTTTTTCGGGGTACCCAGCTGGGCACATTGATTCGCGAATCGCTGTTGCTACGTGACGGTATGACTTGACTACGGTCTGGCACCTATTGACGGTAGTTATCTATCATATTAATCCGTCATCATAACTTGAAGAAATGCTTGAAATGGATCACCAATAGAAACTTAGGGGTTTAAACTGATAATTTCCACAAGTTTTGGTGAATCTGTATTTTCTGCAGGGTATATCCAGAAAATCGAAAAGGGGATCAAAACGTCAAAAGGAACTTAACTTAACCGCGACGAAAACTATTCTAGAAGACTCCAGAGGACTCCAGGAGGTAACCCCACGAGCAGACCCAAGAGGCCGCCAGGTGGGACCGGCCGGCCCTGGTGGTGGCTTCCGCCTGTCAGCTTCTGGAATGCTCCTCTTCCGCCTCCCTAAACTGCATCTACGCCGTCCTTCAAGTCGGTTTGATTCAAGAGCTCACGTTGGACCCTCTGGGCTATATAAGAAGACGACAGCCCCCTTGAGGTATCAAGTCATTTGAGATCAAGTCATCTAGAGCCAGAAACCCTAATATCCTCAGAGTTCCTCTAGTTTCTAGGGCATAGCTAGTTAGGCTAGGTCTAGAGGGAGGCAAGTAGATCTTCGCTTGGAAACCTGACATCGTCTAGAGCTTGGTTCGGTATAATTCTTGTACCCCTCTCTCGTTGTATCTCCATTATTTTTATATGCTTTGGTACAATTGTCACCACAATATAATATTCATCTTATTCATGTTCTTGGTTGCAATGTTCATTGTCTACTTTGATTATATGCTTAGTATAGTTAGTTTATTGTTATGTTTATGCATTAGTTCGTATAGCATTCACCCTAATAAGGTACCATGGGTGGATGGTAGAGATCATGTAAGCGTGGTGTTTATATGTTATTTACCTGCAAATACACTCTATATTCTGGGTCATGTGGTAGATCGTGGATGTGACACTTCCATTGAGTCCTTTATAGTCCACTCCCCGAGCGTAGGTTGAGAAAGTAGGGCCTGGTTACGAAGGAAGGGAGAGGTTTTTCTACTCAAACTTCCCTAAGTAATGCCCCTTATGTGTGGATAGAATGATGATCTTAGCCAGGATTACTAGGTGTAATTGCACTAATCATCGTATGCTTTGACTTTTAGTTAAGAATGACTTAGGAATTATTCCTCTAATATTCTAACTTGACCATGCTATTGTCATAGATAGGAGTGCTCTGAGTGATTTACTTATTATAATGCTTGATCAATACTTATCATATACATCTTATCTTGTGACTTACCCCTATTATGAGTAGAGTGATTGGTTATGGTTTATTTCTCCATCAATGTTATAAGTTATCAATACATGTCCAAAGCTACACCTTCCCTGTGGTAAAAATATAAATACGATACCTATTATACTCTCGGGTGAAGTGCTACATTGGTATAATTATTTGTCCGCTTGCAGAATCTGTTTTCATTCATATCTTTATATTCTTTCTAGTCACATAAAATGATAAACATCTATTTAGTATTATTCTTGTAGTAATGCTAGTTAGTACCAACAAACATTTCTAACATTATCACTGGGGATGACAACCTAGTTTAGTAATGTTAGAAGTGTAGGTAATTAATAGGTGACTACTAAAACAAGTGAGGAGTTAATAATATCAATAACACCGTAGTAAGAACTGGAATAAGAACAGTGGAAAAATGGTTCTGATTGCTTAACCCTTACTTGAAAATAGAACATGTGCTTACATAGAATGTTTGGATAATGAACTAATCATGACTGCTAATAATCTAAGAAAATAAGGACACACTCTTAGTATTGCATTCCGCAAATCAGGAACCCACAAGCCATAAAGCCTATTATATTTCTTGAGAGTCGGAAAATATAGGATACACACCACCGTAATTTTCATGATTTTGAAATACGCCATTACTATTCGCCTAACTGGGCTGGTGCCATTACAATTTCGCAAGAGTTTGAAAGACGCCATTATCTACGCCCGACGCCATCGCGGACTGTGTTTTATTTCCGTATGGACCGTTCTGCCCTCCCGCGAAAGGATGAGCCCACGACGATCAGTTCGTCTGTCCATTCCCACACTTGCTGAGTCGATCGGTGGCTTATCAAAAAAAAAAGAACTCGAGCAGCGGCATGCATACATCATATTGACATGTCAAGCACAGATACAATATTTCCAGAAATAAAACATGCATTTTCATGCACACATTTCCAGAATTAAAACATGCATCTTCACTTTTCCCTTTGAGCATAGTTCCTGAACATGCATTTTCATACAAACTGAACATTGTTCGCAACATTCCAGAAGTAAAGATGGAAAGATTCCACCAGTCCACATGCATAGTTCGCAAACATCCTACTTAACATCCATACAGATTGGTTCATAGTTCCCAAACACATCAGGTCACTTACAAAATACACATGGTTCACTTAGACCAGCAAATTCATAGAGAACACACCAGGTCACTTAGACTAGCAAAAGCTCCAGAAAAAACAGCATCTACTCCACGCCGAACCAACCATACAACTTTTTTTTGACTCCATCTACCTAAAAGGTATCTCTGACAGAGTGACAATAGTCTGGATTGTATTGAACACCTATTCTCTGCATGCTTGCCAACGAGTATTTGGTGTTCCCAGCAAGTTAGCAGTAGTGAAATCTTCTTCCTTATTCCATTGAACAAGAAAGAGGTGGTGACCGCAGCTAAATCTAGTGGAACAAAGTGAGTACACAAAGAGTCGACTCGGTCCCAAATCATCAGAGAGTATGGGTGATGCTTCGAAACAGCATACCTGGAGCCGTCCGCGGCTGAGCCATCGGCGACCGAGCCGCCGGCGACCTCGGGCGCCGCCGCTGTTGGCGCAACGAACATCGCCGCCTACTGGACCGCCGCCACAGCCCACTCGACCTTCATGGATCGTGGAGCCCCACTCCTCCTTCGCCAGAGACCAAGTCCGTCGCCGCCGCCAGCCGCCTCGCCGTCGCTCTTGAGTTCTAGGGTTACGGATTGGGTTGAGGAAGGGAGTGAGGAATGCGGAGTCGGGGACAGCGAACAAAAAGGACGTGTCGCGGGTGTCGCGCGTCGTGGGGTTAGGGCTTATCGTTTCGCGTGGCGTGAAGGGCAGAAGTGGCCATACGGAAATACAGCAGCTTCATGTACGCCTGAATAGTGGGTCCACGACGGTCTCAGGCGTAGATAGTGGCGTATTTCAAACTCTTGCGAAATTGTAATGGCACCAGCCCAGTTAGACGAATAGTAATGGCGTCTTTCAAAATCGCGAAAATTACAGTGGTGTGTATCCAATTAACCCGAAAATATATCCCCTAGACGGATAAGTTTTGCGAGTACATTGTGTACTCAGGGTTTATTTTACCCTTGTTGCAGGTGCACCTTGAGAGGCTAGTCCTTGTGGGGAGGATTCTTCTGCTGGGCACAGGCGGATCCTTGTATCTTACCGCTAGATGTTTATTTTTATTACGTTGTTTAATTATCGCACTCTGAACTCTAGTATTGTAATAAAAATTTTCTAAGACTCTATACGTATGAAATTGATTAAGTATTGTAAGCTCGTACTCGCTATTGGATTCAGGACGTAAAATGTGGATTGTTCGAGTTCTCTCGTTGGGTGTGCTTGACGGAACCGTTTGAGTTAGCTCGCTTTCGAGGTACTTAGTGTCTAGCGGAAGACAAGTGTCTCCGAGAGCGTGCTATTTCGGGCGGTTCTGCCACAACGACATTGGCACAACGGGGGACGAAGGCTTTGCCGGAGATGGGGGCACCGCAGGGGATGGCAGCGACGGCGTGCCAAAGTGAGCCGTGCCATGGGATGGACGCGCCGCGGGGGATTGCGGCGGCGGCACAGCGGAGTGGGGCGAGCGAACGGCCGCACGACGGACGAGCGCAGAGTTGATAGACAAGTGCGGCGTGGTGAGATTTGATTTTTCTTTTCAAGGTCCGACGCGGCGTGGGAAGATAGATTTGAATTTTTTTTTTCGGCTGCCGACGGACGGACGCCAGAGCATGAGCATTAGCGTTTACACATTCGCGCTCATCAAGTAATTTCAGTGTTGTATGGGCCCGCTCAACTAATAAACAGGTAATTTCAAACAAACTTTTTTCAGTCATGTATGGTCCCGCAATTTCGGTTTTCTATAGGCAGGTATCGGGTGTCAGCATTACCGCCCCGCTCAACCAATCATCAGTTGATGAAAGAGCCCACTGCAGAATACGTGGGAAAATGGTAAACCAAAACGCACAACGTGTAAGCTGTTTTAACCACTACGGGGGAAAACGATAACCAAAACGTACCTAAACATGTACTCCATACAAGTACAAGGTTAATAAAAGCTCGTAGAAAAATCAAATTCGTGTAAATTGCACAGATTTGCGCTGACAACTCTACAAGAGATCTGCGTAACCCATTTCCAATACAATAAAATTAAAGCGATTAACCATATTGAAAGGTATATTCAGATGCAAAACACTTAATTCTCAGCATTCAGACACAAAAGAGAACTACTCGCATGCATAACGATGTTCAGCACAAGATAGGCAGGTTCACATAAGGCACTGTAATACCCCATACACTTGAAATTCATGTTCCACAAAGCAAAATAATAAGATAGGCTTAAAGCAAAACGTCTGGATCTGCATTCCCACTGTGGATTCCACTTAAGCAACGGCCTCGAGGAAAGCCTGCCCCGGAGCTCGCTTCTCAAGTCTGCCGTGGTTACCGAGCAGCTGTAAAAGGTAAGGAGAAGATGACATTAGATTATGCACTGGCTAGTATACTGCCCTTAGAGGTGAGGGGGCAAACATTAGAAGAATGCCCAGATATGCATGGTAAAAACTGTGATTAAGCAGAGAAGACGAAATTAGATTATGTATGCACTACTGTCCTCAGATATGAGGGGGGAAACAATAGAAGAATGCTCAGATATGTAAGGTAAAAACTGTGATTAAGCATAGATTACTATGTTGTCCAAAATAAGCTTGCCTCAAGAAATGAGGCCAAGGAGAAGCATAGCTACATTTCAAAATATGCATTATCCAAGCTAAATTATATCTACTGTCCCGAAACTGATTCAGAGACATGTCTGCACAAAATGTGGCAAGAAAAGTTATAGATGTACCTTTGCGTTGACACCATCAGGAACAATTCTACCCTCACTCTTGTACTTCAGGTAGTCAGCGCGGCTGAACTTGGTGAAGCCCCTGAACAAGATAGTGCAAATTAAATACAACAATACAAAATAATTTATGCAAGCTATTAGACTATAACATTATGGTTCCACAGCACCAATGAATTTATTATGCACTCACCACTTTCTGCTCTCAATGATCTTTTGGCGGCCAGGGAACTTGAACTTGGCGCGACGCAGAGCTTCACTGGCATGGGCAGCATTGTTGTCCTTGCAGCGCACAGAAAGGAGGACCTGACCAATGTCCACCCTAGCACAGGTACCCTGAGGCTTGCCAAAGGCACCCCTCATTCCAGTCTGGAGCCTATCAGCCCCGGCACACGAAAGCATCTTGTTGATACGGAGGACATGGAACGGGTGAACCCGGACCCTAAGGTGGAAGGCATCCTTTCCTGCAGACTTGGTCATGTACTTGTTGCAGGCGATACGGGCAGCCTCAAGAGCCTCACTGGAGACATTCTCCTTCTCCCAAGAGACGAGGTGCACACAGTAGGGGAACTCATCAACACCCTTCTTCTTCATCCCAACATCGTAGATCCTGATCTTTGGGTCAGGGACACCACGGCAGTACCTGGACTTGGGGTATGGCTTGTTCTTGATCTGGCGATAGCATCTCGCAGGCCCTAACCAATGTTTCAGAAACATAAAAGCTCGTTATTATCAATGAACATAATAATAATGCACTGCAATAATAAAAATATTCAGTGCAAACAAATATAAACCATTGACAAGATGCAAAACAGAACATTAATTTCCACAGAATATACAACAGTGCATGCATGAGGCATGCAGAAGGAGCATATGCAGTGTAATCAGATTGGTCCTATAGCATTTTTTCATACCATACAGTAGAATACTAAATGTATTCGTTGAAAATCCACGGAACATAACTAATAACCCCATTTTGACAGGTAAAGCAAATGTATAAAGGTCTACAAGCATGAACCCGAACCAAAACAAGATTTTCTAATTATGAACAGCAAATCAATTGATGCCATGGAACATAACTAATAACACCATTTTGAAGGTAAAGCATCTGTATAAGGTCTACAAGCATTAACCCGAACCAAAACAAAATTTTCTAATTATGAACAGCAAATCAATTGATGACATGTTCTACCAGTAGTCAGACAGGTCCTAAACTATGAGCATGTTACCTCGGAACAAATCACCCACCCAGAACACAGGAAATCTGGGTCAATATATTAGTAGCAAGGCCCCAGCGCTTCTCATCTTTATCCGATACACTAGGCAACCACAACTTTGCGAGTTTCACAAATCAACTAAGCAAACAAACAATACTAAGCCCGTGCAGTAAGCACCACGGATTCATCAAAAGTATCAACCCGATTTCGTGTGGATCTAGTCTAATCGAGATTTGCACCGGACGAAAAGGGAGAGCCCTATTCAGACAAGCGGTTGCAACAAACATCGCAGTAGAAGCGTACGAAGGAGCTGAATCGAAAACGTGAACTTACTTCTGCCCATGGCGACGGCGGCTGAGGGAGGCAGGCAGCGGCGGCGGCGGCGGCGGCGAGGGTGCGAAACGAAGAAGGGCGGCTAGGGCTTGGAGGGGAGCGAGGGGACACTTTATATAGAGAGTGCGGACGCGGAATGGGGCCGTGCCGCCGTGGGTTTTGTGCGTCACGGCATGCGACTGGCAGATGCTGGGCCTTGGGAGCAGTGGACCGAAAAACCCAAGTGAGCCCAGTAAAATTGGCGACTCCTTTCTTTCAAGCTCAGCCCATGCGTCATGCGGAGTAGCCAGGCCAGGGAGAGATCCAAATTGCAATTGACCTCCGAAGTTCCCTCGCTGAGTAGACAAAAAAAGGGATGTCCAACTTAAGCATTTGGATATGGAGTGCATGGTGACCAGAACATTTCATAGTAAATTTGTTGCATGATTGAGAGTTTTTTTCACTATCTTGGCAGTGTATATCAAGAAACAATACTAAATTACAGGTTTCTACTGCAGTCCATCAAGTTATTTGAAATGCACCATAGGAGATGAAAGGATAGAGGAAAGCCTCCTTAATATAAGCTGCTGCAGTCTACCGTCTCTGTTTTAGTTCAATTACTTTCCGTAACAAAATTCTACTTCCATGGCTTTTTTTCATCAGACTGTTCGCTTGGGCTAAAATCTGGCTAGTTTTTTATGAGAGAAAAAAAACTGCTGAATGGCTGGCTGATCTGGCTGATAATCTTAAGCGAACAGGCTGCATGTGTTTACCAACTGATGATGTTGAGAGTGCACATGCGTCCTCACAAACTGCAAGAGTAGCTCAATTATGCATGGACTGGCAATTTATTTCAACAACCTAGTAGAACATTGTCTACCCATGCCTACAAGATTAATGGATTGATCATTAAAGTACGATGGATGATTCATTTCTAGCAAATCATGTCACAAGATTGTCAATGATGATTCGGTTTTGTGTTTAATCAGCTCCGACTGATGGAATGTAATTTGAAATCTTTTATTGTTTCCACTTCATTCCAAATTATAAGACGGTTTGACTTTTCTAGATACATAGTAAAAAAATAATCTAGAAAAGCCAAAACTTCTTATAATTTTAGTAGTTTGACATCAAAGTAGTTCATGTAGGCTATATAATCTAATCTCTTTCAAATATGCTACCACAAATATTGCAAAAGATCACTCAAAGGTCGTTAATATTGTTTCAGTTGTGGCACGACGACACGCATGCAAATCACAATCACCGTGGTGTTATATTTAGTTCCCGCATAAATCACAATTATTATGATGTTATTTATTGTTTCCAGTGCATCGCACGCTACTATTAGAATGTATATAAAATTTTCTCTGTCGGCGCCAAAAACAAAAGACCGACATGAACGGGGAGGATGCACGCTTCCTAACCCCCACGCATAAAGTTATGAGTTGAGTGGATTTTAGCAACTTATTATTTTAAAGAGTTTTTCATCAATTGTCAGACAGGTCTTTTTTACTTATATTTTTTAAAAATGAATTAGGGAGTTCACTTACAAACATTCGAAAGTTGCTCTTAGAGCAACTCTAGATGTTTCATATAATTAACTTGCTAAACTAATGAGTTTAGCAAGCTAACAAAATAAGTAGCAACCTCAATTTATTTTCATCTCCGAATAGTTTTCTATATTAGCTTCCTAAACGATTTTGTATTAGGAACCCCAAACTATATCTAACCAATCAAACCTCTTTCAATAATTTCTTTCTTTCTCTTAATGTTTTCTCACCTAGAACCATTTATTTTCTTAATTTACTTATGCGTTCAATTTACTCTAATCTACCGAGAGAAATGTTAGATGGGGAGGAGATATGGAGTTCCTCTTGACTATGGAACTCACAAGTTGGAGAGGATATTTGACAACTTTTTATTTTTACGAAGGAGCTCTTTTACCATATTGTTGGAGGGGACCTTTTTCCTTTTTGCTAATTGCTAAAGGATTAAAATATGGAGTTGTTTTACAAAACTTCTCGAGATACTCTTAAGCCCCATTTGGATCTTCAAAGAATTATGGAAATCCGAATAGTAGATAGTGATTTTGAGAATCTGGATTGTGGATAATAATAACAATCCAATATATTTGGATTATCGAATTATATTCTTTTACCAAATTGTTGGAGGGGTCTTTTTTTTCTTTTTGGCCTTACAAAAGACCATGAGCACCACCACTAGAATTACCTGGAATGCACCCAAGATAACCTCAAAACAGTAATAGTCACATAACTGAACAAACAACTTTTACACCTAGATAATTTACCTTGACATGTTGCGATGTTGTTGGCTGATGACATTCACCTTTTTTTCAGCACTACTTTAGCAGTACTTTTCAACCAAGGAATAATATTTTTCTCTCACAATAAATCAGCAGCAGCCAAATTTTAGCGAAACAAAACGAACAGGGATATTTTGCCATGACCTTTTCCTTTTTTTTCGTTCCGGAAACGCCATGGACTTTTTTTTGAGCAACCGGAGAAGACATGGAATGGGTGGACTTTGTGAGCTTCGAGATGGATTGCTTTTATGAAGCGAATGGGCTGACAACACGATTCGTTTCCGCACCGGATTCGAACCTCCCAAAGTCCCAAGCGGCCAAGCGTCCCGACTCCCCTGTCGCCGATCTCTCATATCCTCTGCGTCGACTACAACTCCCCAGGTGTGATTTCCTTCTCTCTTCC
Organism: Saccharum spontaneum; assembly: GCA_022457205.1. Lineage (NCBI taxonomy): Eukaryota > Viridiplantae > Streptophyta > Magnoliopsida > Poales > Poaceae > Saccharum > Saccharum spontaneum. Next base: position 25,158,886 of record CM039579.1, read on the forward strand.
TCCTTGGCACCGTTTCAGATCAGATCATAGGATCGTACGTCGAATTAAAGTTGCAGTAGGAGTCGGATTTAGGCGGATTGATTCTTGTCTTACAATTGGAGTTCGAACCGCAGGACTTCAACTCCAAGGATCAGGAGAAGAAATCAAGCGAGCAAGAAAGGTCGGAGGATGCCAAAGCAGCGGCGGTCCGATTCCGATGAGCGTGGCGGAGGCCGTAAGGAAAGAAGAAGGCCGATGCGGCGGCGGCACCTCTATCTTGTCTTGGACGACTGGTCGCTGGGGTACTCCATCCGCAAGATCGATCTGGCGGCGGCCGGATGCTACGCCGGCCTACAGCCAGTCCTGTGCCGAGACCCATGCTCCAACTGGAGGGGCCGAGCGCGTTGCACGTGTCCATGTATTTCGCGGCCTCCTCGGTCTCTTCAAAGATCATGGCCATGCACCCCCAGCTCAACGACGCCCGCTGCTTCGACGTCCGCTCGAGGTCCCTCGTCTACGGCCCTCGGCCCGACGACGGCGAGGTTCGAAATCCATGGAACAACCGCCATGTCTGCCCGGTCTTCATCCCCGTCGGTGACAGGCTCTGCGCTCTGTGGGGGCGCTCCATCCAGCTCCTCGAACGACCGCCGCCGCCGCCGCTGGAGTCCGCCGGTGGCGACCTATGGTCGTGGCGCGAGCTCCACGCGGAACTGCCCTTCGATTCCAGCTGCGTCACCTCCTATGCCGTGCACCCCGACGGGCGAACCGTCTTTGTAACTTTCAAGAAAAAAAAATCTTTGCCCCTTGGCGCGGCGGAGGGCCGGACTCAGAGCCCACACAGGACACCACCCTCTGCCTCGACGTGCACGAGAGCACGGACTGCGCGCTGAGAGACGAATTTGACTGGGCGCTGCCTTTCGACGGCGGCTCCTACTTCGTCAGCGAGCTCAATGCCTGGGTAGGGCTCTCTGGATCCTATGACAGCATTGGCCACCTCTGCGCCTGCTCCGTGGTGACCCCTGGTTGCACAAGCTCTTCTACCCCGTCTTGGAAGACCAGCAAGGAGGAGGTGATCAGCAACAACCTGGCCGAGTCGTACCAGGGCGCCACCCTCGTCTACATGGGCAGCGGAACCGAGTTCTGCCTCGTGGAGTGCGTCAGCGTGAGCTACAGCTACGTCTGTGAGGGGCCGCTCATGCCCCAGCCATTTGACGCTCTGTTGCAGTTGAAGGGACCGCCAATTCACCCTCTGTTGCGGCTGACGACTTTCTCTCTCGGGGCTGACGAGAATGGAGACCTGACGACCGGCGACACCCGCCGTCTCCGGTACTACAGCTTGCCCGAATCAGTCACTAGGCCTTGGCCTTAATTACATGCAACATCCTGTGGCGTTCTGGTTGTAAACAAACCATCATCGTATGTGGTATCGTAGTTTTTTTTTCTCGAATACGCAAAAGATTTGCGTATCATTGCAATTAAGAAAGAAGAGAGTTTTCAGTACATACGACGCGCATGTAGCGCGCTAGGTGGTCAAACATCCGGACCAGCCTAGCAGACTGTTTGCTGGTTCGATATTACATAAATAGAACGACCAACGTGCGAACACCGCCACACCCTACGGGCCTTCCACGAAGAGCTCGCACGCGCGCCCGTTGAACGCCGGAAACAGCGCGTCAAGGGCCTCCACCTGGCTCGACGACAAGGTCCCAGAACGCAAGGCGTCGAGTATCCCCTTGGGCGCCGGTGAAACCGTAGCGGCCGGCGGCGCAATCCCCAACCGTTGCTCGAGGAGTACCTCGCCTCGCCGGGAGGCCGGTATGTGTGCCAACGGTTGGGCGGCAATCCGTGTGCTCCTGCGCCTGACAGGCAGGGGCCTCCTGGCTCTCGCCCTCTGTCGCGGTGGAGAGGCAATCAGGGGCGGCTCCCGCACGACTCGCACCTCATCCACAAACTGTGCGAGGCGCCGAGCGGCCTTGCGCGGCGTGGGCGTCTCGTCGCCAATCTCGACGTCGGGCTGACCCATCCGAGGAGGTGTGAGCAGCGCCAAGTCCTGCGCCGACGGTTGAGGCGAGGGGGCAGCCGCCACCGGAGTCGACTCCGCGAACCCCGGGGGGACATCCACGTCGCCAAACTCGACGTCGGGATGACCCGCCCGAGGAGGTGTGAGCTGCGCCAGCTCCTGCGCCGATGGCTGAGGCAAGAGGACGGCCGCCACCGGAGGCGGCTCAGCGAACCCCGGGGGGCGGCCTCAATAGAGCAGCTCACAACGAACGCGGCGGCTAGGAGCTCGTCCAGCATCGGGTCGAAGGAGACGATCCAAGCGGGACGACCGTCGCCCGCGCACATCGCCTCCGCAAGCGGGTCGTGCTCCGGGAGGCACAGCGCGGGCGCCCCCACGGTGGGGTCCGGCGGCACTTGGGCGGCATCGGCCGAACAACCGTTGCCATCGGTGGCGACACACGTTGCCGCCGCGACGCCGTCCGGCTGTGCGATGCCCGTCCCGCTGGGCAACTCAACAACGGACGACCTCTCGCGACGCCTTTGACGCTTGCGTCGTCCCCGCCCTCGCCGTCGTCGACCACCTGTGGGGGGGACGGTGGTGCTTGTCGTGGCTCCACCAAGACCGTGCGAACCAGCAGGGTCCGGCGGCCCATCGGAATGGACCGCTGCACGACCGCCCGAAGCACGATCGCCCACGCGCCTTAGCTGCTTGCAGTCACGCGCGATGTGACGAAAGCCCCTGCACCGCAGACATCGCTGGGGCAGTCTGCAGGTGGCCACTCGGTGCGCGGATGATAGGCAGTTGAAGCACTTGCCATGCAGGTCGACCGGGATGCGCCTCGGTGGTCGACGACTTGCAAGCTGACCCCCGCGAGCTGGGCCAAGCTGCACAACCGAGGCGGTCACCGGACGCGTCTCGTGCCGGTGGAGGATCTCCCGCCACCCGTCGGCGTCAGGGGCGGAGACCCGTCGATAGCGGCCGAGGCGCAGGCGTGCTGGGATGCGGCCCTTCACAGGGCGAGGCGGCATGCCGTGCACCAACTGTGGCCGCGGCCGACGGCGCTTCTTCCCCCCTCGGCCAGCGCCCCGACGGCCCGGCGTCGCATCGCCACAGCCCGAAGGCGGAGGCCGGGTGCGCGGCAGGGGCGTCGCCGAACGCGTCGAAGACCTCGACGGCTGCGGCCCCCGACGAACAGCGTCCAGATAGGGCGCCGTTGAGGTTGGCGTCGAGTCCGCGTCAGAGGCGTCGATGAGGTCCTCGTCAGCCCAACGACGGGCCTTGGGCCGTCCCGCCGTGCTACCCCGCGGGCGGAAAGGGGCGGCGTTGGGGGACAAGGTGGACGACGGGCTCGGAGCGGGGGCGGACGGGTGGACGAGGAAGGCGTCGAGGCCGACGTCTGCCCCAGCCGCAGAGGGAGTGGACGCCGGCGCAGCTCCACTGGCATCATCGCCGTCGTCCTCATCGACATCGTCTTCCTCGTCGTCGCACTCCGTAATATCCTCGATGAGGACCGGCGGCTCGAACAGCTCAGCCCCCGCCCGGGGGGCCGAGCCGTGACCGCCACGCCGCGGCGGGCGTGGCCCCGAGGCCACTGCCATCGACGAGCCCGCGGCAGCAGGCATCGCGGAGCCCCCAGCTACTAGGTCGGGTGTAAACCAGCAGTTACTTTAGTTTGCTTGCTCTGATTTGTCTCTTGTGCTTTGGCTAATGGAAACAACATCGATCTCAGCATGTGTGGTGTTTTAACAGGTTTTGTAGCTGTGCTTCAGTGCTTGTATGGAGATGCACTTTTGGTCAAATTAATAATGCTTCTCTTGTCCATCCTTTCTTTTGTTTCCTCCTGAGATCAATGAGCTTTAGTTCGTTATATCTTGTTGAAACCATGAAGTTCGCATGTCCACAGCAGCAGCACTGAATATTCTTGCTTCCATCCACTGCATAGCTCGTTTTCAATGCTGATAATCTCTTGCCATTATATATATACGTCAGTGCTAGTGCTAGGACGTCCGGAAGAACACCCACGCCTATGCCTGCACTCCGTTTCGCGCGCCCCACGCGGGGCCCGTGTCACCCCGAACGTCACCAACATCGAGAAGAGGGAAGGGGCAGAGCCCGCCTGCATCTCTGGTTCAGATGCCCAGTCGGCACTGGGAGCAAGAGGATACACCGTGGCGAGGCAGCAGAAGACGAGCAGGGAGATGCAACACCTGATCTCCTTTTGAAACATCCAGATGCAACACTTGAAACATACGTCTGAAGACATATGAAACACTTGAAACATGCATATGAAACACTTAGAGAAAATACCTCAAAACCATTGTAAAACATATGCAACATTCAAATAAACACACTTGCAATATACATCTGGAAAAATAGATGGAACGTATGGAAGTACAACTTTTGAAACATATACAACACCCCGAACTATTTTTCGCAACATCAATGTGAAACAATTGCAATATACCTATGAAACACAAATATAGGCTTGCAACAGGTATTTTTCACCCTTCTTCTTCCGCACGGCGCAGCATAGAGCGGAGGAATGGCCGGTCCCGACCAGCGGGCGGCCGAGGATGGTGGCGCGGCCTGGCAGCGGCCAGGTGCGCCTAGCCTAGGCCCGTCCAGCGACGACCTTGCTGGAGTTGCAGACAGTGAAGATGGGAGTGCCGGTGAGAGCGTGCGCGACCTCATCGGGCACAAGCACGAGAGATAGGGAGGCGCCCTGGTGGCTCGTCGTGCGCGTAGCCACGGCGGTGAGGGTGGAGCGCGGGGCGTTTAGTGGAAAGTCAAACGGGAGAGGTGGTTCTGGAGGAAGGACGTGGCGGCAACAAGCGGGTTTGGAGGCGGCGACGCAGCGGAGGGAAGGGGGTCGGGTTGGACATGGGCGCGACGGCGAGGGAAAGGGAGGAGCTGCGTAGAGATGGAGTCGGGGCAGTGGCATCGCGTGGGTTACGGCGGTGAGAGGCGCTTCGGTGGTGGTGTGCCATGCAAGGCAGATTTTTTATTGAGAGGGAGCGTGTCCGGACAGACGGACGTCCTCGTCCTATCATTATTGCTATATATATTATATACATAGACAAACAATAAACATCCAGCCTGTGAAAAGCGTCTGTTGTCCGCCGCAGATTTCCCTAGAACTACAGTTGCCAGTTGTTTCTATTGCACTACAGTGCTAGTTGCTTCTAGTTGAACATTGCAGGACACAAGTTCAGTCATGACTCACGACGCATACCAACTGAAAATGAATGGAGACCGTGTGCATTGGAAGTTGGGTTGGGTAATGTGGATTTAATTGTAGAACTAATTAAATATGACTTAATGCTGTTTTGAGAAACTAGCTGCTGGTACCAATGTATGTGCTCCACGAGACCACGAGTCCTAGGCAACATCTGAGCTTCAAGCATGCAGCAGTCGGTCGATCAATGTCTAGATGCTAATCAGAGCAAGGACAATAATATAGCCAAGTTGCTTGGCTATAAGACAAGCTATAAGAACCAAGTTATACAATAAGTGTCTCCTATTTATCTTTAAAAAGTTTCTCTCTCCTATTTCTCCTCACAACACTTGCTATTTGGGCCCACTAATACCTATGCTTCCGTGCCCAGCTTGGTGCTTGCATGAGAGCCAAGCTCTCATCTCTCTCCTCCCTTCTCTCCTCTACATCAGCATTAGCTTGGCTATAAGCCAATTATTGTACCTGCTCTAAGAACCTCATGCATCTCCTGCTGCACCTGATTTCCAAACGAACGAACATCAGAATTCTGACAGAGACAAACACTACAATAATGCAAGAACGAAGCGCAGAGGGGTGCAATGCAAATAGCTACGTGGAGACGGCTACAGCTTGTACTGTGCGTCAACGGAATCCTGCATGCACTATTTATTTATTTGTAAGCGGGCGCCGGGCAGGAAAGAGGTGAACACAGAGTCACAGGCGTTAGTCGTTAGAACCCGAGAAGAACTCATTGTTCGCAATGCTTAATTTCCAAACCAACATCTACAACAGCAATTCGTTCACGACATGTCTTCTCCTCCACACTTTGGATGGCTTGGGATATTTACGGCAACTATCACGCTTTCACGGCCGGCCGGACTGAGACAGTACTCGTCAAAGCTGCCAATCGAGACCTTGATTCTTGATCTCACAGTCGAATTGAGTTGCCCTAGTTGGAGGCGGATCAACCAATTACATAACAATCGAGTCCTTTTAGTCCCCCGAATCAGATTCAGGATTTACGATGATCGAATTGAGTTGCAATAGTGGGATGATTTGGGTGCAGTGATTCTTGTTTTACAATTGGAATTCGAATTGCAGATCGATCTCGAGACCTAAGAAGAATGCCAAAGCGGCGTCTCGACGAGATTCTCGGCGGCCAAGCAAAGCCGAAGCGGCGGCGCCTTTATCTTGTCTTGGATGATTGGTCGTCGGGATACAGCATCCGCAAGATCGATTTGTCGGCCGACCTCGACCCCTTCAACGACCCTGCTCGTCTGCTAGCTGCTGGTGCTGCCCGCTGCATCAAGCGGCGGCTGCCACCGGCCATCTTCCGCTTCCAGGCACAGCGCGAGTTGACCAGGTGCTTCGCGGCCTCCTTCGACTCGATCCTGGCTATGCTGCCCGTGTGCCTCGATCCACCTGGCGGGGCTCACGTCTTCAACGTCCACAAACGGACCGGCAGGTATTGCCCCCTGCAAGTGCCGAATCCAGCTCATCCCATCTACATCCCTGTTGATTGCGGTGCGATCTTTGCTCTCGCCGACGATTCCTTTGAGTTGCTCCGCAAACCGTTTGACGAGGACACGGAGTCCCCAGAGTCCCCGGAGTCCGACTCCGAGGAGTCCGGGTCCCGCCGGGAGTTGGAGTCTTGGAAGTTGGTTTGGCGCAAACTCCCCGACATACGGCTGCCCTTTCGCTCCGAGGATGTCACCTCTTACGCCGTGCACAGTGGCGAACATAGCTTGTTTGTCAGCACCAAAGATAGCACCTTCGTTTACAGCACCGTGGATGTCCTGACGGGTGGTACCGAACCTTTTCAGTGGGATCGACGACGCAGCCAGTGGGTGCTACCTTTCACTGGCCGTGGCCATTTTGACTCTCAGCTGCAGGCATGGATTGGGCTTTCTCGCGAGTTCACTGGTCACCTCTGCTCGTGCGAAGTGTTTTCTGCCTACCCTTACCCTGACGTGGAGGTGGAGCAGTCGCCAGCTGTGAAGATCAGCAAGGAGGAGCTTTTTGTGCTTCACCCTCATGAGAAGCTGGTAGGTGCCACCCTAATCTCTTGTGGAGGCCGAAGCTACTACTGCCTCGTGCAGTGCGTCTCTGTTGATGAGAAGCTGGAGGAGCAATCTATGTCCGTTGATGAGCTGCAGAAGCAATCTGCTATCTCTGTTGATAAGAAGCTGGTGGAGGAGCAATCTATGTCTGTTGATGAGAAGCTGGAGGAGAAATCTATGTCTGTTGATGAGAAGCTGCCGGAGGAGCAGTCTATGTCTGTTGATGAGAAGCTGGAGGAGCAATCTGCATCCTTGCTTCGTTTATTGACTTTCTATGTCCAGTATGACAAGAATGGAGACCTGACTGTTGGCGACCGACAGATTCGGGATTACAGCTTGCCGGAGTCTGTTTCGGAGCAAGTCACAAAGAATCCTGTTGCGTTCTGGATATAAACATGGTATGGGCATTATTGCTATTATGAATCACTCATGTAACAACTGTCTGGAGATACTTTTCAATACATCAGCCATGGGAAGGTTCAACCATGGTTTGTAGGAAGTGATAATAGGAACAGGAATTAACGATAGCAGAGTAAATTTACCTTCCTCGAGATAACATGATGAAGTGATGCTATAATGCTATACGGAGTATTAGTGAAATTTCAGAATGCTCATGTTTGTAGGCTAGGTGCCTAGGTCGTCTAAATATTGGAAGTACATGCGTAATGCTAGTTTGTTTCGTGTATGCACTGTTATGCTATCCTGAGATCTTTCCTTGAAGGACAAGGAGGACGGAGGATCGAACACACATCGGTTTACATCAGTACTGCATTTTTGTAGTCCTCATTCTCTTTAATAGAATGTACTTGTGTCACGAATAGTGAGTAGGAATGAAAAAAGGATGGATATTTCCGGTATCCATAGGTCGACAAGGGGTTCAGATGCTAAATGAATAATATCTATATGAATTTAGACATTTAAATTTCCATACCGTATCTAAATCCGAATACTTAAAGTCGGATTTCCGATACATAAATGAGGATATGGTTATCAATATGTGACACTATCTATATCTGACTTTGAACTCGAGAATGGAATGAGGTCGGGGCGAAAGCTTGGACGTCGATGTCTGCGGACGCCGTGCCCTCCTTGGAGGCGTCCTTTTCTACCTCTTCTCCTACTGTGATGGATTTTGCAGGCGAAAACCTTTCCTCGGCGGGCTAGCTTGTCGACGCTCTTGGTGTTGTTTCCTTGTTGAAGGCTTTGCTAGGCGATCCAGTTTTCGCTATGGACTTCCTGCCGTCTGTCATGGCGCTGCCCCTATGGTGATGGTGCCCGGTGCTTCGAGGGTGATGGTGCTCGATTCTCCAATTTTTGTCTTTTCTAGTTGAGGTGTCATAGTTGAGTTGTTTTCTTCGAGCAAGTTGTTGTTTAGTTGGGTCGATTCGACTAAGTTGCAAGTGGTGTGGTGAGTTGTGATAGTTATATCAAAGTTGTGTAGGATGAGTGGGGCACTCTCCTCAGTTGTATGGTTTTTCTGGCTAAGTTTCCATTCAAAAAACTGGGCTGGCACTTGCCTTTTTTCTTTCTTCGTCTAATAGAAATCGCGGCAAAGCTTTTGCCGTCCTTTCTAAAAAAGAAACAAAACGACTCGTATCCGTATTTGTAATATCTGATTTGTTTCCGTTCGCTAAATATGAGGCTGTCTGAAACAAACTCAACCCTCACTGGTTTTTGTGGGGTACCTGTCAACGTGTGCCCTATATCAAGTTGTTATTAACTAAAGTTTCATAATTCTATACCAGATTTGAACTTTTGAGTTTCAATTTGAAATTCATTGGTTTAAATTATGTACGGTTGGAACATAAAAAAGTGAGACCAATAACCTAGGAAAATAAATATTTTATTTTTAATTATTGTAATGTGAAAATGGTGTTGTCGTTGTATTTGTATGCAAGTGTGGAGAGAAATAGAAAGAATATTTGATGGCATGAGTATGTATTTTTTAAGTGCAAAAGTATAGTATTCCCCAGTGATCTAGAGCCTAATACCATCATATTAAGGATGTGTTGTGCCAATCACGGTGAAAGATAAGATATCGCCATAGGAGGAGTATGCACAGCCGCAACTGCCTGCATGCTCCTCGTTCCGCCGCCGCCGCCGCCACCGCGTTGTCTAGGGCCCCTCTTCTTCTTCATGTCCGATGCGTCTGCCAGAGACAAGAAGGGGAGGGGACCTATCCTTTTCCTTCACTTTCCTAGTGTCTTAGGGTTAAGTCCAAATAAATTTTCGGCGAAATCAGAGATCGTGTGTCCTGCGATGACTTCGGTGATTGCCACGACAAGATCGCCGTTGCACATGTCGATTTCATTGGCTGGCGGCCAATTTGTGGCCTTTATCTACAAGGGGAGGGGAGCTTCTGGGAGCCCCACAATGACTCTGGGTCATCGATCTCGTCAATGGTCACGGAGAGGAAATCAAGGTCTCAAGGTGATGCATCTGCATCCTATGTTATACCCGACGATGCAACTGTCGATATTCTTTTAGCGATTTAGATGCATTTTGGATTGATTCCAAAGCGTTAGATCATGTGACATGTCCAATATTTTGGGGCTGGTCGTTGGATTCAGCATAAGGACTGCACTGTGGCTCCAACGTTCGAGAGAAGCTATTGAGGAAGAAGACGATGGAAGAATCTGAATTTCAAATTTTTCATATATAATTTGGGGATATATTGTGCCAAAATTTTAATATAAGTCCCCCTTCCCTTTGAAAAAAAGTATTAAGGATGCGTTATTAGGATTGTTGGAAATATTCTAAAAGGGGTTGCCTACGCTCTAAGGGCACTCACAATGTAGAAACCATCATAGTTTCTATGGACATTAATTGTACTGCCACCTTAATGTTTTGGTGATGTAGCAAGGTAGTTATTGAAGAGAGAGAGAGCAAAAATCATAGAAACCAGGTCTAAGTTAGAAACCATGTCTACACGAGAACTAAGACATGAAGTAATGTGATAGGTTGAGAATGGAGAGAATGTATGTAGCAGTAGCAGCAGCAGCAACAACAACAATAAAGCCTTTTAATCCCAAGCAAATTAGGGTAGGCTAGAGTTGAAACCCAATATGAGCCCCTAGTCACGGTTCAGGCACGTCAATAGCTGTTTTTCAAGTACTCCTAACCAAACAAAGATTTCTAGGTATATCCCAACCCTTTAAATCTCTTTTAATTGCCTCCTCCCATGTCAGCTTCGGTCTTCCTCTACCTCTTCTCATATTGCTATCTCGACTTAGAACTTCACAACGCACTGGTGCTCCTGAAGGTCTCCTTTGGACATGGCCAAACCACCTTAACCGATGTTGAACAAGTTTTTTTTCAATTGGTGCCACCCCTAAACGGTCACGTATATTATCGTTCCGAACTCGATCCATCCTTGTGTGACCACACATCCAACGCAACATACACATTTTCACGACACTTAGTTGTTGGACATGTCGTCTTTTTGTAGGCCAACACTCTGCGTCATACAACATAGCGGGTTTAATCGTCATTCTATAAAACTTGCCTTTCTCCTCTTGTCACAGAGAACGCCAGATGCTTGATGCACTTCATCCACCCTGCTTTAATCCTATGGCAAACGTCTGCATCAACATCTCCATCCTTCTGCAGCATCGATCCCAGATAACGGAAGGTATCTTTCTTAGGCACCACTTGACCTTCCAAACTCATGTCTCCCTCCTCATTTGTAGTGTTGCCAAAGTCGCATCTCATGTATTCTGTTTTAGTTTGACTTACTCTAAAACATTTGGACTCAAGGGTCTGCCACCACAACTCTAGTTTCCTATTTACTCCTGCCTGGCTTTCATCAACTAGCACTACATCGTCTGCAAACAACATACACCAAGGGATATCCCCTTGAATGTCCCTAGTCACTTCATCCATTACCAAGGCAAAGAGATAGGCTAACCCTTAATGAAGTCCTATTTTAATCGGGAAGTAATATGTGTTACCATCTTGTTCGTACACTAGTCATGGCATTGTTGTACATATCCTTGATGAGGGTAACATACTTTGTTGGGACTTTATGTTTGTCCAATGCCCACCACATAACATTCCTTGGTATCTTGTCATAAGCCTTCTCCAAGTCGATGAAAATCATGTGTAGGTTCTTCTTCTGCTCTGAACCGCTCCATAACTTGTCTTATTAAGAAAATTGTTTCTATGGTTGACCTTTCAGGCATGAAACCGAATTAGTTTGTAGATAGCCATGTCGTTCCTCGCAGTCGATGCTCGATAACTCTCTCCCACAGCTTCATTGTGTGGCTCATCAACTTAATTCCCTTATAATTAGTGCAACTTTGGATGTCTCCCTTGTTCTTGTAGATTGGTACCAATATGCTTCTTCTCCACTCCTCAGGCATCTTGTTCGACCAATATATATTGTTGAACATCTTCGTTAGCCATACTATAGCTAAATCCCCGAGACACCTCCACACCTTGATCGGAATATCATCCGAGCCCATCGCTTTACCCACTTTCATCTTTTTCAGAGCTTCTCGAACCTCCTGCACTTGGATCCTATGCACAAAGCGCCTATTGGTGTCATTAAACGAGTGAAAGTCCCTAGTTTGGTTTTGGCTAATTGATGAAATCTAGGACTAACATTTGTATCTAAGTGGATGATTTAGATAAAGGTGGTCATTGAATATAAGACATGACATTGACTCATGTGACCAAGATGGTGGAGACCAAGATGAGGCTTGGCTCGATGGACCGGTTATGAAGGTGAAGGGCAAGTCGAGGCTTCGAAGCGAAGGACCATGCGATGGTGAAGCTTGAGCAAGACTTGGCGCCGACGGACCGATGCAACGGTGAAGAGCAAGTGAAGTCAAGGTCGATGGATCGAGATGGTCATATGTTGATATGAAGTGGATCATATCATTTGGAGAAATAAAATGGGCTCAAGGCAAAGGTATAACCATAGGGTCATTTTGTTTTGCACTCAAGACACCATAGAGGGTGTGAGTGGTTTAGGGTCGATAGCCGAACTATTAAGAGGGGAAGTCTTATCGGTTACTCGACGCACGGGTGCCACTAGGTGAATTCATGAAGTGCATTGCATATAGGGCCTAGTGAGCTAACCGAAAAACCTTCAAAATGTTTATGAAAATGCTAACACACATGCACAAGGTGGTGATCACTTGTTTGTGTTGGCACTTTTGCAAAGGCGGTGGAGTTTGAGCGGTAGAGAGGGGTTTGGGTTTCTCTCTCCCTCCCGCCGAGCGTGCGAGCACGGGATTCAGGCATTTTTCGGGGAAACGAAATGACTATTTTCCATTGCGCCCGGAGGTTGAAAAAGTGGTGAAGTCACGTGGTGTCTCATGAGCTAAAACATGTGCTAAAGTGACATACATACTTAGTCTAGCTCATATGTGAAAGGGCGATAGAAACGGAGGTGAACGGAGGTCACAGAGGTGACCGGACGCTGGACCGGACACGGTCTAGTTTGACCGGACGCGTCCGGTCAGTGTTCAACGTCTGCGTGTGTCTCTGGTTTTTGATCGGACGCGGTGGCACGTCCGGTCGTTGGGGGAGCTTACTGGACTCCAACCGGACACAAGATCTGTGGCGTCCGGTCAGTTCTCCAGCACGTCCGGTCGGTGATTCATTGGAGCGCTGCTCAGGCTTGACCAACGCGTCCGGTCCGTTACGGGACCAGCGCGTCCGGTCGGGGTTCGCCGCGTCCGGTCGCGCGATGACTGTTGGGGCGCTGAGTCGACCGTTGAAATCTGGCGGTCGCGTTTGAATCTGGTTGGACACGTGGACGACGCATCCGGTCAGTTCGAGTGGCGCGTCCGGTCGACGCGCGTTTTGCCCAGTAAAGGGGGTAACGGCTAGTTTCGAGGATGGGAGTTATAAATACGTGTTGGCCAGCCCTTGGGGAGCTCTCTTGGTATTTCTAACACTCTTGTGCATCCTTTGAGCTAAAGCTTCTCCTCCCACTCATCTCTCTTGCTTGATTGCAAATCAAAAGTGAGATTGAGTGATCCCAAAGTGCTTTGCATAGTTTGAGGGCATCTAGTGGCACTTGTGGGTGGTTTAGCCAGTGGATTTCTTATTACTCTTGGAGAGTACCGCTCCTAGCCGACTTGGAGATTGTTGGAGGCGTTGGTAAGAGAAGGTGATTGTTCTTGGCCACCTCCGGTTGATTGTGAGAGGTTCTTGTGCTTTCCTCGGCGGGACGCCAAAAGCAACTCTAGTGGAATCCGCGTGTCATTGAGTTACCTCACTTGATAGTGGTGTCTTGCAGTGCCTTGCGGGGTGTGCCTTGAGGGGCAAGTGACTTGAAGGTCATACCGGGAAACCATCTAAGTGTTGGTCGACACAACCGGTGACGTAGCTTGTCGGTGCACAAGTGAACACCGGGTGAACAAAAATTTTGTGTCTCTTGTCTCTCGGTGATTGGTCTTCATATTGTGTTGTTGTCAATATTGATTGATTGTATATCATCTTGCAGATTGGCAACATCTTCACTCCACCGTCAGTATAAGAATCTCAATCCTTTATCTTGCACTTACTTTTACTAGATTATCTTGTGTAGCTTTAGTGGTAGCTTTGCTAGTAGTGTTGTTAGCTTGCTCTCTAGTGTAAAATTAGTGACATAGGTCTTGTGTGAACAAGAGATCATAATCTACTAGACTTGTGGATAGGAGGCTTGCATCACAACCCTTGGCTAAGCAAAACTCGCTTTACACCATTTGTTATTCTAACAAGTTTGCTTAGTGGTATTTGTAGAATTTTTTTATAGGCTATTCACCCCCCTCTAGCCATCTAGGACCTTACAACGAGTCGTCCAACCGAATGGTGTTCTCATTCTTCCCATTGAATAGCTTATGAAAATACTCTTGCCATCTATGTCTGATCTCATCCTCCTTCACCAAGAGTTGCTCCCTCTCGTCCTTAATGCACTTGACTTGGTTGAGGTCCCTTGTCTTTCTATCACGAGCCCCATATCACTAACGACAAGTTTGACTAATATGATCCTATCCCCTTGCCTTATCACCTCCACCACTCCATCCTTGAGGCTCTTTCAATCAAAACTCCTACTCCATTTATATTTGAAGTTGTCCCTATGTACCAGAGCTTGAATCCGGTATTGTCCACCTTCTTCGCCTTCTGTCCTTTCCATTTAGTCTCTTGGACACACAAGATATTTACCCACCTCCTTACCGCTGTATCGACTAACTCACTTAACTTACCTGTAAGGGACACTACGTTCTAGCTACCTAAACGAATCCTAGTTGGCTCGACTAGCTTCCTTACCCTTCACACCCGTCGAGACTGGTGTGAAGACCCTTGCTCATTTTGCACCACACCCGGGCGCCGATGTGGCGCACCACTGAGGATGCGACGACCCGATCCTTGCTCACTTGACACCATGCCCAGATCATGACACAACACATCACGGGGGTGACGACCCAACCCTTACTTATTTAACACCATTCCTGGGTTCCGACATGGCGCGTCACTAAGAGGGTTACGCCCCAACGGGATTCTTTTGGGTTTCATCTCTATAAGAGTAGCTAAGTTTTTACATTGGCTCGCCAAGCCTAACACAACCCTCCTCCTTTATCAGGGCTTGGACCTGCTATGCTGGGACACCTAGGCACCCCACCATAGGCGGAGTTGGAGAGAGAATGTATGCGATTGGATAAAAAATAGTTCTGTAGAAACTATTTATTGGAACCATGGTTTCTTTATATAATATCTATGGAAATTAATAGGTATAGAAACTACATGTAGTTTCTAGCATTGGGACTGCCCTAAGGCCACCGAGGCCGGTGAAACAAGCACGTGCAAAATGCCTGGGGATATGGCTCAAAGTATCACACACGGATTTACCACTCTTGGAGATAGGGATGAAAACTGACAAAAAATTATGTCCTGATCTATCCTGTTTTTTATTTTTATTTTGTTCGTTTTCATAATTAGAGATGGGAGAGGGTATTTCCTGTCTTTTTTTGTGGGGTCTCCTTTTTATACAGGGTGAACTTGTATTTATTCTGATTTTAGTCTATGCGAGATACTATCCATTATCTAAAAAAATGTCTAGGCATTATATGTTCTTGTGTTATGTTAATACACCAACTAACCACCAATTATGGCCCCGTTCGGCTGTGCTGATAAGCCGGCTGAAAAACACTGTCGGCTGATTTGTTGTGAGAGAAAAATATTGTTCCAGCTGAAAAAATAAGCTGAAAAGTACGGATTATAAGCTGGATGAACAGAGCCTATGCATGTTAACGTGTTAACACACATGGTATGTTAACGTGTTAATACACCTACTAACCTCCGGTCCATGGGCAAGAGCGCGCCTTCTATAGCCTCGTCGCCGCTCTGACATGTGATTCTAGGTCTGGGGTTCGGCTCCTGCTTGTCTACAGCTGGCTGGGGCGGAGCCTTGGTGCTCTATGCCCCCCTGGCCGGGTGTCCCCCCGGGTGTGTTGTTGGCTAGGCCGGGGTGGGCTACAGGCTTGGGCTCGGGTGGCGACACCTGATTGTGGTGGTGCTACGGTGGTGGTGATTTTCAGGTGAAAGCCTTGCTGGGCTTGTAGCCAGTGGTAGCGGCGATGGCGTCCACGGGCAAGCGGGGATGCAAATAAATCAACCTTTTCTTGCTGCTATGGCTGGTTCTAGGTTATTTACCACTGTTGGTCAATCAACTTTTGTTCAAAGTGCCAGAGATTTGCTGGTAATCCTTAATTTACCAAAGTTTGTTATACTGTGACTGCTTCTGTTTCCTCTTAATGAAACACATGTCATCATGATAGCACGTTTGCTTAAAAGAATTCTATAGATGAAGAAAACTACTACTCCCTCTGTCCCAAAAATAAGTGCTCATCTCATGTCGTGAGGAGTCGACCAATCTCAAGTTTAACTAAATATATACTGAATTTTACTTAAAGTTTATGCTATCAAATAAACATCATTGATTAATCACACCACATATTTTTACAATAAATTCATTTAGGGATATAAATCTCAATATTACTTCAATAATGATGGGCCACGAGCGTCCGTCCGTTCGAACGGACCGACCCACCCGCGCCGCTCACCTGCGCTGCGCGTCGCGCGCCTAAACCCGTGTTGCCTATCCACGTCGCGCGGCGCGTGCGCCCGCCCCACTCCGCACTCGCTACTGCCTCCCCACTCCGCCTAGATCCCTCCCTCCCGTCACACATGCAGCCTGCTCCCACCCATCGCGCGCGCCGCCTGCCCGGTTGAGCCAAGGCCGGTGCTAGTGGTTGTGGATATTTGGTAACGCAATTAGGAAATAGGATCCGCAAGCGCACGGATATCGGTGAGCACTTCACCCGAGATGTTATTCTGGGTATCGTATTTATATTTTTACCTTTAGGAGAAAGAGTGCATCTGACTAACCAAATCTATTACTACTAACCTTTAGGCTACAACCACTATGATTCGATGTGAGTGATGTATAGAGAAGACTACAACCGCACTCTTCTTCTAACCTTGGTAAGGATGATCTACTGTTCTATTGGGGAGGTTTACGGAATCTAGACACCACAAAGGATGTTCAACCCGCACCTATAAACCCTATCGATCCTGCTAACGGGATATGGAATACAAAGGTAACTCGGAATTGTCACGTTCCTCGCTACTACCACGGTCCGGCTAGACGAGGGGATATCTATGAGTATCCTAGCTTAAACACCACGTTTACGCTAGAGATGATTACTCTAAACTCTACGCGAAGAGATCAAAGTAAACTCATAAACCAAAGAACAATAAAACAAAGAACTTACTAGAATTTAGAAGTCGAAATACTGAAGAATCCTGAGAACAAGCCTCGGGTTAGGAGAACTTGATCCCGCAGGTACAACCTCGGAGTAGACACCGACAGGCCGGCTTCCTCCGATCTACACCTCCACTCTATCTCTCTCAATCTAGTAGAACTAATTCTACTTTCACATTGGATGCTAAGCCCTAAGAGGTGGGAACCCTAGAGGGAACCTCTCTCTCTAAACCCTAACTAGAGATATGCAACTGAATAATGAATTGGGGTCTCCTCCACCAGGGGTCAGGGGCCTTGCTTATATAGCCCTTTTGGATGAATCTGGACCGTCGGATCAAACCGACCTTCATCCTACGGTTTTCCTTGATCCTCAAAGGCGGTGGAGCATAATCCGCGAGACTCGACCTGATTGGTCCCGGGGGCAGGGCGGGCGCCCTAGGGCACAGGGCGGGCGCCCTGTGTCTGGCCCCGTTACGGCTCCCGTTCGTTCCCGTGGCTTCTGGAATCTTCTAGATGTAAGATAATTACGTGTTCGGTTAATATCCCGTCATTAATCCGACATGTGGGCCTTTCTTCCGTATTTCCTGATAACCCCCTGCATAAATAGATAAACAGCAAAACTCGTGGAATTCTGTTAGATCAAACCCTAATTCTAGGTGTTGCTTGCATATAGGTCATTTTCTTTATTTATTTGATGGTTATAATTGATACTTAAGAACCGTCAACAAACACCCACATACTTAGGCTTTTACTCGTCCTCGAGAAAAGGTTGGTTAATAAAACATCTAGGGTTGAAACATTCTTTCATACCTGCAGGGTGTTGTAAAAATCCACTGTGCACTTATAGTCAGAGAAATATATGGTCAGAGTAAAGAGCCTTTCTTCTTCTTAATCCCTATCACTTGGAGTTTTTACATATTTTTGAAAAGAAAAACTTAGCATACCTTTATCCTCATAGGTGCTCTCAGAGTCACTCATTATCTTTTATATTTCTCTCTGAGGCTGTTTTGATTTTGCAAAAATAATTCTTTAAGCATACACACCTTGCATTTATTGTATGGTCAAAACCGGATCCGAGGAGAAGAATGCCATACTCTTAGATCAAAGATTTTGAAAATTAAAAACTTGTCACTCTTACTGGCATATTGCTTATTAGAGGGACCATGAGCTATCATTTTCTTTCCATCATATTTTTATCATATCTCATTTTTTTTCATTTTGGGTGGATACCGAGGTACCCCTAATTTTACTGCCGGACACTTGTCCATTTTTTTCCACGAGGTTATCGAGCACTTGCTCCTTTTTATTTCCTCGATATATTCATAATTTTGCATAGCCCATGCCTCTAACGCAATAATACTTCGGAAGAGTGAATCTTTCTGAATAAAAATGCCTTGATCTTAGGAGTATGATAAATCTCTCAACAAGGGTCTAACTTGTTTTGAACAAACTCAATACAAAGCAGATAGCTTTAATTAATATTTTCATGTTTAGCAGGCATATAAACTTGAGGATGGTAGCTATAATTTTGAGATTTTTAAAACAAATTCTCCAAGCAATAAAGATACTAAGAATAAGGTACTCATACCCTTACCATCTCTTATTCTACAATGACTTTTAGCAACACAGGGTTTTGAAATAATTTTAATAATTGCAGGTTTCCAGGAAATATCACAGAGTGAGATTGATCATGATTATAAGCATTTTTATCCTTTTAATTTATCATGTTTAGAGAGATAAAATTCTGCACAAACTAAGGTGAGTGTGTAAGTGTGTAATAAAAGTGTGCAGAGTGTGTACCTGGTTCATGGAGTGGTGCGATCGAAGTGTGTGTGACATGTCAGGGAATCTCCCCCATACTTATTTTCTGCTTTCTTGCACAAAAGTAAAGTAGAGACACACAAGACATACTAATAATAATCTTTATTAATCTTGAGGCATTTATTACAACCGAATAATAATAATAACCGAATATAATAGATCTAAACTGATTATAAGCGTCGGGCTTTAATTTTTAATTGGAAGGTAAAAATTGATCACGTCTATTTCTTCTAATTCTTTATTGGGCTCTAAAAATAATTTAAGACGTTGACCATTTACCTTGAATAACGTACCTTCGTCATTTTGAAGTGTGATAGCTCCGTGGGATGATGAATGAATTACCTTGAATGGTCCTTCCCATTTGCTCCGGAGCTTTCCATGCCCGAAAAGCTTCACCCTGGAATTAAAAAGTAATACCTTATCTCCGGGTGAGAACTCCTTCTTCTTGATCCTCTTGTCATGCCATCTCTTGACTCTTTCTTTGTAGATCTTTGAATTGTGATATGCTTTCTCCCGCCATTCTTCTAACTCCGATAATTGCATTCTTCTATGTTTTCCGGCGATATCTAGGTCTATATTCCATCTTTTTATGGCCCAGTGTGCCTTGAACTCAAGTTCAACAGGTAGGTGACAGGTCATTCCGTATACCAATTGGTATGGAGACATTCCAATTGGGGTCTTGTATGCTGTCCGGTAAGCCCAGAGTGCATCGGGTAACTTGTCCTTCCATGCCGTTCCCATCTCGTTCACCGTCTTCTGAAGAATGTTCTTGATTTGCTTGTTAGAAGTCTCTGCTTGGCCACTTGTCTGAGGATGATAGGGAGTAGCGACGTTGTGATGGATTCCATGTCTTGATAGATAGTGCTCGAAGCGCTTGTCAATGAAGTGTGATCCTCCATCACTTATCACTATCCTGGGGACTCCAAATCTTGGAAATATGATTTCCTCAAACATCCTCTTCGAACTGATATTGTCGGCATGCTTGCAAGGTAGTGCCTCTACCCACTTGGAGACGTAATCAACCGCCACCAAGATGAACTCACACTTCTTTGATGGGGGAAATGGACCCATGTAGTCTATTCCCCAGACATCAAAGAGTTCAATCTGAAGGTTGTTGGTGAGTGGCATGGCATCCCTTGTATTTATGTTTCCGTGCCTTTGACATGGCCCACATCTTCGGATATATTGCTTCGTGTCATCGTACATCGTAGGCCAGTAGAATCCACATTGCCAGATCTTTGAATGTGTACGGAATGCTCCATAGTGTCCTCCGTATGGTGATGAGTGACATCTGTCGATGATCTTCAATCCTTCCTCAGTGGTCACACATCTTCTAAGTAGGCCATCAGCGCATACTCGGAAGAGATATGGCTCATCCCATATATGTGAACGACTTTCCTGAATAAGCTTCTTCTTGTTTGCTCCGGGTGGTACATAACCTGAAACCATAAAATTAATAATATCTGCATACCAGGGGTCAGATCTGTTAATCCCGTAAAGCATGTCGTCCCGGAGTGAGTCATTAATGGGGGGTTCCTGTGAATTCTTAAAGTACATTCTAGACAAGTGATCAGCAACAGAATTTTCTACTCCCTTTTTATCTTTTATTTCTAAGTCAAATTCTTGGAATAATAAAATCCATCTGATTAAGCGAGGTTTAGCATCTTTCTTAGTGAGCAAATATTTTAGTGCAGCATGATCAGTGTAAACAATTATCTTAGCTCCAACTAAATAAGATCTAAATTTATCAATGGCAAAAACAACAGCCAGAAGCTCTTTTTCAGTGGTTGCATAATTAAGTTGAGCTCCTGTCAAAGTTTTACTTGCATAAGCAATTGCATGATGCTTTTTATCTTTAGTTTGTCCTAAAACTGCCCCCACAGCATAATCACTAGCATCACACATAATTTCAAAAGGCAACGACCAATCAGGGGGTTGAATGATTGGTGCAGAGATGAGTGCTTGCTTTAATAAATTGAAAGAATTTAGACATGCATCATCAAATTCGAAAGGAGCATCCTTGGCTAGCAAAAGAGTAAGTGGTCTCGCAATAAATGAAAAGTCTTTTATAAATCTGCGATAAAAACCAGCATGGCCAAGAAAGCTTCGAATTCCTTTTATATTCACAGGTGGAGGTAGTTGTTCAATTACTTCAATTTTAGCTCTATCTACCTCATTACCTCTTTCAGACACTAGGTGTCCTAGCACTATTCCTTCTCTAACCATAAAATGACATTTTTCCCAATTAAGGATTAAGTGCTTTTCTTCACATCTTTGCAAAACCTTATCTAAGTTCTCAAGACAACTATCAAAAGTTTTTCCATAAACTGAGAAATCATCCATGAAAACTTCCATAATCTCTTCAATCATATCAGAAAATATAGACATCATACATCTTTGAAAAGAAGTTGGTGCATTACATAACCCAAAAGACATTCTACGATAAGCATACGTTCCATATGGGCATGTAAAAGTGGTTTTGCTTTGATCATCAGGATGGATAGGGATCTGGTGATACCCTGAATATCCATCTAGAAAACAGAAAAACGAGTGTTTTGCTAACCGCTCAAGCATCTCATCTATAAAAGGCAAAGGAAAATGATCCTTTTTCGTGGCTTTATTAAGTTTTCTATAGTCTATGCACATCCGCCACCCAGTGACGGTGCGTTGCGGAATTAGCTCATTCTTATCATTAGTAACAACAGTCATGCCTCCCTTTTTAGGCACAACTTGAATAGGGCTCACCCACTCACTATGCGGCACAGGATATATAATCCCTGCATGCAGCAACTTTATAACTTCTTTTTTAACTACCTCTCTCATCGCGTTGTTAAGTCTACGTTGAGGCTCTCGAGAGGGTGTAACAGAAGGATCTGTCGGAATACAATGGGTACAAATCATAGGACTGATTCCTGTGAGATCTTGAAGTGAGTAGCCGAAAACAGAGTGGTGTTTTTCAAGAATGGTCATTAATCGCAGAGTTTGCTCCTGAGTGAGTTTATTACTAACGACCACAGGAAACTCTGGATTATTATTTAGGAAAGCATAGGTAAGACCGGGTGGTAAAGTTTTGAGTTCTATGGGGGGTCTAGGTGTTTCTGCAAACTCATCTAAGGGTTCAGGTTCAGAAGGTTCGGCCTCTTCTTCAGTGAAGAAGGGGACTTCCTCTTCTAAGTCTGGATCATCTAAAAGTTCTAGAGATGCAGCCTTTACCTCCTCCATAGGATCAGGCAAAAGATATGGCTCGGTCTTATTATTCAAGGAGTGAGTTATTGTAATTGGAAGTTTAAAATCCTTTCCCAAAGAAATGTAGAGCTTTCCAGTTTGACCTTCATAAAGGAGTCTTCTAAAAGGTTGTCCAATCAGTAGGTCGAAACCCCATATATCAAAGATATAAAAGTTCAAATGAACCATGGAGCCTTCTACCATAATGGGTAGGACATTAATAATTCCAAGACTGGGGACTAATCGTCCCGAAGATTCCTTTATGACCTTTGTTGTGGGGGTTAAAACAAGTTTCCCAAATAAATTAAGTGCAGAAGCTTCGGACATAATATTGATCCCCACAACAGGATTATAGAGAGCGTTAAATTGATCAGAATTATAAGCACAACGTATAGTTATAGAGGGTGTGTCCACTCGGATTACTTCAGAGGAAAGCTCTGACTCCTCTAACCATTCGCTACTCATAACCGAGATAAGCTCTCTCAATTGACGTTCACTTGGTAAACAAATGCTAAATTGGCCGTTTTGGGGTCGGTCTATAGAATGGTAGTTTAAAATGTTTCCAAAATCGGCAAAGAGATCGGATTCTATGTCTAGCATGAAATCAGATGGTAGAATTTCTTCCTTTTGTGGCTCAGAACCTGGGATAGCTAAAGTAGATGAAAAATTTGGCAGAGTGTCTACTTCGGCTTCGTAGGTTTTATCATGGAGGGCATTATCCATCTCAGCTTCTAGGATTCTATTCAAGATTAAGGATGAAAACGGTCGGAAACGGTCGAAAACGGGCTTACGATATGGAAAAACGAAAACGGTCGGTTCGGGATATTTCTACATTTAGCAATTAAAGAGTACAAAAAATGGTTGAAAATGGTTGTGAAACCAATTGAAACTGACAATTTTTCATGTTAAAAAACGGTTTATAATATAGAAAACGAAAACGATCAGTTCGGAATATTTCTGTTCCGTTTTCATCCCTATTCAAGATCCCCTTAGCTTCATCAGTAGGGATACGAAAGAAAGAACCTCTAGCCATAGTATGCAGCATTTGTTTATGATCTTTCTGAAGACCTCGAAAAAAGTGAAATAAATGAACAGTGTCTTCAAGCAAAAGTTTTGGACCAGATTCTAAAAGATCAGAAAAACGTTTCCAGGATTTCCCCAAAGTTTCATTATCTTTTTGTTTAAAAGATAGGACTTCGAGTCTAAGGTCACCAGTACGGTCAAGGGAATAAAAATCTAGACAAAAGTTGGCTCTTAAAACTCCCCATTCACCTTGCTGTTGACTTACCTTCTGACTATACCATCGTCTAGCTTCTCCTCTTAAAGAAAAAGGAAAAAGCTTCCAACGTAAAGTCTTATCAGAAATGCCTTCAATGCGAAGACAATCGCATGTCTGCTCAAAATCTCTAATATGAAGGTAAGGGTTTTCGTCTTCCTTTCCCGAAAAAGATAAATTTTGAATCATCGCAATCAACCTTGAACTTAACTTATACTGGGATGTTTGGATAGGCTGTGATGACTCCCATGGTAAAAGGTCAGTTGCTGAAGGTGTTGCGGCATCAAAGATAGATATAGAACCTTGGTTTTCCATTTTTGGTAAAAAGAAAAAGAAAGAATGAAAAAGATAAGAAAATAAAAAGTATGAATACAAGCTAGTAGTAAGACTCAAGGTTATCTCAGCAAACCGTCTTTCTCCCCGGCAACGGCGCCAGAAATGCTTGTTGATATTTGGTAACGCAAATAGGAAATAGGATCCGCAAGCGCACGGATATCGGTGAGCACTTCACCCGAGATGTTATCCTGGGTATCGTATTTATATTTTTACCTTTAGGAGAAAGAGTGCATCTGACTAACCAAATCTATTACTACTAACCTTTAGGCTACAACCACTATGATTCGATGTGAGTGATGTATAGAGAAGACTACAACCGCACTCTTCTTCTAACCTTGGTAAGGATGATCTACTGTTCTATTGGGGAGGTTTACGGAATCTAGACACCACAAAGGATGTTCAACCCGCACCTATAAACCCTATCGATCCTGCTAACGGGATATGGAATACAAAGGTAACTCGGAATTGTCACGTTCCTCGCTACTACCACGGTCCGGCTAGACGAGGGGATATCTATGAGTATCCTAGCTTAAACACCACGTTTACGCTAGAGATGATTACTCTAAACTCTACGCGAAGAAATCAAAGTAAACTCATAAACCAAAGAACAATAAAACAAAGAACTTACTAGAATTTAGAAGTCGAAATACTGAAGAATCCTGAGAACAAGCCTCGGGTTAGGAGAACTTGATCCCGCAGGTACAACCTCGGAGTAGACACCGACAGGCCGGCTTCCTCCGATCTACACCTCCACTCTATCTCTCTCAATCTAGTAGAACTAATTCTACTTTCACATTAGATGCTAAGCCCTAAGAGGTGGGACCCCTAGAGGGAACCTCTCTCTCTAAACCCTAACTAGAGATATGCAACTGAATAATGAATTGGGGTCTCCTCCACCAGGGGTCAGGGGCCTTGCTTATATAGCCCTTTTGGATGAATCTGGACCGTCGGATCAAACCGACCTTCATCCTACGGTTTTCCTTGATCCTCAAAGGTGGTGGAGCATAATCCGCGAGACTCGACCTGATTGGTCCCGGGGGCAGGGCGGGCGCCCTAGGGCACAGGGCGGGCGCCCTGTGTCTGGCCCCGTTACGGCTCCCGTTCGTTCCCGTGGCTTCTGGAATCTTCTAGATGTAAGATAATTACGTGTTCGGTTAATATCCCGTCATTAATCCGACATGTGGGCCTTTCTTCCGTATTTCCTGATAACCCCCTGCAGAAATAGATAAACAGCAAAACTCGTGGAATTCTGTTAGATCAAACCCTAATTCTAGGTGTTGCTTGCATATAGGTCCTTTTCTTTATTTATTTGATGGTTATAATTGATACTTAAGAACCGTCAACAGTGGTGCCGACGATGGTGATGCTCGCGCGCCGCCTCTAGTGCTGGTGGCGCTCACACGCCGCCGGCTCCCACCCCGACGCCTAGAATCGACTGACCCGGCTTTCCCTATGTTGCAAAACGCATGTTTGAAGTATTTCAGATGTTTTAGAGGTATGTTTCATGTGTTTTATATGAATGTTGCAATGGTAGTTTTCAGATGTTGCACATGTTGCAATTGTTATACTAGTATGTTGCAAGAGTTTGTTCAAAATATTCCATCTGTTTCAAACGCATGTTGCAAGGGTTTTATTTGGATTTTGCATATGTTGCAATTGTATGTTCCAAATGTTTTGCCTGTTTCAGACGTATGTTACAATTATTTCATCTGAATGTTGCAAAAGTAGATCTGAATGTAGGGTTGTTGGGCGAGGAAGAGAAAGCTAGCGCGGGAGCCATGGCGGCGTCGATGTGGGGAGGAGGCACAAGCCACACAGCACCAGTGGGGAAAAGGTGGGGGAGTCATCCGAGCAGCGTGGAAGAGGTGGGCGCGAAGCGGTGTGGAAGAGGCGGGCGAGGCGTCGGTGTGGAAGAGACAGGGATGAGTCATCCGGGCGGCGTGGGCAGCGGAGCAGAAGGGAGCTGTCCAAACGCGGGTGCGCAAATCCGAGAGACCAGGGCGGAGCAGGCACGGACGTTCTCACACGCGCAACTGTCCAGATGTTCGGGCGCTAGTCTTTCCGATAGTATTTTCTATACATATAGTAGTCAAACTTGAAACTAATTGACTCTTCAGAATAATGCAAGATGTGCACTTCTTTTTGGACGAAGGAAGTACGTACTCAACAGCGTTCAAAATACAATAAGAAAACCAGTAAACCACTGCCCAAAATACTATCAGAAAACTGCAGCATTGTCACTAGTGATAACCCATAGTCAATTACAGGATTCATAGTAACAGATTCAGGCAGACGCAAATACGGTTAACAAACATTATCAAGCGTTGACATATTTACAACCAAAAACCGCAGCATTCTTGATCTTGATGGTTAATTCAGTAACATTTAGGAACGCTGGCTGCCAATTGTATGGTCCATTCTTGTCAAACTGCAGAAAGAATGTCCTGTGCCATTTCCGAAACATAGTTCTGATGAAAAACTACTAGATAATCTTTGTTACATGTTCAAAAGAGCTCATCAAATTCAGAATATGTTTAGAGAACGAAAGCATTGCCCCAAGTGATAAACCATAGACAATTACAGGATTCTAAGTACCAAAGACCCAGGAACATGTAAATAAGATTAACACGTTATCAAGATCGATGCCTGTTTATTTTACATCCAAAATGCTGCTGGATTCTTGAGGGCTAACGGAGTCACTCCTTCAGGAACATTGAAGTACTGAACCTGTAGGATGTCAATCCCAACGTCTCCATTCTTGTCATGCTTGAGAAAAAATGCTGTTAAACGAAACAAACAGCAATTGTGTCCAGAAACATCTTGGTCGTCATCCAGCTTGCCGTCATCCATCGTCTGACCGACGATGTCTTTCTGAGAACCATCTTGGTCAGCATCCATCTTGCTGCCATTTGCCTCAACGATGCTGCTGCCACTCGTCTCATCAACAGAGAAGCACTGCACCAGGCAAAAGTTGCTTCTGCCTGCCATGTACACCAGGGTGGAACCCACCTGCCTCTCCACCGGGCTGTTCGGGCCGAACACCTTCACCTCCCTCTCCACCACGCTGTCCTTACCGAACAGCTTCTCCTTGCTGAGCTTCTGCGAGCCGTCCATGTAGACCAAGCAGAGGTGACCAACCGAGCATGGAGCTCCGGAGAGCCCAACGAAGGCGTCCAGCGCAGGGACAAAGTGCCCCTGGCCAGCGAACGGCATGAACATGTAATGTCGGTTCCACTCAGGCTTGCCCTCTGCCCCTGCCATGGTTAAGGTGAAGGAAGCTTCAGAGTCGTCGCTCGCCTTCGTGCTGACAACGAGCCCACCGTCTGGGCGCGCGGCGTAGGAGACGACATGCCTGCGCTCAAATGGCGGATCGGGCAACGCGCGCCACGACCAGCTCTCCTGGGGGTCAAGCGGCGCGGGGCAGAGCACGCTGAAGGCGCCGCGGCTATCCAGAGCGAAGAGCCAGTCACCGCCGTCGCCGACGGGCACGTAGATGGGGTCGACTGGATTTTCAGTTGGCCGAGGGCCAAGGCTGGTGCTCCGCACGCGGACGTCGACGATCGGGACGAAATTCCTGGAAAGAGGCGTAGGTTCCGTCGAGGGGTCGACCGGCTGCAAGAACATGAGCTTTGATGAGCCGGAGGCCACCACGTGCGTGGGCGACCCGCGAGGTGCCGGCAAGCGCATGGTGGCTGGTGGCAGGCGCTGCTTCCCCAAGAAGCCACCAGTGATAATCTGCCGACCAGGGTAACTTGCAACGGGGTCGAGCAGCAGATCAATCTTGCGGATGGTGTATCCCGACGACCAGTCATCCAAGACGAGGTAAAGGTGCCGCCGTATCGGCCTTCTTGCCTTACGGCCTCCGCCACGCTCATCGGACCGCCGCTTTTGCATCCTTAGTTAGGCTTTTCCTCGCTTATTTGTTTGTTTGTTTTATTCCACTGATCGTTTTGATGAGCCCTACAATTGGAATTCCAATCCACCGAAATCCTGCTAGCGCAACTCAATTAACTCGCTGTGCATGCTTAGATCTGGATCTGAATCGGTTGCCAACAATGAAGAGAGAAGGAGGACATCAACCTGTTCGAAGATGATCTGGATATATGGCGGTAAGCAAGGCGGCGACGGGAGAGTGTCGGACTCGGACCCCGCGGGGGAGATCGAGAATCAGAGATTGGTTGGGCCGCGTGGAAGAAACGAGTTGGGTCCAATGGGCTACTCAGAAAATCATAGCACGAGAGATCCATCGTCATCCAATCCAACTCATAAAGTAACATTTTTTTAATTCGCAAAAAAGCTACATTTTTTTTACCTATGCCTGCACGCACCGAAGCCTTACTTAGCCCTTGCTTCAATCAGAGCAACATACGAATCTGTAGAAGCATCTACTAGCGATTCTTAGAATCAGTTCGGAATGAATACTATACTTTTTCTAATAGCGATTCTTAGAATCAGTTCGGAATGAATACTATACTTTTTCTTCCCCACTCATCTTATTAAGCCTTGTAAAAATTTATGTCTATTTAAATCACACATAAAAAAATTTGGTCAAATTTTCATTGTTAATATGGACTCCTTTGTTCTAAGAGCAGCTAAGCCTTATTTGGTTGTATTCCTATATCCATATACAAGAATGTGAGTGAAAACATGATGGATATTTCATATATACATTACCTAGATAAATAATCTTTATATTAATCTAAATATTCAATATTTATATCATATCTGAATACTCAAAGTCAGGGTGACTAAATTTTGTTAGTGCTTCTTAAACTTGTTATGAATTCTCATCCTAGTTCTGGCACTTGAAATTGCACACTTAGCTCTCTAAACTTGTTTTGAGTTCTCGTCTATATACACAACCAGAATCTGCAACTTCTCCTAGTGATGTAGGGTTCTCCTAGTGTTTTAGCATTCAACATTTAGTATAAACTTACCCTATCAACATTAGGAGAAATCAACCATTTTGGTTGTGATATCCTGGTACTGGCAAATTGCATATTTACGACATGTATTGGTTGATGACCATATCATGACACAACTTGCCATGACTCGATGTGCCTAAATTTAGTCGGTGTCTAAATTTAGTCTGTGTCTGATTTATCACCAGATTTGTGGCATGTCATAGATGGTTAGGAATGTTGCAGCGCTGTGCCAAAGATATCCCAAAGTTTAGTCATTTTTTTTGGAAAAATTTCGCTTCATTGATTAAACAATGTTATTAATATCAAATTGCAGGCACTGTTGCAAGCAGCTAGCTAGGGGGACAAACCAAACAAAAGTAGCTGAAGTAGATGAAGCATGATGGGCACACAAGTGAACTGCGAAAGTTTGCTGATCTTTCAGTGTGGAGAACCTGGACAGAAGTGAAGTTTGAGACCATCTCCTCAACATCATCAAGAATTGCAGTGTTCTTTGATCGGTGCTTTCCTTTGTTCTTCCATAGCGAGACCACCTCTTGGGAATCGGTCTCCACTATGATGTGTTCCCTGGTGCCCTCTAGTATGAGTCGAATGCCATCTCATAGCACTTCTGCTTCTGCCAAGAGAGCGAGACCATCGAGTCCATCTACCGAGCCGACGATAACGCTATAAAAATACCATCACTGCCACGCAACACCACCCTAGTCGTACTGGTGTTAGACTCCTAGAGGTACGCCCCATCAACGTGGACCTTCAGAGACCCTTCCTCCGGTGGTTACCAATGCATTAACAACGTTGTTGATCTCCTAGTGCCTGCCTGTCGCTCAAGTCTCAAGTGCCCATTCCATTGCTGCGCAAAATTCGGTCGTTTTTGTTGACCGAACTTTTGATAAGACTAGAACTTTGGTGCAACATGATTAGCTCTCTAAACTTGTAATCTTCTAACATCTCGGTCTTCCTATCTCTCACATTGCATCATTATCACCTCATTATGCCTTATGTGCTAACTCACCTATTTGAAAAGTTGATGTACTATGTTGTGAAGACTTGAGGTATTTGCCAAAGTACGTGTTGCGAAGGTAGTACCCTCTCGTGGAGGAGATCATTTCTACATTGACATTGTTCAAGAGTTGCACGCTTCGACGACATCTTCTATTTTTGGATTTTGGATGATGTAATTTGTCTATTTTATTTTTTAAGTCTAGTGTATATATAGTGCCAACTCTCCAAATGAAATGCCATTGCATTCACATTGTATTTGAGAGGGGTGTTATGGTATAATAGTCAAGGGTATTATTGTAATCTCCTATGTCTAGGGTTACGTCTTGTGTCTCCATGTACTCTCTCTATATATATTTTCCATTGGGCCTCAATAGAATCATCCAGTTCAGTCTCCCTTTATTCATAACACTCCTGCCTGGATTTGTTTTACTTTTTTTAACCAGTCATCACAGACAAGTGGGCTTTCATCACACAAGCTATTGAATGCATTTTAAGTTTAGCCTTAGGCATGGTATGCATGACCTTTCTTGTGTTTATGGGTCAAGTTTGATTTCAGTTTTAGGTTTATGTTTAGACTGAAACTAATTAGTGCATTCTGGCTACGAGAGTTCTTAATTGAGATTGCTTCTTGATGTTAGCAACTTGTCGTTCAAATTGATGGTCCATCACGATTAGTGATTCAATAGAGGGTAGAATTGTCTAATTTCAGTTAGAATCGTTTTTAATTGGTCGGTGGTCTAGATCTGTTTTCTCTGTCCTCCATAAAAAACTAGATCTATATCTAGATCTAGAACACTCAAATGCTGACAAAGAGAGGAGAATAAGGATAGGGGAGCGTGTAGCAACCTCCTGCGGTATACTTTTTCAACAAAATCCAATCAAAGGTTCTCCCCCTAAGAAATGGTTAATTTTGGGGGTTTTGGAGCTCAATACCCTCAAAAATGGAGGAGAAGGCGGTCACCTTAGAACAACCGCCTCCATTAATATGTTAACCGGTTTTATTCTAGTGAAATATGCATTTATATTATTTATTGTTTGCAAATTCATAGGTTATATATCTTTGTCTATACAATTGTTCTCTCCATTTTTTAGTTATTGAAGGTATATTTCATTGGTGGAAGTCAAAACTGGTGTATTGGTGGCTGCAACAGCCTTGGCATCCTGTGCCAGAACTATTGCAGCTACAACGCTACCTGTAGCATAGTCGATCACACTGTATGTAGTCTTTTGGTGTGTTAATTTCTATTAACCTAACCTTGCATAAGATTAAAATGGCTAGTGTCAAAGAGTTATTTATTTCAGTCAAAAGATCAAGGAAACTGAGGAGTTTCAAGGATGTATTGGTAGGGTTCTGAGCATATTAGCTGAAGTTATTCCTGGTTCTAGTGAGACATATCTGACACCTGAAGATATCTCAAGACGCTCTACTTGTAAACTTGTGAGATTCATAATCATGTTACACATACTAGGATTGAGCTTTGATGGAAAGCTGAGTTTAGATGAGATTTGTTTTCACACATACTGACAACCTCAGAGCATTGGACTATACATGTGATAATCTTGTGTGGAGATCAGCTTTGACAATGAGCTTCAAGATGCTCTATTCCTTGCTAATGTCATTACTAGCATGATATTTCCTGGTCTGGTACCTAGTACCTACAGATATGTCCAATCTAGTGGGGTTGCTCATGGGTTACAAGTGTAGCATACAATACACAGTATTACTTCACCCAGCCTTACTGACAGAGGTGGGCAAACTGAAGTAGTTTAGTGCACTATATAGGAAGCTTCGTTTTATTAGTGACTGACCAAGCAAAGTATGAGAGGATAGTTTCTCAGATGCCATACTGCTCCATGAGTGAAGATCACTGGAAGATTAGATCACTTGATAACAAATACCTCAAGAATGTATTGTTCTACCTGTAGCCTCTGCCATCAAGCAAGAAGTACAAAATGCTAAAACCCTCCACAGGTGATCTTTTCATGGCCAAAAGGGCATGTAAGAAGAATCCTAAACTCAAGAAACATATGCATCCAAAGCTTGGAAACCATTTCCATCAGCTTACCAAGGGTCTGCAACTGAGCCATCTTGATCCTACTAAAAGAGCCATAGTTTCTCAGCAGAATGACGCACTTGACCGTGTGACTCTATTCAAGATCATTCTAGATGACATGAAGGGGTATAGAAATAATGGCTCAGAACTCATCAAAGATACTAGAACTCTAGTCAGCACATTATGGACTCCTTCGTGGATGAGATGGCCAATGCGATGGTGGCACTGACAACTCCTATTGCTGCTCAAAATCCTCCAAATCCTACTGCTGTGACTCAAAATCCTCCAGATCCTACTGCTATGACTCAAAATCCTCCAAAGAAGAGGAAGGCAAATCCTACTGTGTGACTCAAAATCCTCTAAAGAAGCCGAAGGGCCAATACACAAGTGGTTAGTCGTTGGCGCTAGCAGCCCCTAGCATAGCCCTAGCCTCAGCTCCAGGCCAACCTCCACAGTTGGAGTACACCATGGCAGAGCATATTTTTGGTTGCCATTTTCCTAGTGCACTCTGTAGATTTTTCCTAGCTGTGCACAGCGAAATGGCGTTGGACTACTCAAGTGCGAAATAGAAAATCATCTCCAATTCTCCATTACCTAAACCTATGAAGGTCTCTTCCCTCTTTTATTTTGCCTCTGATGCTAGAATATGAAATGTTTTATTAAGTACCACTAGTTTCATTCTTAACCATTTATGCGCTGCAACTACATCAGAAATGGTTGTCTTGCAATTGCAATACACTGTGTTTCTCTATGTTGTATAATTTACCTTACTTGTTTAACCTACCATTTGCATTTGCTGCACATATACTGTAATGATAGTTTGACTTGTTATTAAGTTGCTTGAGTAACATGAAGCAATTTGGTGTTGTGGCTGTTTTCTTTTACCTCAATATATGTAGTGTAAGTGGTCTGTTAGTGCATTTAGATGAATATGAGGGACAACAGTGCCATGATAGATTGTTTACTAAACTGGTGGGCATGGGAAGCGTAGAACTCATGAGTGTACCTTGGATGTTTTATTAACTGGTAAAAATTTCCAAATTCCTTTGGATTCTTAAGTGCAGCATGGTATCAGCTGTTACTAAACAAGTGAGTATGAGTACAAGTGAACAGAAAACCCAAGTAACCCCATTCTTACATGATATAATTATTCATTTTTTCTGTTGGATCCTAGTAGTAGTAAGCTGTTTCCTAGTCTTCAGTGACAATATATAGAATAATGCAGTTTGTTTTTTCCTTGCAGATTTAGATTTCCTTCCCAAATATCATAGGCTAAAGATGCTTTGAGTTTATCCAAACAGAGGAAAGTTATCATGTTACTCTGATTTTGTGACTGAAGTAGAGTTTGATCTGAGGTTTCCTGATTTGTTGCTCCTCTAGGATTTAGATGGCAGAATGAACTGTCTACAAGTGATGAGAACCAAGTTGCCATGCTTTGCAGCTCTTTTAAGGGTTCATAGCACTAGATGGCTGTACATACTAAGATGTAGGGCTATCGCATTTAAGAAGCATATTTTGATGGTGAATTTTGGTTCATGTTGTTGAAATCCAATTTTGCTATTACCGACTGCAGTTTGTATATCTGCGTCGCAGCTTGGCGGCCACATGGCGTCCTTTATGTTCTCTTTATGTTACTTCGCTTTAGCTTTTACCTGATAATAATGTTTCTTGATCAACATCCAAGTCTAAATGGCTTTAGTGAAGTAGAGTGCGTAAAGAAAAGACACGTCATTGCACCCCTCCCCCCTGTTTCTGATGTAAAAAAGAGTAGGCTCTTCTAGCCAGTTCAATGTTTTTTTGTTTGTGTGTCCTCTCTCCTAAAGTCCTAATGTTGTAGCTTTGAGAAATATTCAGATCTTCTAACTTCTAGCCTTACTGACGAGCGGTGCCAGGGGTTGAAGGACCTCTCCTTTTTTGTGTGTGTGTGTGCTGTCCGATGCTAAGGCTTACCCTCTGCCCCTGCCATGGTGAAGGTGCAGGAAGCTTGAGGGTCATCATTCACATTTGTGTTGACAAAGAGCCAACCATCTGGACCCGAGGTGTAGGAGACGACATGACTATGCTCGAAACCTCGGATGGCGGATCTAGTAACGCGCGCTAGTGCCACGACTAGCTCTCCTGGGGTCAAGTGGCACGGGACAGAGCATGCTGAAGGAGCCGCGACTGTCCAGAGTGAAGAGCCAGTCACCGCCGCTGACGGGCATGTAGATGGGGTCGACTGGATCGTCAGTTGGCCGAGGGCCAAGGCTGATGCTCCGCATGCGGATGTCGGTGATCGGGAAGAAATTCCTGGAAAGAGGCGTAGGTTTTGTGGAGGGGTCGATCGGCTACATGAACGATCCTTTCGGCCGCGGTGAAGAGACGACGTGAGTCCAATGGCTACTTAGAGAATCATAGCATGAGAGATCTATCATCATCTAATCCTACTCCTAAAGTTATATTTTACATATATTGTATTCCTATATATATATTACCCTACAGCTGGCTACAGAATAACTTATTCTGTAGCCACTTTGAGTTACGATAATTGCTATGCTAATTTACGAGATTATAGTAACTCCGTACTATGTGATTTACTATAACATTATGGTAAATATCCGCATGTGTTATAGTAATTCAACTATTGTAAATATATACTGATATTATCGTAAATTAGTAAATAAAATTATCGTAAATAAAGGTGGCTACAAAATAACTTATTTTGTAGCTAGCTATATTCATGTGTAGGAATGTGAGTGAAAACATGATGACATTTTAGACATCCATTCATCCAAGAGGGATCAGATACCTATATAATATGTACATTAATCTAAACATTCAATATTTATATCATATCTAAATACTCAAAGTCAAGGTCACTAAATTTTGTTAGTGCTTCTTAAACTTGTTATGAATTCTCATCCCAGTTTTCATACTTGCAAATTGCACAATCAGTTCTCTAGACTTGTTTTGAATTCTCATCTATATCTTGGTACTGGCAAATTACACATTTATGACATGTATTGATTGATTATCATACCGTGACATAACTTGCCATGACTCAATGTGCCTAAATTTAGTCGGTGTCTAACTTATAACCAGATTTGTGGCATGTCATAGATGATTAGGCATGTTTGCAGTTCTGTGCCAAAGATAGCCAAAAGTTCGGCATCATTTTTATTTGTTGGCCAAACTTTTGGCAAGACTAGAGAACTTTTGTGCAACATGTTTAGCTCTCTAAACTTGTAATGTTGTACCATCCTTGTTATCATGTCTCTCACATTCCGTCATTATCACCTCGTCACGCCTCACGTGCTCACTCACCTATGTGGTCATACCACGCTATACCACAGTTGCCCCACCATACCACGCTGCCATGCCATGCCTTATTGAGCCTCGTGTTGTGTCCCTTCTCGCTCCTGTTCAACTCGCTCTTGCTCCACCTCACCGTGGCACCAGCCCCAACCTACAACAGTCACACTCAACACTGAGACTGTTGCACTCCTTTCTCCCTCTTGCACTACAAGATCCCATGCTCGTTGAAAGGATCAAGATGCCCAAGAGGGGGGGTGAATTGGGCTTTTCTAAAAATTAATTGCAAGAATTAAATCCTACAAGCCAGAATTCACCCCTAGTGCCTACTTGTGTTCCTAGAGAGTCTACCGATAAAAAGTTTTGCACCCTAGTTTCCAATCCTAGTCTAGCATGGCAATTCTAGGAAGGTAAATCAAGCAATGAATGTAAATACGAGAATGTAAATGCTTGAATGTAAAGGGCAAGGAACACGGCGATGTTTTTCTGAGGTATCGGAGAGTCGCCACTCCCCACTAGTCCTCGTTGGAGCACCCGCGCAAGGGTGTAGCTCCCCCTTGATCCGCGCAAGGATCAAGTGCTCTCTACGGGTTGATTCTTCGACACTCCGTCGCGGTGAATCACCCAAAACCGCTCACAAGATGAGTTGGGTCATCCACAAGCTCCGCCGGATGATCACCAAACTCCCAATCACCACCAAGCCATCTAGGTGATGGCGATCACCAAGAGTAACAAGCTAGAACTCTCACTTGACCACAACGAGCCCAAATGAGAAGGTGGATGCACACTTGCTACTCTCTAATCGCTAGTGAGGAACTCTCAAGCTTTGATTCTCAAATCTCTATCCTCACTAGAGCTCTTCCACTCCCTTGCACTCTAAAGGGTTTTCTCAGCTGATCAAATGAGCAAGAGAGCTCTAAAAGAGGTGGTGGGGATGTATTTATACACCCCACAGATGAAACAAACCGTTACCCGCTGACTCAGCAAAACACGGGCTGACCGGACGCGCCGGTCGACGTGGGACGCGCCGGTCGCTCGTAACGGTCGAAAACCGAATTTTCAACTGAGTGACCGGACGCGCCGGTCAGGGGTCACCGGACGCGTCCGATCGTGCAGGGAGCATACTGTAATCGCACCGGACGCGCGACCGCGTCCGATCGGTGATGACCGGACACGTCCGGTCGTCTCAGGACCTTACTGGACTATGACCGGAAGCGCCGATCACACCCAGGTCGCGTCCGATCGGGTGTTTCCCTCAAGTGACACATGTCGGCTTCTGACCACCGTGTCCGGTCCTCGCAGGGACCGCGTCCGGTCGTCAGCGCCGAAACCCTAGCCATGGATTTGTACTGACCGGACGCGTCCGGTCATGCCGAAGACCGCGTCCGGTCAAGGGAAAACGACCCGAAACTTTCTGAAACGCGTCGCAACTTGAACCAAGTTGCTTCCAACTGAGCTTTGAGCTATTCTAGAGCTGCCTAGCACCAAGTTTAACAAGTGTGCACCACACCTAAACATAGGACTCGCCTAGGTCAAGCTACCCGCTCATGCCCCCCTTTATAGTACGGCCAAAAGAGAAAAACAAAGATCCTAACGACTATTCCGAATGTATCTCAACACCTCGACATCCGGAACTAACCGTCCTTAATCTTGACGTCACTCTTTTGAAAACCGAAACGATTTCCATCAAGGGACATGAATACCGTGGTGCCCAAAGCAGTTATAACCTCCATGACCTAACTTACCAAAGTTTCTGCAATACACACGTTAGTCATGGTAATAAAGCGTTGTCATCAATTGCCGAAACCAAACCTTGGGGCCTAGATGTTTTCAATCTCCCCCTTTTTGGTGATTGATGACAACACTAAGATTCAAAAGATTGGAGTTGAGGTTTTCGAGCATGCTTGGTTTACATAAGCAAAAAGCAATAAGCACAAAGGGTTAGGAATTGCTTATGTGCCCCAAGCCAAAAGAGTGTACTCATAAGATAAGACAAAAAGCGTTAGTACACAAGAGGATATAGCTCATAAGAAATCGGAGTAAGGCACGGAAGCACAACCTTAGAGCTATAACTAAAACGGTGACATTAATTAACACAGTGACTAGATAAAACATTAGACTCAAAGTTTATCACATGACGACATGTCACACGAATGCATTGACTGAAAAGTAAACATGATGCATGAAAAGTAGCACACAACTAAGAACGAAAACCCTCTAACAAAACTTCCCCTGAAACTACTCTCTCTCCCCCTTTGGCATCAAGCGCCAAAAAGCTAATCTAAGGATCTGAAGAAGCACATGGCTGTGAAGCGGTCTGGGTCTGATCAGCAGGAACAGGTACTGTCGTAGAAGCAACAAGAGGATCCATCTGTGTGACCTGAGCCTGTAGCGAGCCAATAGCTGGGGGATCTGTCGAGGCAACTGACGAAGGAATAGTCTCTGTAGTACCGGTCCCTGTCACTGGCGGAATAGCTGCCTCGGGTGCTGACAACCCTGAAGAAGTAGCAATTGTAGTAGTGTGCGAGGGTGTCGGCTGACCAGTCAACTCGCTGTAGGTAGCACTGTAGTCACCGATTGGTGTGCCTATCAGGAGGTGAGGGCGAGGCTGGTCTGAAGGTGTAAACCCCGTGTGAATAGGAGTGAAACTCGGGGACTGGAACGACTGGGGAACCTGCTGCTGTGGAGATGTGAACTGGAAGCTCGGCTGTCCCTGACTCGACGGACCACTGGACTGTAAAGCATGAGTCATGACAGAAGCAGGCGGAGGAACCCCAACAGTAACTAGATGGCGCAGAAGGTCCAAATATTACTGCTGACTGGCTGCACTCTGTCGCTGTATCTTGTACTGCTGTCGCTGCATCTCAACCTGCTGTCTCTGGATCTCAAGCTGCTGACGCTGAAACTCGTCCTGACGAGCCTGTATCTGTGCAAGTGCTGCAGCTGTGTCCTGAGCCTGTCGCTGTATCTGTTGCTGCTGCTGCTCCTGTGCCTGGGTCAGCCTCTCAAGTATAGCCACCATGGCTGGGTCTGAGCGGGAGGCTGAACCAGAGCCACCGGCCTCGTGGTCGTGAGGCCGAGGAGACCGGTACCTAGGGATGGGCTGGTAGTCCTCATCAGTGCTGTCAGATGTCATCCTCAGGAAGATCAGCAGGCTGAGCGTCAAGATCAGCAAGCTCTGCCTCAGCAAGCTCATCAACTGTGGCGTCCTGCTCAGCTGCTGTCTCAGGAACCTCAGGTCGCTCACGCTGTCCTGACACTGGGGCCTGATTTCTAGTGACTGAGGCCCAAAGTTGACGGATATCATACTCAGGGAAAGCAGTGGTAGTGTCTGATATCTCAGCTCTGATCTCTGCTGGTAGCTGAATGGATGATCTAATGATGAAGCAGATCCAGTGTGCATAGGGCAGCTGACGATTTCCCTTGAAGCCCTCAGCTATGGTGTCCTCCATCTCACTAAGTATGAGATCCCAAATGTCAAACTGTGTCTGTGAGAGGAGGTGGTGAACAACCCATAGCTGCATCCGAGTCAATCCTTCTCTGTAGCCAAGTCTGGGAAGAAGAGTGCGTCTGACTATAGCATCCAGAACTCTGGCAAGTGGTGTCAGGCTAGCAGGCGTGCGACGAGACCCTTCGCCAAAAGGATCACGGAAGCAGGGTCGAACCAAGTCTGTAGGTGGCACTGCCTCGCCGTGAGGGCGTCTCGGTGGAGGAGTCTGACCAAAGCACAACTGATGTATCTTCGTGTCGGAAGCTGGGAGTCTGAGAATCTCCCGCACTCTAGTGCTGTATACTCTGTGATCGCGGCCTCGGAATGCAAAGTGAATGAACTCATGGGCAGGATCAATCCAAAGTGAAGCATAAAACTCTCTGACCCTTGTGCCGCAGTATGCACCTGTCCATCCAAGAAGATCTGACAAACCTGGCAGAAAGGACAGGTGCGAACGAAGCTGCTCTCCCACAACCTCGACCAGTGACTCAAGCCGACAGACCCTCTGTGGTCGAAAAGCAATACCGCTTTCAACTAGAGCTATGTAGAAATCCTCCTAAAGTGGGGTATAGAAACCCTCTGAAGCTCTGTGATCCCTCACAGGTGGAAACCACCGACTGACCTCAATGAACCTTAACCCCTGCACCTGACATGCTGTAGCACCCCTCAGGTCAAAGTGCTCGACCGGGGGTGAACCTCTAGCTCTGGGAGGAGGACGTGCTCCACGACGCTGTCCCTCTGGCCTAGGAGTCACCTGAGTACGTGCACGTGTGGAGTGGCGACATGGTGGAGACTGAGCTGGCTGCTCCTCTGTATCCTCTGTAGCCTCTGGAGCCTCTGGAGCCTCTGTAGGTGGATCAACTGACATACACTCTGTAGCTCCAGTATCCTCTGTACCCTCAGTGGCCTCTGTGCCGAGCTGTCAACCTTCAAGATGAAAGTGACGCTCGCCTATGCGTATGCTACTGCTCCTGCCACCTCTCTCTGCCTGCTCTGCTGCATCTGCAACAGCCTGAGCAACCTCTGCCTCTGTAAGTGTCTTCTTCTGCTTTCTGGCCATGATCTTGATGCGCTTTCCACGCGCAATCTCAGACCGACGAGGAGGACTGTCGTCCCCGTCACCAGGAGCACCACCGGTGTTCTTGCAACGCACCATGCTGACAAACTGACTGAAAACCTCTGAAAGATGGTGAACTGTCACTCGAGAGGCTTGGCTTCAATCCGTATCCACAGGCTTGGCCTCGGATTCAGCAAACTGATCTCACCCTGACACACCGACAAACTC
This sequence comes from Saccharum spontaneum, assembly GCA_022457205.1. Classification (NCBI taxonomy): domain Eukaryota; kingdom Viridiplantae; phylum Streptophyta; class Magnoliopsida; order Poales; family Poaceae; genus Saccharum; species Saccharum spontaneum. Next base: position 25,198,600 of record CM039579.1, read on the forward strand.
GCTGCAACGACGGAATAGAGAGATCTACTATAAGCACATATATAACTAAAAGGTACGAAACCCTAAAGATAGCAAGCATATGAGATACGATGTGAATCGAAATGCGAAGCTACCTCGGATCGACGAGACGACGGTGACAAGATGAGGTGACCTAGATCGCGAGATTCCCCGAATTCGCCGAACGAGCTCTGAAAGGACCGAGTCGATGATAAGCAATGGAAAGTTACGGTCAAGGTTAGCCCTAACGACGGAATTGAATAAAATTGAGTGAAAACGAACGAGTTCTTCACCTCGGAAATTTGGGTTAGGGCAAACCCTAGAAAGAGAGCGCGGCCGAAGAAAGATTCGAGTGGCTAGGGTGGATGCTTGGCACGAGGGAGGACGTAGCTACTGCTGTGGAAGACCGGCGAGGCACGTGGGGCCAGCAGACACGGCGGTGGCGGCGGCGGCGCTGCAGCTGGCGCGGGCGCGGCTACGAGCAGCGAGCGAGCAGCGTGCGCGCGCGAGGGCAGGGAGGCGAGGAGGCGCGGCGGTATCACGGCTGGGCTTGCCGGAGGCGAGGAAGACGGCAAGGGCACGGCGGCTCCGGCGATTCGACGGCGACTCGGCGGATTAGGGGAGTTAGGGCAGGCGGCGGCGGAATAGCGCGTGCGGATGAAAAACACGGCCGAGGACGAACCGTTTTATGAAGGGGTTAGATCCGCTCGACGTGCGATGACCGGACACGGTGGTCGTTATGACTGGACGCGGTGGTGCAGCGTCCGATCACACTCCAGTAAGCTCCTGGAGTGACCGGACGCGTCCGGTTAGGACTGACCGGACGCGGTCAGAGTCCGGTCGAGGGGAACTCGGGAATTCATCGTGAATGACCGGACGCGGTGGTGGTAACCGGGACCGGACGCGGTGGTCAACAGCGGCGCGTCCGGTGCAGCGTCCGGTCACTAGGTCTGGAGTTGGTCTTCTGGATGACCGGACGCACTGGTGGACGCCGGGACCGGACGCGGTGGTGAAGCATCACTGCGTTCGGTGCAGCATCCGATCCAACGTCCGGTCACTGTTTTTCGCCCTTCTTCGTTCTGAACTTCGACGCGACTTCTCCCAATCAAGTTCCAATTCAAAGAGACACAAATAAACACCAATTGGAACCTGATATGAGTGACCTCACTCAAACCCTCAAATTTTTCAAAATAGTTTTCCTTAGGCTAGTATTATTTTTAGGAAAATAGGCAATAAACAGCCGAGGAGCAACGTATGGCCATGCAATAGAGTTTTTGGACCTTTAGGAGCGTCAAAATGCTCTCTCTATCCATGGACGAACACAGAGGTTGCTCAAAGCTAAACCGAAAAGAAACGACAAACAAACAACCATGCATATGCAATGCAATACAAGAAAGTAAAGCTAGGTTGCTTGTCAAGTTTGATCCACGGTTAGGCTCCTTCACTCCTCCAAAGGAGGGTTATCGTAACCGTGTTAGCCAAGCCCTAAATGCATTGCAATAAAATAAACATGGCATATAATACAATGCAATGCAAGGGACAACACACGCTCATTTTTTAAAGTTGCTCGAATCAAGCACATTGAGTTCACTTCTTAACCTACAAAAGGTGGCCTCATCCAAAGGTTTAGTGAAGATATCCGCTAATTGATTTTCACTTCTTACACCTTCTAGTGATATGTCATTTTTAGCAACGTGATCTCTTAGAAAGTGATGGCGGATATCAATGTGCTTGGTGCGAGAGTGTTGTACCGGATTGTTAGCAATTTTAACGGCACTTTCATTGTCACATAAAAGTGGCACCTTTTAAGAACAATTCCATAGTCTAGGAGGGTTTGTTTCATATATAAGATTTGTGCACAACAAGCCCCCGCGGCAATGTATTCCGCCTCGGCGGTAGACAAAGCCACACTATTTTGCTTTTTAGATGATCAAGATACTAAAGATCTCCCAAGCAAATGGCACCCTCCGGATGTGCTTTTTCTATCAATTTTGCAACCGGCATAATCCGAATCGGAATAGCCAACTAGTTGGAATCTAGCTCCTTTGGGATACCAAAGACCAATACTTGGGGTGTGCTTAAGATATCTTAGGATTCTTTTTACGGCACTTAAGTGAGGTTCTTTAGGGCACGCTTGGAAGCGAGCACACATGCACACACTAAACATGATATCGGGCCTAGATGCGGTAAGGTACAACAAGCTACCAATCATAGAACGGTAGAGAGTTTGATCAACCGGTTTACCTCCCTCATCTAGGTCGAGATGTCCATTAGATGGCATTGGGGTCTTGATTGGTTTGCATTCTTCTATCTTGAATCTTTTGAGAAGATCCTTGGTATACTTTTCTTGAGAGATGAAAATCCCTTCTCTCATTTGCTTGACTTGAAAACCAAGGAAGAATGTGAGCTCACCAATCATTGACATCTCGAACTCCTTCGACATCAATTCACCAAATTCCTTGCAATAATCTTCATTTGTTGACCCGAAGATGATATCATCAACATACACTTTACAAATGAAGATCTCCCCATTAAGCTTCTTGGTGAATAGTGTGGTGTCGACCTTCCCAATGGTGAAGCCCTTCTCAATGAGGAAGTCCCGGAGGCGCTCATACCACGCTCTAGGGGCTTGCTTGAGCCCATATAGCGCCTTGGACAACCTATAAACATGATTAGGATATCTAGGGTCTTCAAACCCGGGAGGTTGATTAACATAGACTAGTTCATTTATAAAGCCATTTAAGAATGCGCTTTTCACATCCATTTGATATAGTTTCATATCATGATGTGATGCATATGCAAGGAGGATACGAATGGCTTCAAGTCTTGCAACGGGTGCAAAGGTCTCTCCAAAATCAAGGCCTTCAACTTGAGAGAACCCCTTTGCAACTAGTCTTGCCTTGTTCCTCACTACTATGCCTTGGTCATCTTGCTTGTTGCGGAACACTCACTTGGTTCCAATGACTCTTGCACCTTTAGGATGCTCTTCAAGTGTCCATACTTGATTGCGGGTGAAGTTGTTCAATTCTTCATGCATGGCATTCACCCAATCCAGATCTTGAAGAGCTTCTTCTACATTCTTAGGTTCAACACAAGAGACAAAAGAGTGATGTTCAACAAAAGAAGCAAGCTTTTGAGATCGAGTCATCACTCCCTTAGTAGGACACCCTATGATGAGTTCTTGTGGATGTGCTTGAAGTAGAGGTGAATTTCTTCTATCAACCACTTGAGGAGGTGGATGGGGAGCATCAACATCTTGAGCTTGTGCCTCGGCTTGTTCATGAGAGATATAAGTGTCTTCATTTTCAACTCTCTCATTCTTGTCATCATCTTGAGGCACACGTGATGAAGATGGTGGATCAATGATTTGTACATCGTCTTCATCATCTTTTGGCTTGATGTCTCCCACGGACATGTTCTTCATGGCCTCCCTCAAGGGTTCATCACCTACATCATCACAATTCTCAATTGCTCCTTGGGAGCCGTTAGATTCATCAAATTCCACATCATATGTTTCTTCAACCAAACCGGTGGCATGGTTAAATACTCTATATGCTTTGGACTTTGATGAGTAACCAACAAGAAAACCAATATCACAATGTCTTTGAAACTTCCCTAGGTGTTGACACTTCTTGTAGATGTAGCATTTGCAACCAAACACCCGGAAGAATGAGACGTCCGGCTTCTTCCCATTAAGCAACTCATAGGGGGTCTTGCCAAGAAACTTTTGTAGGAAGAGGCGATTTGAAGCATAGCATGCGGTGTTGATTGCCTCGGCCCAAAACTTCTCCGGAGTGTTGTACTCATCTAGTATTGTTCTTGCAACGGTGATCAAGGTCCGGTTCTTTCTCTCAACTACACCATTTTGTTGAGGAGTGTAGGTTGAAGAGACCTCATGCTTGATTCCAATTTCATCACAATAAGCTTCAATGTTGGTGTTGTCAAACTCTTTGCCATTGTCACTTCTAATCTTCTTTATCTTGACTTCAAATTCATTTTGAGCTCTCTTTGCAAACTTCTTGAAGCAATTTGCCACTTCGGATTTGTCATGAAGGAAGAAGGTCCATGTGTACCTTGAGTAGTCATCCACTATCACAAGACAATAGAGATTACCACCCAAGCTCTTGTATGTTGTAGGCCCAAACAAATCCATGTGTAGAAGTTCTAGCACTCTTGAAGTTGACATGAAAGCTTTGGTTGGATGAGTGTTTGCAACTTGTTTGCCCGCTTGACATGCACTACAAGGTTTGTCCTTTTCAAACTTCACATCCTTTAATCCTCTCACTAGTTCTTTCTTCAATAGCTTGTTGAGAGTGTTCATTCCAACATGTGCAAGCCTCCTATGCCAAAGCCAACCAAGTGAGGTCTTGGTGAACAAACATGTCATCAAATTTGCATCTTCGGAGGTGAAGTCAACAAGATAAAGATTGTTGTATCTAAAGCCTTTGAATATCACTTGCTTGTCATCTATCTTTGAAACTTCCACTTCATTTGGTGTGAACGAGCATTGGAAGCCAAGGTCACAAAGTTGCCCAACGGATAATAAGTTGAAACTTAATGAAGCAACATAGAGCACATTTGAGAGTGAGTGATCATTTGATATTGCAATCTTGCCTATACCCTTGACTTTGCTCTTTGAGTTATCCCCAAATGTGATCTTCTCTTGACATATCCCATTTTCTTCAATGGAGATGAACATACGAGGATCACCGGTCATATGTTGAGTGCAACCACTATCAATAACCCAATGAGATCCACCGGTCTTGTAGTTCACCTACATACAAGAGATCAAGCTTTTTGTTTAGGGACCCAAACTTGAGAGGGGCCCTTGACTTTCTCAACTAGTGACTTGGCAACCCAAATTTTCTTTGGCCTATTCTTGTTTGGGGGACCCAAAAACATGACTTTCATCTTTCCATTTGAACCTTTTCTTAGCATATAATGAGCATTGAAGGCAAAAGGTCTAGCATGCTTGGGCAAGGGTTGTGGTGGTGGAGTTTTGCATTCATGAGCAAAATGACCTTCTTGACCACACTCAACACATCTCTTTGGCTTGGGCTTTGACTTGCTTTGTTGTTGTTGAGCTTTTGCCTTCTTCTCTTGATTTGCCAAGTACCCAATACCACTTCTATCCATCTTCATTACGGTGTTCATGAGGAGCTCACTTTGCAAATATTGACCTCTTATGAACTTGCTTAGACCGGTCTTGAGATGCTCTTTTTCTTGCTTGAGCTTTTTGTTTTCTTCAATAAGTGACTCATTTGTTGGTTGCTTCTCAAGAGCTATCAAACCTCTAAGCTTCTTGTTCTCATTTGCAAGCTTCTCATTCTCACACTTGATCTTAGCATAATCATCATAGTTGCTTGACTCAACCACACTCTTGCCTTTGCTACTAGAACCTTGCTCAATGCTTTCAATGATCAAGTCATCACATGATGTAGCTATATCACACTTAACAACATGGTTAGTAGCATCTTGTGTCTCAAGAGCAAGTTCATTAGCAACCACAAGACTATCATAATCAATTTTTAATGTGGTGTATTTATCTTTTAGAGAGTTATGTCTAGTGATGAGCTCATCATGCTTCTTCTCAAGTTTATCATGTTGATCTTTAAGCTCTTTATTGGAGGTTTTGAGCTCCTTGAGAGTGGAAGACATAACTTCATTTTGATCTCTAAGCTCACCACTAGCCTTTTGAGCATTTTCAAGCTTTGATGAGAGTGATTCATTTTCATTTTGAAGTTCATCATTTTCATTCCTTGTCCTTCTTATGATTTTAGTATATTTGTTCAACAATTTTACAAGTTCATCATAAGAAGGTGCATCATATTCATCATCACTATCACTATCATCATCATCATCACTATCATGGTTTTGTACCTTTCGTTCACCCTTGGCCATAAGGCATAGGTGAGTAGTGGACGATGATAGTGAAGGAGGCGGTGAAGGTGGTGATGAAGATGTCGGTGAAGATGATGGCCCCATCACAAAAGCAGCAACCTTCTCTTTCTCATCATTGCTTTCATCTTCGGAGGACTCACAAGATGATTCAATGTCGGTGAGCCAATCACCAACAATGTATGCCTTTCCTCCCTTCTTCTTCTTGTGGAACTCCTTCTTGCCATCCTTCTTCTTATATGGCTTGTTTTTCTTCCTCTCTTCTTCTTCATCACTTGAATCATTTTTCTTGCCCTTGTTCTTGTTCTTGTACTTGTCTTTTGGCGGTCTAGGGCATTGATGAGCTAGGTGGCCAAGTTCACCACAATTGTAGCAATCCATCTCCGAGATGGGCTTTCTCTTGCTACTTGTGAAGAATTTCTTTTTCTTGCCATCGAACTTGATGCCACTCTTGTTGAGCTCCTTTAGCATCTTGGTGGTCTTTCTCACCATGAGTGCAAGTGATTCATCATCGACATCACTTTCACTGGAGCTTTCTTGCACCATCATGGCTTGGCCCTTCTTCTTCTTCTTGTCATGGCTAGCTTTGAAGGCCAAGTCTTTCTTCTTGGAAGATGATGAGCCCTCTTCCGAAGTGATGTGCATGTACATCTCATGAGCATTGATCTTCCCCAATACTTGTGTCGGTGTTGCGGTGGAAAGATCACTTTGGTGAAGCACGGTGACAATGTGACCATACTTTTCAATGGGAAGAACACTCAAGATCTTCCTTGCAACATCCAATTGGCTCATTTGAGTGAGCCCAAGAGCATTGAGGTCCTCTATAAGAACATTCAAGCGAGTGTACATGTCATTAGCACTTTCTTTGGGAAGCATCTCAAAAGAATTAATTTTCTTTAAAGCAATGTGATAGCGTTCCTCACGCTCACTCTTAGTTCCCTCATGGAGAGCACAAAGATTTTCCCACAATTCATGAGCGTTCTTTGCATTACGCACACGATTGAAGATATCTTTGCCTAAGCCCCGGTAGAGTGCATTTTTGGCCTTTGCATTCCACCGGTCGTACTTCTCCTCGTCACCAATGGGGTTTGCGGGATCCTTGATAGCGGGAAGCCCTTGGGTTGTGGCTCTAAGACACCCAACATCTATGGCTTCGAGATACGCCTCCATGCGGATTTTCCAATATAGAAAATCATCCCCCTCAAAGGTGGGAGGTGGTCCTTCCTCGTTAGACATCTTGCTCTAGGCGGTAAAGCCTAAATTAGGAGCAACACGGCTCCGATACCAATTGAAAGGATCAAGATACCCAAGAGGGGGGGTGAATTGGGCTTTTCTAAAAATTAATTGCAAGAATTAAATCCTACAAGCCGGAATTCACCCCTAGTGCCTACTTGTGTTCCTAGAGAGTCTACCGATAAAAAGTTTTGCACCCTAGTTTCCAATCCTAGTCTAGCATGGCAATTCTAGGAAGGTAAATCAAGCAATGAATGTAAATACGAGAATGTAAATGCTTGAATGTAAAGGGCAAGGAACACGGCGATGTTTTTCCGAGGTATCGGAGAGTCGCCACTCCCCACTAGTCCTCGTTGGAGCACCCGTGTAAGGGTGTAGCTCCCCCTTGATCCGCGCAAGGATCAAGTGCTCTCTATGGGTTGATTCTTCGACACTCCGTCGCGGTGAATCACCCAAAACCGCTCACAAGATGAGTTGGGTCATCCACAAGCTCCGCCGGATGATCACCAAACTCCCAATCACCACCAAGCCGTCTAGGTGATGGCGATCACCAAGAGTAACAAGCTAGAACTCTCACTTGACCACAACGAGCCCAAATGAGAAGGTGGATGCACACTTGCTACTCTCTAATCGCTAGTGAGGAACTCTCAAGCTTTGATTCTCAAATCTCTATCCTCACTAGAGCTCTTCCACTCCCTTGCACTCTAAAGGGTTTTCTCAGCTGATCAAATGAGCAAGAGAGCTCTAAAAGTGGTGGTGGGGATGTATTTATACACCCCACAGACGAAACGAATCGTTACCCGCTGACTCAGCAAAACACGGGCTGACCGGACGCGCCGGTCGAAGTGACCGGACGCGCCGGTCGCTCGTAACGGTCGAAAACCGAATTTTCAACTGAGTGACCGGACGCGCCGGTCAGGGGTGACCGGACGCGTCCGATCGTGCAGGGAGCATACTGTAATCGCACCGGACGCGCGACCGCGTCCGATCGGTGATGACCGGACGCGTCCGGTCGTCTCAGGACCTTACTGGACTGTGACCGGACGCGCCGATCACACCCAGGTCGCGTCCGATCGGGTGTTTCCCTCAAGTGACACGTGTCGGCTTCTGACCACCGCATCCGGTCCTCGCAGGGACCGCGTCCGGTCGTCAGCGCCGAAACCCTAGCCGCGGATTTGTACTGACCGGACGCGTCCGGTCATGCCGAAGACCGCGTCCGATCAAGGGAAAACGACCCGAAACTTTCCGAAACGCGTCGCAACTTGAACCAAGTTGCTTTCAACTGAGCTTTGAGCTATTCTAGAGCTGCCTAGCGCCAAGTTTAACAAGTGTGCACCACACCTAAACATAGGACTCGCCTAGGTCAAGCTACCCGCTCATGCCCCCCTTTATAGTACGGCCAAAAGAGAAAAACGAAGATCCTAACGACTATTCCGAATGTATCTCAACACCTCGACATCTGGAACTAACCGTCCTTAATCTTGACGTCACTCTTTTGAAAACCGAAACAATTTCCATCAAGGGACATGAATACCGTGGTGCTCAAAGCAGTTATAACCTCCATGACCTAACTTATCAAAGTTTCTGCAAAACACACGTTAGTCATGGTAATAAAGCGTTGTCATCAATTGCCGAAACCAAACCTTGGGGCCTAGATGCTTTCACTCGTCATCTCCTCACATGGCGAGCTCATCTCACACGGACATTCTTGCCTACACCACCGTGGGTGTGAGAGGCACCTTGGCAAGGGCACAACATGGTAGCGCACACATGCATGCATGTGATTGTGGCATGTTGGGGAAAGTGTAACAATAGTGCTGAAATCTTTCACAAATCAGTGGTAGAATCCAGCAAGTCCATGAAAATTCTACACTTATGAATTGATCGTAGGCATTCACTAACTCTATATAGCGGGCACCTTGGTTTTGTCTACATTAATCTCCTTCGGAGTCACAATAGCCCGAAAAGATACTTGTTCCGCGCAAAACGTGCATGTTACCAAATAAGCGTGTGACATGAAAAACCTCAAAAACAACACATAAATGATCAAAATGTTTAGATAATGACTTGTATATCAAAATGTCATCAAAATAAAACCAGATAAATTTCCAATGAAATGACAGGAAACCTTATTCATTAATCGTGTGAAAGTATTTAGATACATTAGTCAAATCAGATGGCATTACTAACCATTTATACAAGCCAGTTTTGGTTTTAAAAGTATTTTTTCATTAGCCTCCTAGCTTTATCCTTATTTGGTGATATCCATTGCGCAAGTCAACTTTTGAAAAAAAAATTCACAGATTAGCTTGCCCTCGTAGTCTAAACTTGTCCCATGTGGTTTTATATTTTAGAGCTGATCTTTTGTAGAAGCTGTTCCGTTGATTATATTTGTTTAGTTTCTGAAATTTTCAAGAACTCTTGAGCCTGTATATTCGGGCAATCAAGCTTGCTTGAGTCCCGGAAATTTTTGACAATGCTCGAGTTTACCCCCATTTAGGCACCGTCTAGATGCCAAAAATTTTGCCAAATTTTTCAGATTCCCCGTCACATCGAATCTTTGAACGCATGCATGAAGCATTAAATATAGATAAAAAATAAAACTAATTACACAGTTTAGACGAAATGAACGAGACAAATCTTTTAAACCTAATTAGACCATGATTGGACAATATTTGCCAAATAACAACGAAACTGCTACAGTAGCGTTTCGCCAAAATTTTTGCCAACTAAACAGCCCCTTAATAAAAACTACAGAAATCGCATTGAAATAAAAACCACAGATGATCTGGCCCGCTAGCTTTCCACGACGCATCCGACGCAGGGGCCCTGGCTTTTTAGCACGGACACCGCTCCCCAACGGCTAGTTGCGGTCCGGTAACCCCGCGTGGCAGCGTCCGAGCCCACATGGCCCAGCGCACGACCGTCCATCACGGATCAGCCGGTCGGATCGAGCCGACCGCGACGCTATCGTTTTCCACCCCGCCGCCTCCCCCGTTTCAAAAGTTTTCAAAAGTCACGCGCATCCGCCCCGCATCTCAATCTTCCAAGGCGAGAAGCGTCCCTCCTCGTCCCCTCCTCCCTTCCCCTCTCGATACCCTTGATTCTGCTAGCCGATCGGCGTCTCGCCGGAGTAATACGCAGCAGCAGCAGTTAGAGGCCATGGAGATGCTGCGGCGGAACCTGAAGCGGCAGGCGTCGCGCTCGCTCTCCGCCTTCGCCGGCGCCGCATCCCCGCGGGCCGCCGACCAGGAGAACCTCCACCCCAACCTCGCCGTCTCGCCGCCGGCGTCGCCCGCCAAGGGCGCCTCCTCGCCGCGCCCCAAGCAACCAGCGGCTGCGGCTGCGGCTCCGCCCGCGGCCACCGTCGAGGAGGATCACTCCACGGCCGCTACCACCGCGCCAGCCGACGACGAGCCCTCCGTCAAGGTACCGTGCCATGCATGGATTCACCCGATCCGGCTTCCTGCCACGGCAATTTGAGATCTCGGGAGGGGTTGCGACTTGCGAGCTTGTTTTCCTGACGTGGGGATGCGCGCAGGTGGTGGTGAGGGTGCGGCCGACGGTGAGCCGGCCGGTGGACGGCAAGGATCTGTGGTTCGTCCGCAAGACCGCCCCAGACTCGGTCGCTGTCGGCGACCGGTCCTTCCCAGTGGATGGCGTCCTCGACGACAGGGCTTCTCAGGTATACAAGCAAGCTTAAAACCCATTTACACCGAGTAGCATGCCCAATCGTGCGCGACTCTGAACGAATTCTGCGAATTGGTGATTGTTTGCAGGCCGATGCGTTCGATCTGGTGGGATTGCCCATGATCGAGAACGCTCTCGCCGGATTCAACACATCCCTCGTCTGCTATGGCCAGGTACTAACTACTACTAATACAAGTAGTCCGTTTCGTGTTCTCTGCTCCTCGGTTCCTGTTGCTGATGCTTGTATGTGTCCGATGCTTCTAGAGTGGCACCGGGAAGACATACACCATGTGGGGCCCTCTCGGCGCCATGGTTGACAGTGGCTCTGACCACGCTGACCGGGGCATCGTTCCTCGGGTTTTCCAGAACCTGTTCTCTCGAATCCAAAGAGTAAGGAGATTCTTCACCCGTCCTTTCTCTTTTGGTAAATTGTGAGTGATCTTGTTTGACTTGACGTTGCTCCTTCCCTGTGTAGATGCGAGAGAGTTCTCCTGAGAAGCAGACGAGCTACCAATGTCGTTGCTCGTTCCTCGAGGTGTGTAGTAATTTGGTTGTTTTCAACTGAACTGTGTCTTGGAAATGGTTTCTAGAGCTGAAATCAGAAATAGCATATATGATTTGTTTTTCCATCTTGTTGCAGGTACATAATGAGCAGATCAATGATCTGTTGGAACCATCTCAGCGTGACCTGCAGGTACATTATTCGACAAGAAAATATCCTGAAATTGCAGTTCCTATTGGTTTATGCAGATACCTCATCCAACTTCACTCTTTTTTTAGATAAAAGAGAATGCTGGCAATGGTATCCATGTTGAGAACTTGACTGATGAGTACGTGTCAACAGTAGAGGATATCAATCAGATCTTGATGAAGGTACAAGATAACTTCCAATTCATGTTGTTCTCTCTATGTTCATGGATAGTGGATGCTCTGGCCAGGCATGAACAATGAATTTGCAAGTTTATCTGACAATTATTGCTATTGAATTTGCAAGTTGGCAATATAGAAAAGATTAAAGAAATTTCTAAATTATTGGAGTGGTTGATTATTTTTTCTAAAGTTATATATTTATCTGGAGCACGCTTTTGAGCGCTCATCTTCCATAAAGGCTGTAGTTGGAGAATAGAATAAAAATATTATGATTTCAAGTTATGATTATGTTCTTATAAGAACAAATTTCACCAATAAGCGTTACACAAAAGTTTGTCATTTAGTTTCTCTTCTATTATTTTTGAACTGTAATCTTTTCATCTGATCATCTCTATACTGTTGTGGAATGAAACCAAGATATCACGCTGGTGTAACCAGCACGCAACACCATCTGGAGTATAAAAGTTTGCTTTGATATCAAGACTAGTCGCTTGATTCGTATTTATTGCATGCATATCTCTAAAATTTCTGTAACAACAGCAGCAGCTACTGCATCAGTGTTTTGTTTACCATAGTCATAGTGTTATTGTGGCTATTGTTGATTAGTCTGTTTTGTAAGGATGCTTCTCTTGATTAGTAGGATAGTTCTTTGGATTAGTGTTCTCATGATAGCCGAGTTTATTTTTCTTTACAGGGACTGTCAAACAGAAAAGTTGGCACCACCAGTATGAACTTGAAAAGTTCCCGCTCTCATGTGATATTCACCTGCATTATTGAAGCATGGAGCAAGGTACATGCTTTTTTTTTTGCTAGCTCTAGGTTCTTTGTTGCATATTGTAATAACTGTCAGCCTTTCTAAATCTCAGGATTTCACCTTCATATTCTGTCTTATTATAATAAATATATCAGATATTTATAGGATGTACATCTGCTGATTTATCATTTGGATTTGCTCTCTTCACAGGGTTCATCAAATGGGTTTAGCAGTTCAAGAACTAGCAGAATTACCTTTGTTGACCTTGCTGGTCCTGACACTGATGAACTTGATGGTGCAGCAAAGCATTCCACAAAGGAGGAAAGACATCTTAAGAAGTCTCTTTCAAGGGCTTGGGTATGTAAATCTGTAATTGCTTCTTTGATATTTTTTTTCGCTATCAACTTGATTCAGTTATACCATGACCGCTGTTCATCATTTCCTTTATTTTTCTTGGTGCACCTAGATAAGTTTCCCTGTCTTGATTTCCTATGGGCCTCTGAATGCAATATGCCAAATTGCCTTTTTAAGAAAAAAATGTATGATTGAGATACTCCTCCGTGAACAAAATATTTAGAAAATCCAAAGCCTCACACCTGCATGCTGTCATTTCAGGAAACTAGTCAACATTCTTTCAGAAACTCCAGAGTCTCATAAAGTTGATTTACCATATGAGCAATCCCGTTTGACACATGTGCTGAAGGATACACTAGGTGGCAACTCCAGGGTTATATTTTTGTGTTCGATTTCTTCAGAGCACAGGTATTTCTGTTCTTGTGTTCCTTTTATGCCTTTTATTATATATTCTTGTGTTGATCAGTACATTGGGAATTGCAGATGCAGATCTGGAACCTTAAGTACACTAAGATTTGGTGAGCGAGCAAAGCTAATGCCAAACAAACCTGTGATAAATGAGATATCAGAAGATGACGTTAATGGTTTGAGCGATCAGATACGTCAGTTAAAGGTATTACCTCAGAACTCAAAAGCATGTAGAATTACCTATAATCTACACAGACTTGCTAATTATTTAATTTCTTGCAGGATGAACTCATAAGAACAAAGTCTGGAGACACCACAACTTGCAAGGCTGGATACTTCAGTGCACAAAGTGCCCGTGAAAGCTTGTATACTTTGCGAGTGAGCCTCAACCGCTCTCTTATCTTGCCTCACATAGAAGTTGATTCAGAGGAAGAAATGGATGTTGATGAAGAAGATGTGCAAGAACTGCGTGATCAAATTAGCAAGCTTCACTCTTCATCTGAAGATACCTTTGATGACTTCATGGATGCGGAGAATGGAGATGAAAACACTCCTTGTTCTATTGGAAGAAGTGGAGAAGATGATCAAGTTATGATAGATGATTTTGAAGGTCCACAACAGGAAGAGCACAAAGAAGTATCTAACAATACAAATGCTAATGAAGACCTCAGTTCTAACAGAAAATCTAGTCTATCAATTAGTGCCTCCCCACGGTTGTCACCTATTCAGGATCCTACATTGTGCTCTTCTCCAAAGATCCACAACAAGGCAAGAAAGAGCATCACTTCACCGGGGCTATCACCAAGCAAGCTTAGAGTATCTGACAGCCCAGGTGATAAAAATGTTGAAGTGTGTAGAAATAGTGCAGTTCGGTCCTCTCTACAATCAAGCAAGCTTAGCCCCACTGACTCACTGGCTGCAAGTCTCCAACGTGGCTTGCACATTATAGAATATCATCAAACAAATCCAGCCCCACGAAAATCATTTATTGGCCTTTCATTTGACCATTTTGCGGTGAATCCTCGTCAGTCAACAGCAAAATTCAGTTCCGTTGTTCAGGCTCTACCTGAGGACCAAGGAAGCAATCTTTGTTCATCCTGCAAGAAGCCAATGAACACAAATGAGAATCAGACAGAAAATGTAAACTCAGACAAACAGATTGTGTTAGCCTTGGGTGCCACATGTAATGAATCAGCTAGCGCTTCAATTAAGGTTTGTCTTTCAAACTATATGATTGAACTATTTTTATTTGATTAGTAACATCTACTTAACCATTTAAATTGACCAGGACGGCAACATAACCAAGGAAATTGCTTCCAAGAGAGAAACTGAGCTTGAAGCTTTATGTGAACAACAAGCAGCAAAGATCAAGGAGCTGAGCACTTTGGTATGTACAGAGATGAATCAAATATACTTCAGACAGTTATTTCCCTTTCATTTACATTTTCATCTGTTGTGTTGCAGATTGACCAATATAAGAACAGGTCAGAAGATGGCCCGGATTCAAATAGTATTGCACCTGCAGAAGAACTAACTAGCGAAGGCAAGGTTTCTGAACAATGTCATGATAGTAAGGTGTCACTCGATGTGAATGAGAGGGAGGCACTTCTTGCTGAAATCGAGAGTCTGCAGAAGCAACTCAAAAACCAGACTACTGTATCAACAACCGATAGCCTTCTTGATCAGTTAAGGAACGGCAGCACAGACCAGGAGTATGAACTTGACAAAGAAAGGCAGAAATGGATGGAGTCTGAGAGCAAGTGGATCTCACTCACCGAAGAGCTAAGGGTCGATCTAGAATCAAACAGGATGCATGCAGAGAAGACCGAGATGGAGCTCTGCAATGAGAAGAAGTGCACGGCAGAGCTGGATGACGCTCTTCAACGAGCGATGTACGGCCATGCCAGGATGGTTGAGCATTATGTTGAGCTCCAGGAGCTGTATAATGATCTTCTCGAGAAGCACCGCCGGGTGATGGAAGCGATCTCTGAGGTGAAGAGGGCGGCTGCCAAAGCAGGCAGGAAGGGCTGTGGGACGGCCTTTGCTGCTGCCCTTGCCGCAGAGCTTTCAACGGTGAGAATCGACCGAGAAAAGGAGAGGGGTCAGCTGAAAGAACAGAACAGAAGGCTCCGCATTCAGCTGCGAGACACTGCTGAAGCTGTTCATGCTGCTGGAGAACTGCTCGTCAGATTGAGAGAAGCTGAGGAAGCATCTACACTAGAAAAGGTCAGTTCAAACTTAAAGCTAGTCATTGGTGTTCTTGTCTAGTTATCGTACAAGGTGAAAGACAACTCAATTGTGCGCTTCACCGTTTTGCAGGAGAGGACTGCCGCGTTGTTGCAAGAGAACGAGAAGTTGAAGAAACAGCTAGAGAAGCTGAGGAAGAAGCACGAGATGGAGCTGGAGACGATGAAGATGCACCTTGCGGAGAGCCGGCTGCCAGAGTCAGCTTTGGGTGCCTTCTACCACCACGAGAACGAGAGGACGCCGGAGTACTCGTGCGATGCTCCATTGACGCACGACGACGATCAGTCTTGGCGGGCGGCCTTTGCATCTGCCTACGAGTGAATGGAGTTACCTGATTGGATTGATTGGGAGTTGAGACTCGTCAACTGAGCCTGGTTGACAACGGGGAAATGGGGATTTCTTGAACCTTTTTTTTTCTTTCTACATGACGTTTAATTATAATATGGACAAGAGCATGTAACTGATTCATCTGCCCATCTGTCTGGGCAAAATTTCCGTTTATACTGTAGTAAGATGTATTACAATGTATTTGTCTGAGTTTGCAGATGTCTTGAGCCTCTGTGAGTAAACTTGTATTGCAAATATTTCTGTTTTTCTGTTTTATTGTGGGTCCTGATTAAACTTGTATTGCAAATATTTCTGCAATGGAACTGCAGCAATCAGGGATTGAATCTTAAGAGCAAAATGTGCATTTCATAATTAGATGCTTCATGGTCAAACAAAGACAATAATCTCATCTCATTTTAGCTTCGACATAACTCTCCTGCATTCATCACCACCGCTGTTAAACATACCCTAAAATTCAGATGTACAGTGACTGTTCTCAGAACATTGCTTCCAAGGTTAAGGTTGTTTTGTTTGATGTGATCCACTCGAAGACCTTGCTAAATGACAATGTGTTCTGCCCAAATTGGGATGAAGGGCAAAAGAAAGAAAGATAAATCTAGCAAAAAGCTTCCTCCTTCCGTCATCAGCTTGCAGCGTACGAAGTTCTGTGCTGCTTCAACTGTGGTGATATTTGATAACTTCTTTGGTCAGCAGAAACATTGTAGAACTCTGCCAGGTACTCCAAAGCTTCATGATTCCCATCACAAACCTTCCAAAGTGATGCCACTTCCCCCGGAGCAACTGTGCCCCACTCCTGGCAGTCATTCAGAAAGTCCAGCAGCTTGGAGTAATAAGAATCGTAGTTGAGGAGCAAGAACGGGACCGGGAGCGCTGACCCGATCCTCTCCAGTTGGATCAACGCCATGATCTCAAACAACTCGTCCAGCGTCCCGACCCCTCCTGGCAGTGCAACCACTGCGGTTCTGTCAGTAGGGCTGCTCCGCACCGCAGCATCCACCAGGCCATGCTTCCTCGCTGAGAAGAACCTGAAATTCAGCTTATCACATAGCGATCACCATGTGTATAAGTTGTGCATCCACTAGGTGAATCTTATTTTGCATACTCAAGAAATTCAGGTACCTGCATGTGAGGTAGGTCTCCGGTGGCAGGTAAGGATGGAAGTTCGAGCTTGTCCATTCACCTGCCTCCTTTGCAATCTTCAAGCCGCCGACCGGCTTGTCTGCCTCAAGGGCACCCTGGATGGCAGCATCCATAAGCCCAGGGCCGGCTCCGGTCCATGTGGTGCAGTCGAGCAGCCGAGCTATCTGTCGATGCAAAGATATGTAACTGAGCAAATGCAGAAAGATATGGTGCACAGCGCCAATGGCTCTCATGTCTACACTCTACAGCTACTTGCAGTCGAATTCGATGCAATAGCTCATGTCTGAATAGATTGTTGATTGTTTACGGCGTTCTGAATGCTAGATTGCTAATAGTAGTGCTTGCCTCTCTGGCGAGCTCGGTGGTTTGGAGGAAGTGCGGGTGCGTGGGCGGGACCCTGGAGGAGCCGAGGTAGACGGCGCCCCTGCCGAGGCGGCGGACTAGGTCGAAGCACCGCGCCATCTCCTCCCTCACCTGCACAGGCAAACCAAGAGCCCATGAGTGGGTCCACGGAGCTGGGACTGGCAGAAACGACAAGCGAGGGACGAGCCGGGGATAGCAGGTGGTCACCTCGCGGGGGCTGCTCCTCGGAGGACCCAAGGCCGAGCCAGCTTCCGCCTCCGCCTCGAGCTCTCCCAGCTGCCGCCGCCGCTGGTTACCGGTCGCGGCGGCGATGGCGCCGCGGGGACGGGCTCCCCATCCGCCGCAGAGGCTAAGCGAGGCCGGCCGGGGCGGACACGGGCGCCAACAGCAAGGAAGGGCGCGGCGCTGGCTGTGCCTGAACCCGAGAGCGGGATGCAACCGGGGTCCGAATTCAGCCCCAACCGAGCTCGCCGCCGCCGCTTCCATGGACATGGATTGGATGGTGAAATGGTGGGTGTCCTCGCCTGTCGCCTCCTCGGTCAGTTCGCACTCCCCTACTCCGCCTTGGATGCCTCAGTCCAGGACTCCAGGCTCCAGACTTCCTGAGTCCAGACAGGAGGCATGCGCGGCTTGCTGATTGCTGCCCAATGGCCCAATGGCGGCACATTCGCACATTGCTGCCCCAATGGCCCAATAGCGGCACTCCACTGCCAAATCGACTGCGAATATCGAATTTTAGGTGTAGTGGCGCATCAAGATAACTTCGGCCCATTGCTATGGTGCCAAACTCAAAGCGAACAAACACTCCACTGCCTTCATGAAGAATATTCCACGAGGCAGCCTTGGAGTTTATGAAGAATATTCTATAAGGCAGCCTCGGAGTTTATGGGAAAATCTTTCAGGAGATCAGCATGAGGAAGGCAGCCTTAAGAAGCGTTGAGTTTGTGCATGAGAAGAGGGAGTCCAATATCGAAGCTCATAACATCGCTCGTAGTGCTATCCATGCTAACATAGGTCCACATGTGTGGCTTTTGAGTCCCACAACTCTTAGAGGTCTTCTATTTAAATAAAAGGAATAACTAGCGCCTCAAGCCCGCGTCCGTCCCACGCGTAACAGAGCGTACATCGCGCCCGCGTAACAAGGGAGTCCGCCCGCTCGCCGTGCCCGCAGGGGGTCTCAACCTCGTCGCGCACGCGTAACCTCCATAGTCAGGGTCAAGATGCCACAAGCTTCTGCTCCAGGACCTACACGCGGGGCTAGCGGAGGCAGCATGTCATACGGGAACGGGCCACATGTGCCAGCGCGGACGCTAGTGGAGTGCTGCCACCAGCTTACAACCGACGTCACCATGGCTTCCACACTAGTTCTCTCTTCCTCGCTAAACAATTCTACATTGAAATCTACTTTTGCAACACTCAAATGAAACGATTGCAACATACGACTAAAACAGATGAAACATTTGGAACATACACTTGCAACATAGTCATTATAACATATGCAACATCTAAATAGAACACTTGCAACATAAGTCTGAAACAGATGAAACATATGGAACATATTGTTGCAACATATGCAAACATCTAGATCAAAACTCTTGCACCATACGTCTAGAACAGATGAAACATTTTGAACAAACGCTTGCAACATGCCTCTGAAACACTTGCAACATATGCAACATTTAAGACATCCCTAATATACTTTTGCAACATCCATAAGAAACAATTGCAATATACCTTTGAAATGACTAAAACACCTGAAACATATATTTGCAACATATAGGAGGGGAAGCCTGGGCCGGTCGATTCCAACCGTCAGGGTTGTAGCCGGTGGCGAGCGGCAGCGCACGATCACCACCAGCACCTAGCACCAGCGGTGCGCGCAGGCACCACCACCAGCATCGGCCTTGGCTCAGCCTGGCGAGCAGCGCGTGCTACGAGAGGGAGTGGGCGGCGGGGCGCATGGCCAAAGTGAGGGGCGAGGTGCGAGTGGGGCATGCGACGGACGGGGGAGAGGAGAAAGCGGCGCAGGTGGGGTGTAACATCCTAGATGTTAGAAGCTAATTAAAATTTTGATCATAAGCATCATCATGCATAATCACCAAATATCATGTCATTTATGCATTCTAAGTTTGACTTATAAGTATTCACATGTTGCATATGAGGTGTTTTATATGATACATGAAATGTTAATAATAATAATGTTAAAGGTTCTTTGGGATTTTATATATGTGAATTTGCTTAAACAATTAAAATTTGGTTAAAATAAACTTTGTTGTATAAAGTGTGTGCTTTCATATGGGGATAAAAGTTTATTTGTATTTTCTAGTCAGACATGTCAAATGTGAACTTCAAAGATTGAATTGAAAACTGTTTCCCTCTGTCCCTGAAAATAGTATTAAAGTTCAAACTTTGATGATTTATAAAATGAATTTTCATTAATAAAAGTAGTGCAACTTTTGTGCCATGAATTGGTACTATGCTTGAGTTGTGGTAATGAACATTTGTTTGTAATGTTTGATCAGTAATTAACCTTTAATTAATTACTTAAACATGCTTAGTTGAAACTGTTTTTGAAAACCTTGAACTGAATCCAGTTTTATAGTTTCATTGTACCTACTTTCAAAATTCAAATCTTCGAAACGAGTGAGAATCAGAGCTTGAGCTTGTGGGCAATGTTGAAGATCTCACGTCGATGAACAACTTTGTTAATGAAGTTGATCGAGTTTCTGCACAGAATCAAGAGAAAAGGAGGGAAGAAAATGGACTGTCAAGGGACAGAGGAGAAGATGTGTCGTAGGACAGGAGAGAGAGAGCCTGGGGTGGCGACGCCAAGAGGGAAGGCTTTCCCGCCGGCGAACCTCCTACCGGACACGCCGGTCAGGGAGAGGGGGACACCTCCACGTTTCCTTGCTGATGCTCGTGTCGCTGGCAAGCGGGGCAGGGGCGTGAGGCCGTCGGGGAGACGTGGCGACCAGGGGGCCGCACAAGTGTCGCATCCTCCATCTCTGTCGATTCCGGTTCGGGTGGATCGCCGGAGGGAGGTTAGACCCGGGATCCAAAACCCGCTTGCTGAAGGAGACGAGATCCAGGCTTTCTGGGGACAGCTGTGGTTCATCCCGCCCTCCATCCCCAAAGCTCCTGGAGCTAGGGTTCTTGAGAAGAATCTCGTCTGGATCCAGAGAGACCTTTGGGAGGCAAAATCGTTTGGGGCGGCGGATTGCTACCCCATCGGTGAGGGTGATTCATGGGTGAAGCCCCCTGCGAAGTTCAACTTTGCTGAAGATATCTGGGCTAAGGGCGAGAAGGAGACCTTCATCAGCGTCCTCAAGAGAGCCATGGCTGGGAGAGGTAGGGGGCGGGGGCCAAGACCTCGAAGCAACCAGGAGGATTGGGAGCAGTGGGGTGGGGGCGGTTGGAACCAGTATCCTACCTACCCACCTCCGCATTTGCCTCCACAATCAGCGTATCAGCCGCCACCGCCGCTGCACTATCCTCAGCCTTCACCTCCATCGTATGGTTTCTTCCCTAACTCTCAGCAATTCCAGCAAGCACCTCGCCCCCCACAGACAGGGAACTTCAACCGGTTTGAAGGGCAGGGTCCAAGGGGTCCTGGAAACCAGAGCAGAGGTCGGGGGAGACATCAGTCAGGGAGACAAGGTCATAACTCTGCTCATATTTCAAACCAGACGCAGAGTCAAGCCCCAAATCAAGAAGCTACCCAAGGGAACAAGATGTCAGGCAAGGAAGACCTCAAGGCAGGAGAGATGGGCAAGACTATCACAGAGGTTGGTGAGGGGTCAAGCTTTGGTCAAGATAGGAATCTACAGGTGGTCTGCTTTAACTGTGGGGAGATTGGTCATTTCAGTTCTGCTTGCCACAAGCCTAGGATTTGTTTCATCTGTCAATCCGTTGAACATGTCGCTGAATTTTGCCCTGCTTGGAAACAGCCTCATACAACTGGGCAGTACTATGGCAGTGCTTGTACAGGCTTAGGCTTCTATCATATTGATGTGGAACCAAGAGGCAATAGGTTCAAACACTGGGTGGGGATGGACAACTTTGGAGTGGTTACTATTGAAGAAGGAATCATAGATGAGGTTGGGATTCTAGAGAACTTGAAAGTGCTGTTTGACAAGGACTGGAATTGGCAGTTAAGAAAGACAGATGATAATATGTTTATTGTCAGGTTCCCTCCCCATAAGAAAGTAGAGAATCTGATCATTGGGAAAAAGTCTCTTTTCAATCTAAACAAATCTGGGGTGGTAGCTTCTCTTAGGGTGTGGGATGGAGATGTTGAGCCCATAGGATCTCTGGTGGATGTTTGGGTACAGATCACTGGGATACCCCCCAAATGGGTAGATTGGAACACAATGAGAGAAGTAGCTTCAAGTCTGGGGATTATGGTAGAAGTTGATTGGCAGGCAATTTTTGACAGTTTTTTCAGTCTTGTGAGAGTGAAGATTCAGTGCAAAGACCCAACAAGGATCCCAAGCAGAAGACTGTTTGTGTTCCAGTAACAGATTTATGTGATCCATTTCAAGCCTGAAGGTTTTGAGCAGATTGATAAGACTGTTGGAGGAGGACCTGATAATGATGAAGAGATAGAGGAGTTGGAGAATGATGATGATGATCTTCTTGATGAAGACTCAAAAGAAAAGGACCCACCTCCTGAGGCAGGGCAGAATGGTAGCCAGAACTCTGAACAAGCTCCTGGAAATTCTCAGCACCAGTCTGGGAATCCTTCTGCAAGTAGCTCTGTTCGGAGGGCTCTGTCTTTTAGTGATGTGGTGTTGGGACAGAAATCTGGAGCTTTTGATTGCCTGCAGTTATTACAAGCTATGGAGCTAAATGTTTTGGATGATGAGGATATGGAAGATCAGATGGAACCTGAAGATGTTCATGTAGCACAGGATGATGAGGAAACCTTTGAACTCCCAGAAGAATGGGTTTTTGATCTCTAGAACAAGATCCAGTCTCCAAAGCTGATGGATGAAGTTAGCAAGATCTCAGATGAATCTGGTGGACAAGATCAGAATTCTAATACTATTTTTTCTGGAACAGAAGTGGAGGAGATAGTCACAAGTACTCAACCAACACAAGAAGAAATGGATAAAGTTGTGCAAGCTGATGTTAGAGAAAAAGGCAAAAAAAGAAGTGCTAAAAACCAGTGGGGTCCTACTGTTACTCTGAGGAGGAGCACTAGGAACTTTGATGATGGGAAGTCTATCATGGACAAAGCCCAGGAATTCAAGAGGAAGTGGACACTGGAAGGAAACACAGGTAAAACTTCTAAATCTCATAATAATCCTTCAAAATCTAAACTACTCTTTGTGGCAAATGAACTTGATATTGTAGGAGTGGATGGAAATCCACAAGTTCTGGATAGAATGTTATCTGTAGATATTCAAAGGTCACTAGATAGAAAGGTAGAAAATAGTTGCAGTACTTCTACCTCTACAAACACAGGACTGAGTTTGGGAGATAATGGGGGTGATCAAGATGACAAGGATTTGTCACTTGAGGAAGATGTTAAGGTCAAATTAGGTGACCACTTTGTGGTAGATCAGGATAAAGATCTACCAAAGATTTGCCCTAGGAAGAAAAAGAAAACTAAAGAAAAATGATAGGTTTTCTCTGGAATATTAGAGGTATGAACCAAATTGATAGGTTGCCTGCTCTAATTGGGAAAATTAGGGCTAGCCATGCTGATTTTGTTGGGATTATGGAGACTAAGAAAAATCTTTATCCTGCTGGTCTTCTAAAGAATTTGTCTAGTAATATACCTTTTAATTGGTGTTATAAAGAATCAAAAGGCACCGCGGGAGGCATCCTGGTGGGGGCCAATTCAGATCTTTATAACATGCAAGTAGTGGAGATCCTTCTTTTTTCTGTCAGTGTAATTCTAACGGATAAAAAAACAGGTTTTAGTTGGAAGTTTGTAGTGATTTATGGACCAGCTTATGAAGAGCTTAAGCAGGCTTTCATAGATGAACTACACAAGGTGATTGGGTCCTGGACAGGTCCAATTCTCCTGGGGGGTGATTTTAATCTTGTTAGATTTATTGGAGACAAAAGTAATAAGGTCATCAACCATAGATGGGCTGATCTTTTCAATGATTGGATCCAGACCAATGCTCTTATAGAGCTCAATCCTTCAAACAAGAAATTTACTTGGACAAATAATCAAACTTGTCCAATCTTGGCTAAGATAGACAGGGTTTTTGTTTCTACTTCTTGGGAAGCAGCTTTCCCCTTGGTTTCTGTTAAAGCTCTAGATAGGTTACCTAGTGACCATAATCCCTTAGTCATCAATGCTGGAGATAATGTTTGCTTTGGTAAAAAGAGATTTAGATTCGAAAAGTGGTGGCTAGAGAAAGATTCCTTTAGAGATATGGCTGAAAAAGCCTGGAATACTCCATGTACAGATTTAAAAAGTTTAGATAGATGGCAGTTTAAGATTAGAACTTTTAGGAGAATGGTTAGGGGTTGGGCAGCAAATGAGATAGCCCAACTAAATAAGGAAAAAGCAGCTCTTACTGAGGAATTCAGTAGACTTGAGGTTCTCTCTGAAGATGGTAATCTTAGTACAGATGATTTTCAGGCTATGCAATCTATAGAAAGTAAATTAGAAAAAAATTGGGCCTTGGAAGAAATTAAATCTAGACAAAGATCAAGGGATAGGAATATCCTGGAGGGGGACAGGAACACAGCTTATTTTCAAGCTGTTGCTAACCATAGAAGTAGAAAGAAGAGGATTGATTGTCTCCAAGGTCCTTTGGGGCTAGTTTATGACCAAAAAGGCATGATGAAAATAGCAGTTGATTTCTACAAAGTGTTATTTGCTAAGGAAGAAGATGTAGGAGTTAGGTTAGGTTCTTCTTTCTGGAGTAGTAGTGATAAAGTGACCCATGAGGAAAATCTAATACTAACAGCACCTTTTACACAAGAAGAGATTAAGGATGCTGTGTTTGGTAGTTATGCTGAGGGAGCCCCTGGGCCTGATGGGCTATCCTTCATTTTTTACCAAAAGTTCTGGTCTCTCATCAAGGATGATCTGTTAGCCTTGTTTAATGATTTCTATAAGGGTGACCTGGATTTAGAAAGGCTTAATTTTGCTCTAGTTACTCTTATCCCCAAAGTAGGTGATGCTAATAATATGAAACAGTTTAGGCCAATCAGTTTATTAAACTGTAGTTTTAAAATCTTTTCGAAGCTCTTAACAAATAGGCTAGGCCCCATTTCAGAAAGGTTGGTGAATAAAAGTCAAGCAGCCTTCATAAAAGGTAGATACATCTTAGAGAGTGTAGTGGTAGCACATGAGTTAGTACACAGCTTATATAAATCTGGGGAAAAAGGAGTTATTTTGAAACTAGATTTTGAAAAAGCTTATGACAGAGTCAGTTGGCAGTTTCTTTTTGATATGCTAAAGGATAGGAATTTTGATCCCCTTTGGATAAAGTGGATTCAAAAAATTGTGATGGGAGGATCTTTAGGGATCTTGGTTAATGGAGAAGAGAGTTCCTTTTTCAAACCTGGCAAAGGTTTAAGACAGGGGGACCCACTCTCCCCACTTCTTTTTAATCTGGTAGGTGATGGTTTGGCTAGAATGATAGATAAAGCTGTAGAAAAAGGCCTGGTGAAGGGTTTGTTGAAAGATTTTAGGTTGGGGGGAATTGTATCATTGCAATATGCAGATGATACAATTCTTTTTTTCAAAAGCTGAGGAGTCGGCTCTTGAAAATTTAAAATATATTCTTATGTGGTATGAACAACTTTCGGGGATGAAAATCAATTTCCACAAAAGTGAGCTGTTACACATGAATTTAGATGAAAATGAAGCTCAGAGGTTTGCTAATATTTTTGCTTGTCCAGTTGGTTCTTTTCCTTTGAAGTATTTAGGGGTCCCTTTACATTTTGACAACCTTTCTAGAGATGACATCCAGCCCCTAATTGATAAGATTTTGAAAAGGGTTGCAGGCTGGAGAGGCAAACTGTTATCCTTAGCAGCTAGAGCCACACTTATTCAAGCATGTCTTATTAGCATTCCTGTTTATCTTCTCTCCTTTATTAAATTTCCAAAATGGGCTATCAAGCTACTGAATAGTCATATGGGAAACTGCTTGTGGAATGACTCAGTTGATAATCATAGGTATCACCTAGCAAATTGGGAGCTGGTTTCTATGAGCAAGGATTTTGGGGGGTTAGGGATTCCAAGTCTAAGAGACTTGAACATTAGCTTGTTAGGTTCCTGGCTGAAGAGGTATAATTCAGACAGAGACAAGCTCTGGAAAGAGCTTATAGATTTTAAGTATAACACTCAGAAACCAAACATCTTCCAATCTAGAACAGCTGGGGCCTCCAATTTTTTTAAGGGCTTTATGTGGGCTGCCCAAGCTGCTAAAATGGGCTATAGATGGAAAATAGGCAATGGGATGAAAATTAGACTATGGGAAGATAATTGGCTAGGTTCCTCTAGTTTGGCTATTCAAGTTTGGCCTCTGTATAGGATTCTAAATGAAAAGAATAGATCAATTGCAGAGCTCTGGGATGGGCATGAACTTAAATGTACCTTCAGAAGGAATGTTAGTGAGAATCTTTATCAGGATTGGTTGGAAGTGGTAGAGTTGGTCTCTACAATAAACTTGAATAATGATGAAGATGAAATGGTTTGGCAATTTACATCCTCTGGGGTTTACTCTTCTCAGTCCCTTTATAAGATCATTAATTTTAGGGGCATTAAATCAGTTCATGTTCCAGCACTTTGGCATATAAAGATACCTCCCAGGGTACATTTCTTTCTTTGGCAATTATCTAACAATAGAGTCCTTACTAGGGATAACCTAGCTAAGAAAAGGAAAGTAGAAGATCCATGTTGTCTCTTTTGCTCTGAACATGAATCAGTTCAACATTTGTTCTTTGATTGTGCAGTTGCTTTGCAATGTTGGACTGTGATTTCTAACATTACTGATAGTGTAGTAGGCACTGATTTAGCTGTCATAGGCCAGTTTTGGCTCAGCAATAAGAGACATTGTGTGTTGAACATTATTACCTCTGCTGTTTTTTGGAGCATTTGGAAACTCAGAAATGAGCTTCTGTTTCAGAATGTTGGCTGGAGAAGTATGGACATACTTTTCTACAAGATAGCTGGGGTGTTACAAAGCTGGGAAGTGATCTGTCCTGTGGAAAAGAAGAACCTGTTACAAGAAGCTGTGCGAAAGATCAAGGAGGTCCCCAGGACAACTTTCTGTCTGCCGGGTCCAGGTGCCTGAAGATTCCCAAAAATCAAGCGTTCAAGATAGAAGATCAAGTTGATACTCTGGGTGGCCGCTCTCTCACTTGAGGGCATCTTTCTGAGGAAACAAGTTTGGTGTCGGTGATGCCCCTGTTGCCTCCTGAGAACAGGCGCTTCTCTCTGAAGACGTTAAAAAGATGTTTGGCTTCCTGCAGAGTTCTGTCTGTTGAACTCCGTTTCTTCAAACTTTTTTAGTTTCTGCTTCTTTTCTGGTTGTCGCTGGCTTCCTCCACCTGGATGGTGTGAGTTGAATTTTCGTTCAGAACTGTGCTGTAAACTGTGATGTTTTTTGGCCTTTTGACTTTAAGTTGGAAGGCCGGGGCGGTTTTGGCCCTTGAACTCTAAAAAAAAATGGACTGTCAGGCGTGAACAGTGGCACCGGCAGCAGTGCCACACAGCTGCCTGCTCGCCGCCATCCAGTGCCTTCGCGTCGTTTCGCGCGCGTGGACACGCGGCTGTGCGTGAGGCCGAGCTCGAGAAGACGCTGCCGAAGCCACGACGTCGTCCTCGTCCTTTAAAACGTGAAGCAGCCGACGCTCCTCCTCTTTTTCCTCTCTCTGCTTGCCGCCGGCGAACTCGACGCGGCGGCGAAATTCGTCGCAGCCGCTCCATCTCTGCCCAATTGCTCACACCCACGGCTTCGCCTCATTCTTGCGCACCTCCTTGACCCAACTGCATCGGTCCTAGTCACCAGAATCAGCCATGTGCTCGATTCTCGCGCGGGCAGCTCGCCATGGCCGCCGAGCTCCACCTCGCCGTGGCCAGGCTCCTCCAGTGCACCTCTTGCTCTTCCGTTTGATGCTCTAGCTTCCTTATGATGCTTTTATGCTCATCGGCTCGCTGTGTTGGTCAATCGTGCTCAGGTTTCGTCGGAGCACAGCCTGCTGCGCTGTTCGCCGCTGCAAGACCGCCGGCTCGCGTGGCTAGACCTTCACCGACCATCTCCGGCCACGATTTTTCCTTCACGGGTGCGGCCAAGCATGGAGATGCCCCTTCACCTCTCTCTCGCCGCCGACGAGCATCAATCGGCCGGAAATCGAGCCTTCTCGTGCCTCCTCTGCTCAAATCGTGACCAGGGACCTCAGGCAACAATAGAAGCTCTTCCAGGGGATTTTCTGCAAAAACTGTGACTTAGATGAATAGTGTGCTACAGGGTTTTCTTTTTCTTTTTGTGTTTTCAACTGAAACTTGTGAATTTCATAACTAAATATTGGTGCATGCTAAAATTATGAAATTTATTCTGTAAGCTTGTTATGATATGCTCTACCATGGAAAAATATGAGTTGGTCATAATCAGTAGTTTTTCTATGCTTAAAAATTACCCCTTTTAATTATAAAATGAACCTTACTTGATTTTTATAGGCTAAAATAATAATCCTTTAATCATGAAACTTTTTGTGTAAATGTCATGTGCTAGTATCTACCTCCACAAAAAGTTTGGTATTGTTTTAATAAATTTTAATTGTTCACTTAATTTCCATGCTTTAATTAATTAATTAATTAATACCAAAATGCTTAGGATAAATCATGAAATAGCTTTGGTGCATTTTGGATATTGATTGTAGACCTTGGAACACTCAAACTCCTATTGTTCCTTGTCAATTAATTTACTTGATTGCTATGATTTAAATCAACTTGTTTATTAATTAAAATGGCTTAATTAAATATCAAACCATAGATGCATGTATGAAAGTCTTGATTACTTCATGTAAGCAATATCTTGAGTAAGTGATTAAGCCATATGAATGCTTTTTATGTTGATCGCTTGTTTGTGCACGTTAGTGTAATTCTTTTATGATAAACAACTAATTGATTTGTTAGTTAATAATGAAATGCTTTTATAATAAAAAAAACCCTAGTTCTTTGGTGAAGGAAAGTTGTACTCAACTTAACTTTGTTTAACTTCTGTTAATGCACTTGTGTGTGTGTGTCATCATGCATCATACTTATAGCATTTCATCATGTTAAGCAAAGCATCATTATTACATGTAGTAAACGAGAGTGAGAAGGTTCTCGTGGACAAGCTTCGGAGAAGATTCATCCACCAGTGGTGTTGTGCCAAGTCTGACTCTTGTGATCCTCTATGGAATCTAACCTTCTCTGCAACGTAAGCAAGCTCCAAAGCATAAACCCTTCTCTAGTATTTACAAATCCTTATTACACTTTAAGTCTTTGTGAAATGTGCATTAAGTAATTAGGAGTTGGTCGAATACCATTGTTGCATGATTACCTTGATATTCAGGTATCCTTGGTAGTACCCCACTAGTATGTGTAGATCAATATCTCTAATGCTTAGTAATGCTTAGAGTTTGATAGAAGTCGAATGATGGTTTCATCGTTCGCGAGAAATAGGTTTTACCTTGTTCTTCTCGACTCCGTTTATGGATCGTGAGAATACCATGTTTATGATAATGTTAAATTGAGACCGAGCGGGTAACTTGCATTGAGAATGGAGTCTCTACGTAGTGCTCCACCTGTGTCGATTGAGGACCGTACCGTTGTAGACCTGTGTGAGTCGAGACTTTGTAGTACTGGCCACATACTCCGATAAGCCTGAGTACATCGTCTATTTCATTATGCGAACTGATAACACACACTGGGAGTGGAGAAATGGTGGGAGTAGCGTGTACATACCCTGCAAGTTAACCGTCAGGGACGGGGCAGGGTGGTGGAGTACTATGCTCCCGAGTGGTGCAATCCAGTTCATGTTTTGGAGGATCAGTGGGAATGATTGATATATCGTGTGGTTGAGAATCCCTAGTTGGGTTTAATTCGATTCGAATCGCCATTGCTTCTTGGAAAAGGAGACTCGATTCCCTGATCTGCATCGTAGTTAATCAAGGAAATAATGGTAATGATGGATACAAGATGGTATAAGTTGAGATGAGATGCTTAAAGAAGTGATTGAGCTAGATCAGATGCAAACTGGATACTACTGATAACTTAACACATATCTAAACCATTGAGAGTAAGGATTCCCTTGTAGTAAGCTTTTCTGTAAAAGCTGTTCTTGCTTCCAACTTTCCTTTAAGTCTGTATGCCCTTGAAGTTTTTTCTTTTGGTCGGGTAAGCCTTGTAGTACCCTCATATACTCAGGGTTTGTTAAACCCTCTATTGCAGGTTCTGACTTGTGTTGCTAAGCAAGATCAGGTCGGTGAGCTCGACATGATCTGGATGTCTCTTCTATCTAAGGTGCTTCTTCTAATTTGCTTCCGCTGTCCTATTCACCTTTTGGATCTAAGATATCCTTTCAATTCTTATAACAGATGCAACTACAAGTGATTTATTACAAAAAAAAATCTTACTATATATATCTGGAAAGCTCGAAATGATCTCAGATTTGCCAGGAAATCATGGACCACTTGGCAGGTGCACCATGATGTTGCTGCGCATTTAGCCACAGCAGCAATGGCGAACTCAACTCTGGATGCACAGGTTCAAAGCTGCACTGATGGACAGCCCTAAGAGGACATCCCCCTCTCTGCAGGAGTCCATACATCACCAGCCGGCCTTTACTGGACCACCGAACCAGGAACAAGCACCATCAGGTTCCACTCCCC
The DNA here is from genome assembly GCA_022457205.1 of Saccharum spontaneum. Lineage (NCBI taxonomy): Eukaryota > Viridiplantae > Streptophyta > Magnoliopsida > Poales > Poaceae > Saccharum > Saccharum spontaneum. The sequence goes on from CM039579.1 coordinate 25,228,754, forward strand.
CCTCTACACTTTTGAACCACCGTAGCTTCAATATGTACAGGTGCACAATTCCAATGACGAACAGGTACATGATCCAAATGCCGGCCCTGCTACCTAGCGTCAGATGCTATGTCGATGCTTCTACGACACCTGATCATCCATCCATGCAGCCAAGAATGGCAGGTCTAGGAGTATTTTTTTTCTTAATACATAGGTACAACCGATGCACGCCATCTACATCAAGGCTGTCATGACCAATGCTGCATCTGTGCTAATGGCGGAGGTGGCTGCTCTGGCTCTCGCAGCTACGGTTAATGACGCTCTTAACATCAACAACACCACATTCTTATCCGATTGCCGACAGCTGGTCCACTTCCTTAATGATGCAGATCAAACCAATCCCCCAAACTAGAGAGTCAAATACTTTACCCTCTTTGCTAACTGCGCAGGTCAAAGACGATAAAAATTTTACAAGGTCAACTGGCAACTCAATACTACGGTAGACACTCTGGCCAAACAGGCCTTATCTTCCTCTAATTCTAGTACTACAATCTTTGAGCCTGTATGCTCCAATAGTGATCATCATCGTCAGTGTCCAGTGATGAATGCTCAACTCTGTATCTATCATTGCAGCGCGTTGCTGCTGATATAAAGATGTTTGTTGTAAAAAAAAAGTAAGTTTTACTTAAACATGTTTTGTAACCTAATGTTGTAAATCTTCCGTGACTCCGATGTATGAAATTTTTGTATCAATGTTGTAATGTTGTGATAACTCCATTGTTGATCCTGTATGAGTTGTAAAATATGGATAATTCGGGGCTCTCCGAGGACACTCGGCAGACTACCGGATTATCTGGCTTTCGTGTACAGCTGCCAGAGGTCTTTAGGACAATGACAGGTACACATGGGCTAGCATAATTTTGGTGGTTCTGCCACATGGGGCGCGCGATGGCGTGGGAGCGAGGAGCGAGCGATCAGCGCAGGGTCAGGGCACGGTGGGAGAAGGCCGAGCGGAGTGAGCGAGCGGTCTTAGAATGAGAATAAGGGACGGAGGGAGTCAAAGTTGTGGTACACGTCACGCAAAGTTTAAAATAGCGGGCTATTGAAAATAGTGGCAACTTTTTTTCAGCAGCTATGCAGCTATAGCGACGCTATGACAAATAGCGTTTTTATAGAAAATACATGAAAAACACCAGTAATTGATAAAAAAAACATGGCAAATATGAATTTCGATGAACACAAATATGTTTCCATATGTCTAGGTAACATTACTAAATACCAATATGACGTTACAACATGGTTCATGAAAGCTTAATTGTCCAAAATACCAAATTAGTAGGAAATGATAACTAATAATCTAGTCTGAGATGGAGGTCTGAGAGTCAAACTGAAAAGATTTGTCACTTGCAGACTGGCGATGCACGTTGACATAATGATCATCATCATTTTCTGTATCACAAGATGAAGCAGCTACAATCTCAGGCACATATTGTTTGCCATCATTAATATCTATAATCTTCTTCACCCTCTTTTTAATCCTAGGGCAGGGAACTCTCTTCCTATTACCATGTTCTGGTTCTGCTGGTGCAGCCTCTTGTTCCTGAACTTTATCACCTTCAGCTTGGGGGTCTTTTGGTTCTTCTTGTTTATCATCTGCTGCAAGTGCAACTCCAATGATAAATTCATTGTCATCATCTTCTAGAATATCTACAACTTGCTTCTCAATTGGGTCCTTTGCCTTATTCTCTCTTTTATGCTTCAGCCTGGAGTTAAATTTTACATACACGAGGTCACTCATCCTGTCAGTGGGCTTAGCAGGCTGCCAGAATTTCACTCATATGGCCCTGCTGGAATAGCGCCGCTATTTAAAACGCTAAGCTATGCAACTTAGCCGCGCTATAGCGCATGATAGCGGCGAAAGTTGTCATAGTGACAAAAATATGAATAGCTTAGCGTCAAGCTTGTCCTGCTATAGCGTCACTATAGCCCGCTATTTTTTTCTTTGACGTCACGCCATGTGTCCGTCCAGAGGGAGTCGCTGGCATCGAACGTCCTATTTGTAGCATTATCGTTAAATAAAGGAGAGTGGTATTGCTAAAAAAAAACACTCCACTGCCTAAAATATGCCACTGCATATTGTTTGCAGCGTAGCAACCATATTATCAACAAATTCATATATAGACAGCAATTTGACACATTGTCCTACATCACATGAAATTGGGCTAAACCACTTCCATCCAAACATATGATATATTGCCATAAAGTTGGAACCGTTGCTTCAACCTATGCATTCGCATGTAATCACAGAACTCAATAAAATGTTTTGCGTCCAACATAGTTGTGCAAGTCAGTGTTCCTTGTGTAGAATTACATGGAAAAAATTTGCCGAAACAATATGTTAATCACCATGCGGCAAGGCAATCTTATTGTCTTATTCTGCTCCAGGAATAATGGTAGCATTTGTTTCAATTGGTGTCCCCCAGTTCCTTGACGAACTTATCCTTCAGCAAGCTGTTTGATCCTGCCATTCTTCGCGACATCAAATCAAACTCTCCACCGCTTCTGTGAATCAGAAGAAATAGAGGAACAGGCAGTCAGAGACACTCAATCAAATTACGGTCACAAAAGCTGCTTGGACAAACTCGCTGACTTACGGGTCAAAAACAAGCCCCCCGGCTTCCTGAAGAATCACAGCTCCAGCAGCAACATCCCTGGAGGAAAATTAGTAATTTGAGATGAACACATGGACTTGGTTTTTTTTTTTTCATACCACTGTTATTAATTTGGTTAAACCGTACCAGGGGCCACCAAATCCCATCTCGTAACACAAATCAAGTCTACCACAGGCAACTCCACACATGTTTAAAGCCAATGAGCCACACATCCGTATGGATCGAATCTGGAAAAAAGGAACTGCGGTTAAGAATGTTGGTACATTAAACTGTATTTACATTCGAGGCAACTGATGTTACTTTACAGAATTTACCTTGTATAGTAGCTTGTTGATTCTGTTGGTTGTATCATCCAAAGTGGCCTTGTCTCTTTTGGTTCCAACCTGATCAATCAGTATAATTATCAGTTCAGTATTTCCAGTAGGTTCTTTTGAGTAAGAGGTTCTAAGATGTAAATTGCCATCCACAGTCAAGAAGATGTACTACATGCAGTTACACAGGAGCATTTGCCATTCAAGCCAAAAATCAAGTTACAGCTATCAAAGTATTCAAGAATGGCAGGAGACGAAATAAAAGGATCACACCAGAGGTCCTATGATGTACATTGTCATCCACAGTTTAGAAGATGCATTACATGCAGTTACATGGGAGCAGTGCTCTCCAAACCAAAATCAAGTCACAGCTATCAAAATAAGCATGACAGGTGAAGATATGGAAAAAAAGTATGCCAGGTGATGAAATAAAAGAGCATACAATAATTAAGTTTCTTCAATTATGCATTTCTTATCCATGTAACATGTTTGCACCCGGCTAGTTAGTCCTCTAATTCAACCTTTTAGAAGGATGTTTGACTAAGAATCAGGAAACAAATGCAGGTTGCAGGCCCAATTATTTAGATGATAGTTCCTACTGATTTGGTATCAGTTCTTTTCAAACTAGATTGTTATGAGATTATTGAAATTTTAAGAGGAAGAAGCAGCAATAGAGTTCCTGCGTATGCTATCATCCTCTAGTGAAACAAACTTGACTCAAGAAATCTGTTATCCAATGTGTAAACTGCATGGTTTAACTTAATTCTTGAGAGCACCAGTTACCTCTGTTACCAGAAGAGCCTTCACTAACTCATCTTGAGATGATGCTGCATAAGAAAGATGCACATATTCAAGCTAGCATTAGCAGCTTGAGGAGAAAAGTGTGCAGGGAGCAAACATGTTCAATTGATTGTCGCTAAACCAGGGTATACCTTTAATTGGAGAGCCATTCAGGAAAGCCCCTTTTCCACGAACCGCCGTGAAAAGCTAAACGGAACAAGCAGCTTGAGATTAGACTAATATCTTTACAAAATTCAGTGGCAAAATATATCAGACAGTTAGAATTAGGGGACAGATTATATAGCGTTCTTCCACTCAATGCAACACCACATATGTGAACATTATGCTGGATGCTGAATCATTTAATACCTCGTTCATGATGGGCTAAATGGAACAAGCAGCTTGAGATTAGACTGACTTTTTTTACAAATTTCAGTGGCAAAATATATCAGACAGTTAGAATTAGGGGACAGATTATATAGCTTACTCCCACTCATTGCAACACTACATATGTGAACATTATGCTGGATGCTAAATCATTTATAATACCTCGTTCATGATGGGGTTGAAGACGACACCGACAGTGGGAACTTTCCCTATGGTGAGGCCAATCGAGACGCATACAAATGGGAAACTGCAATGCAAGAGACCCGTACAATATTGGGATGAGAAGAGCAAACATAATTAGAGGGCAGATTTGAACAAAAAAGTGCAGTGCAGGGTAGGACGCCATTGTACCCATGAACAAAATTAGTGGTCCCGTCGAGGGGGTCGACGATCCAGGTGGGGTCGTCGGTGAGGTCGGCGGTGGCCCCTAGCGCCGCGGACGTCTCCTCCCCGATGAACTTGTGGTCCGGGAAGTGCTTCCGGAGGTGGTTGAAGACTAGGTCCTCGCAGGCCTTGTCCGTCTCCGTCACCAAATCCACCTGCCACCGGCGAGCAATGCGCAGCAGCGTGAGTACCAAATCCCAATCCAATCGATGGGACGCAACGCAATGGCGTGGTGCATGCATCAACACCGACATGGGGAACCAAAATCACCGGATGGATGAGCGCGGAGGGGACGGAGAGCATACCTGGCCCTTGTGCTCGACGTTCTTGGTCTGGTAAAATCCCTTGCGAATCACCTGCTCAGGAAATCAGCAACCAGTGAGGAGACGGGCCCAGAAGAAGGGTCAGAAAAAGCAGGGATTGCAGGAGGAGAACCTCGCCAGCGCTCTTGGCGGCTTCCACCGCCACGGCGAGGAACTGCTCCTCCGACATGCCGTGCTCCGATCTCTCGCGCCCGTGATTTTGGTGAGTTCGCCAGCTACGGCCAGCACCTAGCAGCAATTCTGGCCTCTCGCTTCAGCCTTCCTGGGTATAATGGAAAGCAGGCGTGCTGTGCAATATCACAGTTCCTTCACAAGTCCTATACGTACCTGGTATAGGGCCTGTTTGGATCGCCAAACCGAAGTTCAATTCGTTGTTGGATAATAGATTAAATGTAGAGTAATTAACAGTCTAAAAAAATGTAGAGTGATTAAAAGATTTTTTCTAATAAGTTCTACATATTAATTAGCCTCTATTAATTTTTGTTAGAACATAATTAGTTAATATTTATGCCTTCGATTTGGCATCCAAAATATGGACCATCCAAACAAGCCTTATAGGTGGATCCATCTAATTAACTATTAGCTATGTTATCTGAAAAAACTCAACTACTTCCTTTGTATTAAGTTAAGACGTTTTGTTTTTCTAGATACATTGCTTTTACTGCAGTGCATATCTAAGTACATAACAAAAGTTATGTAAATAGAAAAAACAAAATGTCTTATAATTTAGAAGGAAGAGGAGTAATAACTAATTGGTAACCGGATAGTAGGTAAGCTAAGACATTAGCAATCTTATTACTAAGGATCTAAACATATCTTCTCACCTAGTTAACTATTAACTATGTTAGCCAAAAAAACTGACTAGGTAAGACATTATCTGACTCATTAGTTGACGATATTTTTTTTTCTGGTTACACAGTACAACTCAAATACTCAAAAGCACACACACTCACCTATTTCAATTCGTCTCAGCATAAGCCGTGAGATCAGATTACGGATGAAACAATCAACCAAATAAAAATCTTACCTTTAATAGTTTAATTCATTACATACTACTATTCCTAGTAAAATAGTAAAATCGGATATAACTTTTATGCTCGGCAGAGTAAATAGAGACGGACTAGGGGAGAGTAAGGGATGAAAATTTAGAAGAGAAATGAGGCATACATAATTTTTTTTGCGAGTTACACAGTACGCACACTCACACTATGAACACGCGTACGCAAACCGTACCTTCAAAAGACTGTGCTAGCACATCTCGAGATTGACGAAGTTATCACAGACGCCTTGCTGTCGATGGGAACATCACCTACCCTAAAAGCACAACGCCGTTAAATCCTAGAATAAATCCAGAAAAATACGAGCATCCGTATCAAGTTGAGGACTTAAACTCGGATGAGCAGGTTTCACCACAAGAAACCTAACCAACTAAGCTAATTAGCATGAGCTCGTAGACTATGACTTTTAAAAGCTTTAGCTATCCATACAACCTATGAAAAAGGAGTTTTTAACAATCTCCACCCAAATTGTGAGAATCACATAATTCATCTTTTAACACGATCTACGAAAAGAAGCTTTCGACGATCTCTAGCGACCACATAGGGCCTTCTACGGTGTTCTTCTACCTATTCTGTGAAAAGCCATTTTTAACAATCTTTACCCAAATTGTGGCAATCACATAATCCACCCCCCTAATTTTTTTTCCAGCTTTTGGCACGTTCTACAAAGACAGCCTTTAACGACGTCTAGCTGATCAAATATGGCTTTTGAGACATTCTTCTACCAATTCTTCCGTTTATTCACAACCCACCTTCACGTACAGACGAGACATACGAGAAAGTTTTTTTTTTTGAAGGTCTACATACGAGAAAGGTTGGTTCGATGGGGCTATGAACTCAGTTGCAGTTGCTCACAGAACTTCATAGAACTTGCAGCCCACCCCTTAGAGTAATAAACCGATTAAACGATAAACTGGCCGAGCACCACGTGTTCCTCCGTCCTTTTCCTACCAAACACGGGGCTACACCTCGCGTTGCATCAGCATATTGTGGCGGATATTCTCACAAGTACAGTCCACACCCCACGTAGCAGGAGTCGCGTCACCGGGACCAAAAGGCCCAGCAGAAGGTAAATAAAACAAACAAAAGTACTCTATTCGACAGCACATTCTCCACTACGCTCTTGCTTTTGTAAAGATTTCATTCCCATGGTACAGGAAAATACTCAGTATAATCTCTCTATGCAGTTATTAATAACCATGGACTGAAACCTGTTTTTGTGCATGCTATTTGGAAATTAAATATACCTCCAAGAGTTCAAATCTTCCTATGGCTTCTATCTCAGAATAAGTTGCTCACAAGAGACAACCTAGCTAAGAGGAGAAATGTGGATGACAGAACCTGTATTTTCTGTGCTGAACCAGAATCGATCCACCATTTGTTTTTTGATTGCTGTGTAGTAAGAAGACTTTGGCTTGAGCTGACTGACTGTTTGAACCTGAATGTTGCATGGTCATATGAAGCTGTTGCTTCTTTATGGCTGGCTAATAAGAAACACTGGTTAACTAATGTGATATTTGCGGCTGCCTTATGGTGCCTTTGGAATTTACGTAACAAGATCTGTTTTCAGGGAGACAATTGGACATGTATGAAGATGCTGATGTTGTGGATCTCCAAGACATTGAGAAGATGGAGACCAATGTTTACTGGAACAAAGGAGGAGGAGTTGATGCTGGCGATCCAAAAGATGGAACTAAAAGCAGTGCAGCCTCCTAGAATTTGCTGGCATCAGTCAAGTCTACCAACATCGAGATCACAGCCTTCGGTAGCAGTCTTCAACGCTGTGACTCAACTGAATTCTAGTTCTAGATTGCTTGAAAACTCGTTGTTGGATGATGGGATTGCTTAGTCGTTTTTCTGTTATGGTGGGCGCGCCGATACGCAAAGTGCTGTAAACGCTCTATTACGCTTTATGTTCAGTAAAGCAGGGGAAACCTCTTTTCTAAAAAAAAAGATTTCATTCCCATGGCATTGGCAACGGCAGAACAAAACCATCATTTATGTGTTCACAAGGAAAAGAAAAGCGAAGATAGCTAGGAATCATAGCTTCATACTATTGTGTGTGCTCTCCAACATTCTAATCTCCATGCAGATCCTATCCACTTGCTCCACGGATATGCCAGATGCCATGACGCCAGACTTCGTATGCAAGGCTGGATGGAAAAGCATCACTTGCACGAACCACTAGAATAGTTGAATTTGATTGACGCCAGTCAGGTGCCCTGGTATTCTGAAGCACTCAAGTACTCCCCGTTCTCCTCGAAGTATTCCACCAAGCGTTTCAGGAACCTGTCGTTGCTCACGGTCTCCACGTCACACACCAGACAGCACTGCCTCCTGGCTCGTGTCACCGCCACGTTCATCCGCCTGTGATCGCTCAAGAACCCCACCTAAACGAACCAAAGGCCACAAGGTTTACTCAGCAATGGCTGGGAGACAGCTATTGTGTTTGGATTGTGAGGTGAAATATCCCACCTTATATGATCAAACATAACTAGAAAGTATCAGTTGTTAAGTCAGATTACCATTTTTTTCACAAGTAGATTTCATTCATTCTCATAACAAAACTTAATAGCAAATTTTCATCTAAGAGGCTCTCAGGAGTGATTTTACCTCTTTCTTTGAGTTAGATCGGACCATTGAAATGATGATGGCTTCTTTCTCCCGGCCTTGAAACCCATCAACTGTCGATATCTCTAAATCTTTCAATTTAGCATCTTTGTTTCTCATCATCTTCAAGCAGGTTACCTATGATATTAAACCATTCAATAATTCAGGCCTTCAGAACTAGGTGAAGCCCTCAAGAAGCCACAATAAATTCATAACAGCCAGATGAATTAAAAGCTGAGAGTTGCAAGAAAATGTTTACAATGTAATAAAACAAGTAAAAGACTGAGGCCATCGGCCATGTAAAATCTGCCAACCACCAACAATGGTGTAAATGAGAGAAAAAAAAGATATACTATAGATAGGCATCTTATATATTTTTTTGAAGGCAAGGCATCTTAAATATTGAACCTTAACAGTGTGACCACAAAAGACATGAAGCAACAAGGACCTGTTACGTGCATACATATATTAGGTCATGACGATAGGACAGAGAAGTATAAAGCATGTTTATTAACCAGAAGATCATGTACTGCAGGCATCAGTGGATGACTGGTAAAATTAGCTAATAACTTGAATATGCATAGGGTGACTAAGGGACCAAAAACCTGTGCAGAGTAAGGAGTAATTATTCCAATATCAGAAGCATTAACGCCACTCTCAACAAGCAATTTGGCATGGGCAATGGATACTGCTGCCTCGCCCTCGTTCATGGTGCTCTCCTCTTCGTCTTTTACTTCTTCCATATCACACCTAAGAGTATTTGAAAATGTTAGAAACATTATGTGAAAAGCATCCAGAGGGTTCATCTCTTAGGGAAAAAAACATCTTTTTCAAACAACAAAAGGATGGCCACACACATCCTAATTATCTTCTTAGATTTTTTTGTTGTTGTTTTTAACTAGGTCAGCCAACTAAGGGGCCTTCCGGTGCCAGCGCTGGGGATCGAACCCAGGTCGTCGGCTTGGGGACTGGCTCAAGGAACCACTCGGGCTCACCAGCCCCTCCAATTATCTTCTTCAAATACAAAGTATATTTCTACAGAGAAAATAGTAATCCTATTTTCTTTTGTAAAGGTACTTAGCAATACTATTTGCAAGGCATACAGAGCAAAAAGGGAAAAAAAAGAAAAAGAAAATAGTGAATTCTCTATGTATGAACAGTTCAACAAATATAATTACAATAGTGTTCTGAAACAGCGAGAAACATCAGATAACAATCACCCTGTAGTGTCAATGAGTATTATAGTTGGTTCTGTTGAAGAAGATCTAGTGACTTCTTCAAGATCATAGAGCATATGCCCAGCAACACTAGAATGTGCTTTGATCTGAGACAAAACAAGGGAACAATAAGAAGAGGAAAATGACAGAAAAACAATCAAAAGCAGGACGGAACTGGTAGCATAATAACATAGGGTAAACCTTATTATTGTAAAGTTCTTTAGACGACCAGCTCATAATGTGCTCGTGCATTCTGTACTGGACAGTGAGCATGGATGTGATTTCCTCTCCATAAGCTTCAGTAAGGCGTTCAAAGAGTGTCTTTCCCATCCCCTTCTTTTCAGCCTCAACGCTTTGAATTGTTGGAGGAAGTTGAAGATGGTCTCCAGCAAGAATACATCTTGGCCCCTGGATGCCAAGAAAGTAGATTAAGAAGCTCCAAATCATAATGACAATCACTGAAACTACAGTACTACATTATTACAACCACACTATTGTGCATGCTGATTTATACTAAACATAAAGTCAATCACTTAGCTAATGGCATTGCCTATCAAGCAGTTCATGTCTAAATAACTACCAGTAGCAGGATGTTTTAAGTGAATTTATGTTAAAAATGACTTCATAAATGTCATAAGATTTACCGACTGGGCAATATTTGCGATGCTGTCAATAGATTCAAATTACATCACTACAGAACACATCACAAACTTTGATTTGTGCTTCAATCTTATACTTACTTTCAACAAGGCTATCCAGCATGCCACCTCAAGTGCCTGAGCAGCTTCATCAATAACAACCAAATCAAACGTAATTCCGTTTAGCTTTTTCGAAGATGCGCCAGTCAAAGTTGTCAGCACAACATCGGCGTTTTTCAGTACATCAGTGACTGCAAGCTGCTGTCGTTTTCTCTCCTCTTTTGCAAGGGTTTTGAGCTCTTTCCTGATGTCCCGTTTAGTGTTCCTATCTTTAGCCTTCAGCAATTTGCTATTAAGCACCTACAAGAGACAGGACATATCAAGAAAAACCTAACCGCAGAGAATAAAGTAACTGAAATCAAAATTATAAGAGGCTTGTCAGTAGTTTGTTCTTTGGTAGCTGTTGGTAGTGTCCAAAAAATCTACACACTGCATTATTTTCTATTTGATGCTTTTTTACTTTTCGCGGTCCCTGATATGACCCCTGACCTCATTTTGTAGTTACATCACTCGATTCGTAAAACTTAACAAACGTATATATTGTGATAAATCTGGTGATGTAGTTTTTGCATATCAGAACATTAATACTTAAACATAGTTTTGAAAGCCTGGCACCATGGATTATAAGCAGTCATGGTGTAAATAAAAGCAAGAATTTGGAAGTGAATGAATAGCTGTTTACCTTCATTTCCTTGCGAATGTCTCCTGCCAAGCTACTATTATCAGCTCGTAATACCTGGTCCCAGAAGTCATATGAACACATGAAGGTATCACAGGTCAAAGATCATATGACTTTTGTTTATATACTCAAACGAGAATTCTTACAGTAATTTTAAACTGCATATCATTTACAGTTATTTAAAATGTTTAAATAAAATGATTGTATAGTTATATGGTTGAACTCCACCTATGTTGGGGTGCCTATGGTGTTCTAGCATAGCGATAAAGGAGGAGGGTTGTGTAAAGCTTGGCGAGCCAATGTAAAAACTTAGCCACTAGTATGGAGATAGTTATATGGTTGATAACAAAAGGAAAAGACAATATAAAACCAACTCATTTCTTGATGTTGGGAAAAGAAATAATCGCACTGCAATAACAGAGGCAAAAGATGAGGCAAAAACTGATCTGACCAAAGGGAATACAAGATTCATAATCTGGATTTTCATAAAATATCCAATAAAGGCAAATGATGATTAAACTTTACTATGTATTTGGATAAAGCCAATAGTTAGAAAATAGTCAATCACCACTTACGAAGTAAATAGCAAACTCCATGCATCCAGAAATTCTAGTTCCAACTACTAAAGCATAGAAGCAAACTGATAAGCCATTAAAAATAGTGTAATACCTGTGCATCAAGAGCACTGTCGAGCACTTGGGGCAGTAAACGAGCAGGGTGCCCTAACCTCACCAATTTTGTCCTGCAGAAGTTCAACAGGCTCATATCACATTTAGCAAATTGGTGAAAAAAGGCATATATTGTGTCACTTATGGGACAATGAGAATATTCACATCCCATATTCTCTAAAATGGATGCAGTATATGCTTGTCGTTTCTTTCCAACAGAAATCTCAAAGCAAACGTTTTCAGTGATCAACATATTTCATAACTTTGTTTCAGCAAACCTGTATCGTGCAAGTCGTTCAACGATATTATCCACAGCAATATTAGAAGCAGCACAGGCAAGAATCTTTGATCCACGCTTGACCTCCTGCAATATTATCTCAATAATAGTCGTTGTTTTTCCAGTTCCAGGAGGTCCATGAAGCAAGAAAACATCCCTTGATCCAAGAGCCTTTGAAATAGCCTCTTTCTACAGAAGACATATACAACATTTATTATAAAGTGGTAAAAAAGCATCCAGTTTATGCCCTGTAGTTTAAATAATATGCTGTGTCTTGGACGTTTATACAAAAGAAATTGAAAAACATATATGGTGTACAAGGTCAAAGATCAAAACAGTATTTGTGCAGCTCCTGATTTTTTTCAAACAATAATAACTTTCTAATAGAAATCCTCTACCATGAAACTTTGTAAAACACTGAAACATCAAAACAAGCACAGGTTACAAATGACACAGAAACAACCTAAAGATATGACAAGGTAAACCATCAACATTTAAGAGGGTGCTACGATAGTAGACTGCTGGCTCTACTGCTATGCAAACAAGGCCGACTAACTTATTGAGAAGTAAGAGGGTGAAATACAGAAGCAGCCATAATGCAAAATGTGATGGCACACCCACAAGTTGCTGATGCCTGCTGGGTTAGTTTCAGTTGCTACTTCTATTATTGATTTAAATTCAAGAAATACTTGCAATTGAATAAAAATCTGCAGTTGTAATGAATAAAACAAACTATCAACAGCTGTTATATCTTCTTTCGAAAGACTGAAACTTAATTCAGAGTGTAAGCTGTTGCGTATTTCGCTGGGTTACATGGCGGTTAGCCACACAGTGAATCATTCTGTGGATGTGCTTCTTCATGGTACAATCTATGGATGTGCTTCTTCATAGTACAACCTTAGTAATAAAATGTTAAATGTACTCAAGTGCAACCACTCATTCACCAGTCATGAAGGAATTAGGTATTTTAGTTTTAACCCCGGTTTGAAATACTTTCAAATATAGTCACAGCGTCTCTCCATATGGTGATAAAACTGATAAAAGCAACTACAACTACGACTGTATCATCTTTTGAGTAGTCATTTAAAATGGCAGGCAACAGACACTAACAAAATCTTTTCTGGCATTGCAGCATTTAATTAATGACAGACATCCTGGTGAATTGAATTGCAATTCTGGCTCCCATAATTAAAATAATTATGTTGTTATGGACGTCGTTGGGATTGGGAGGATTGAGGAGGAAGAGACTGGCGGAGCTACAGTACCTGCGTGCTACAGTACCGCGCGGGTACTGTTCACGTGATTAGGGAGAGGCAGAGGAGGACCGGCGGCTAGGGCTGTGAGGAGCGCTGGGAACGCCGGCCACGGGGCTTCGCCCACGGCCGGCAAGAGAGAAGGTTTTTCCTTCTAATCTCTTGCTTGATTAGATTGATACATTTGCTCTCCTTATATAGAGAGGATTTCTTGACTTACAAGTAAGGCTTACTTGACCCCTAAGCAAGCGACTAATTAACCCTAACGGGTTAAGGCCCAATAGGTCCTTGACTCTTCTAACACTACACCCCACTTGGACATGCAGCTCGTCCTCGAGCTGCAACCTAACTCGACTCGACACAAACTTATCACTTAAAAACAAGCCTTTTACATCTCGGCTTATTTTATTGACCTGAAATAGACTGTGACTCTTTATTTTTGATTTTTGGAGATACGACGGACACCCTCCGCGTGATGGACCTGCACGTGTGTAGCCACCTGGATCCCATGGAGTCCACCGGAACGAGAGGGGTGCACGGGTATAGCCACCTGGAATTAGTAGCGATAGCGACCAACGGAGACGTCCTCGCGGCGGCCGGTGCCGGAGCACGGCAGCGCTAATTAAGGTCCGCCTATGGGTGGCCACACACCCGCGTCCCCAAACGCCGGCGCTGTAGACGCCGAGTTCGCCACCCGAGGTGGCGATGCCACGCCCGATCTCCATGACGCAGCGGACAAGATCGGGGCCCTCCATGTGGCGAAGCGTAGCCTGATGGCGAAGCAAAGAAGCACGGGGCACAGGCACCAGCTGCAACTCACGCATCTCCCGCACCTGCCGTCGCGCCAGGAGTCCGCGTGCTGCAGCCTGTAACCGCACCGCCGCCAGGACCGCCTCCCGCATCTTCTGGCGCATCTCCTGCAGCCGCTGCCGTGCTCGGAGACCGCGCGCAGCAGCCTGCAGTCGCACCACAGCCGACACTTGGTGAATAAGCATCGGCTGCGCTGCGATGTCCTTTCGCTGCTTGATCTGCTGTGCGGTGTCTGCCTTCGCGCGGCGAAGCACCGCTTGGAGGAACTGCGACGGGGTACGGGGTTGAATCAGCTGCAGATCACACAGCCGCCGCACTCGTCGGCGCGCCAGGAGGCCACGCGCCGCCGCCTGCAGCCGCACCGCCGCCGACACCTGGCGCGCAAACGCCGCCTGACGGCTCTCCATGGCGGCCAACCATGCGTTGACGTCAGCCATCGCCTTGGCGAGCTGATCCCATAGCGGCTCATCGAAACCTGGTATCTCCGATACCAGATTGTTATGGACGTCGTTGGGATTGGGAGGATTGAGGAGGAAGAGACTGGCGGCGCTACAGTACCCGCACGCTACAGTACCGCGCGGGTACTGTTCACGTGATTAGGGAGAGGCAGAGGGAGGACCGGCGGCTAGGGCTGTGAGGGGCGCTGGGAACGCCGGCCGCGGGGCTTCGCCCACGGCCGGCAAGAGAGAAGGTTTTTCCTTCTAATCTCTTGCTTGATTAGATTGATACATTTGCTCTCCTTATATAGAGAGTGTTGGAGTATATGTTTAGGCCCATGAGGCTAAGGCCCATGTGGCCCATGTATGGAAACTATATAGCTGCCCTTCTAGGGTTAGCCAAGTAATGGAATTCACTTCCTCTAACATGGTAATCAGAGCCTAGGGTTAGTTTTTCTCTTCCCCTGCCTCCCAGCCGCCGCCACTCCCCTGGTGGTGCCGCTCGCCGGCCCAGCCACCATGGCCGGCGGCCCTCCCCCTCCCCCTTCCCTCTATTCCTACTTCCCCTCTTCTTCCTCTCCAACCTGGGCCCAAATCTTGGCTGGTGCCGCCGCTGCTTCTTCTCCAGGCACCGCCGAACCTTCCCACCCGCCCAGGCCCGGCGGCCCTCCTCTGGCTGCCCCCCTCCCCGCCGGCCAGCCCCTGGCCGCCGGCCACCTTCTCCCCGCCGGCCAGCCCCTGGCCGCCGGCCACCTCCTCCCCGCCGGCCAGCACCTGGCCGCCGGCCACCCTCTGCCTGCTGGCGGCTCTCCTCTGGCCGACGGGCATCCCACAGCGGGGAACGGATCCGCCCACCCCCCTCCTCTGGCTGACCAAGCCCTGCAGCGCCGCCCACCCTCTCCTTTCCCTGCCACGGCTGCTGCTGCTGCTCACGGCGCCACCGCTGCCAGTGCCCTCGCCACTTCCTCTGATCTGGGCACGGTGGGGGACGGCACCGAGGATGTCGCGCCGGCAGGGGTGGTTCAGCCAGGGGTCGTTCAGCCGCTCCTCTCCCCTGGAGACCCCGCTGGTGCCGGTGCTAGCGCCACTGCTCCTTCTGTGGACCTTCTCGGTCTCGGTGGTCCTCATCTTCTGCGCGCCCCGGGGCCGGATTCCACTCTCGCCGCTGCCCTCGTGGCTGCCCGTGCTGCTGCCGCGGAAGGCCAAGCTCGTGTGCGTGCGGCGGCTCTCCTCTGGGAGCGCGAGCGCGACGCGTCCGACACTTTGGCTCGCCAGATCGCCGAGGCGGAGCAGCTCCTCGCTCCCCCCGCCTCCCGGGACGTCGGTGCCACCTCCTCTGCCTCGCCCAGACGTCCCATCCACCACACCACCGTCCTCTGGCATGACCCGGCTGACCCGCTCGTGGCCCAGCTCCACTACCAGGCCGGGGGGGTCCAAAACATTCGACTTCTCGTCCCGGTCGTCCTCGAGCCGGAGTCGCCCTCCTACGCCCGCTGGAGAGATCTGGTGGTTCTCACCCTTCGCCGCTACGCCCTCGACGACCACGTCCTCGTCGACGTCTCGGTCGCCGTCCAGACGCCGTCGTGGCTCCGTCTCGACAGCATCGTCCTCTCCTGGATCTTGGGGACGATCTCTCTGGATCTCCACGACCTCGTCCGCACCTCCCCTGACGCGCGTCGGGCGTGGCTTGCCCTTGAGGGCCAGTTCCTGGGCAACGCCGAGGCCCGGGCCCTGCGCCTCGACGCGAGCTTCCGCACCTTCGTCCAGGGTGACCTCTCCGTCGGTGAGTTCTGCCGTCGGATGAAGGCCATGGCTGACTCACTGGGGGACCTCGGGTGGCCCGTGGAGGATCGCATCTTGGTCCTCAACGTCCTCCGGGGGCTCAGCGACCGCTACGCCCACCTGCGGACGTGGATCACCCGTCAGCGGCCCTTCCCCACCTTCCTGGAGGTCCGTGACGATCTCGTCATGGAGGAGCTCACGCAGGGACTCCAGCCGGGTTCCACTGCTTCCCCGGGGGCCTCCTCGACGGCTCTGGCAGCTACTTCACCGCGCCCGTCTGCTTCACGTCCGTTTGCTCCATCGCCGTCGTCTCTCCTGGGTCCCCCTCCCTCCGGGCCGAGCGGAGGTGGGGGGGGGGTCGTGGCGGCCGTCGTCGCCGCGGAGGGGGTCGCGCAGGCGGCCGGGGTGCACCTACACAGGCCCCGGCATCTGGTGGACCACAGGGGGGGCACCATGGCCCTCTTTCCAGAACCCGTGGTCTGGGCGCATCTCCATGTGGCCCTACCACGCCACCGGGACCGACTCGCGTCCACCAGTGGCCATGCTCACCGGAGCTCCTCCTGCTGGCGTCTTCCCTGCTACGCCGCCGGCTACGCCGTGGGTACCTCCCTCCGGACCTTCCGGGCCTCCACCGGGGGTCTCTGGCTGGGACCAGGCGGCCCTGGCTCGCTCGTTCAGCACCATGGGACTGACACCTCCGGTCGGACCTGAGTGGATCGCTAATTCGGGGGCCACCTACCACACTACTCCTGACCCCGGTATACTTTCATCGATTCACTCTCCCTCTTCCTCTCTTCCTTCGTCCATTATGGTCGTAAATGGTTCTTGTATTCCAGTCTCGTCTGTGGGTACCGCCGGTGCTCATGGCCCCTTTCGTCTTCCTGATGTTCTGGTGGCTCCTTCTATGGTTCATAATCTTCTTTCTATTCGACGTTTTACAGCTGACAATTCTTGTTCTGTGGAATTTGACTCTTCTGGTCTTACTGTAAAGGATTTGGCTTCCCGGCGTCCTCTGCTCCGATGTGACAGCACCGGGCCCCTTTACACCATTCGCTTCCCGGCGGCTCCTTCGTCTTCTTCGCCGCCCGTTTTGTCAGCTGCCTTCGTCGCTTTTACTTCCTCTACTACCTGGCACCGGCGCCTCGGCCATCCTGGACGTGATGCCCTGATACAGCTCAGTCGTAGCTCTGGTCTTCCATGTACTCGAGCTCATGATGAGCAACTGTGTCATGCGTGCCAATTGGGCCGACATGTTCGTCTTCCTTTTTCTAGTTCTACTTCCCATGCGGCCCGTATTTTTGATCTTGTACATTGCGACCTATGGACATCTCCTATTCTGAGTATTTCCGGTTATAAGTACTATCTTGTGGTTGTTGATGATTTTTCGCATTATTCGTGGACTTTTCCTTTGCGTGCGAAGTCCGATACGTTTACCACGCTCCTTCACTTCTTCACTTGGGTGTCTACACAGTTCGGCCTCACCATCAAGGCAGTCCAGTGTGACAATGGTCGCGAGTTTGATAACTCCACCTCCCGAGATTTCTTCCTTTCTCACGGTGTTCAGCTCCGCATGTCTTGTCCATACACCTCTTCGCAGAATGGCAAGGCAGAGCGGATGATTCGCACCACCAACGACACCGTGCGTACTCTTCTGTTTCAGGCCTCTCTTCCTGCTCGCTTCTGGGCTGAGGGCCTGCACACCTCCACCTACCTTCTTAACCGCCTTCCTTCCGCTGCCTGTCCCGCTCCCACACCTCACCACGCCCTCTTCGGTACCCCGCCTCGCTACGATCACCTCCGCGTGTTTGGGTGTGCTTGTTACCCCAACACTGCTGCCACCTCTTCTCACAAGCTGGACCCTCGCTCCACGCTCTGTGTCTTCCTCGGGTACTCCCCGGATCACAAGGGGTTCCGATGCTTTGACCTTACCTCCCGACGTGTTCTCATCTCGCGCCATGTGGTGTTCGATGAGTCCGTCTTTCCCTTTTCCAGCACCACTACACCTCCGGTCACTGACCCACCCTCTCTGTTTCCCACTGACCTGGTGGTTCAGCCACCTTTTTCGTGGTCTCCTGCAGGTACTGCTTCGCCACGCTCAGGGCCGGCCACCGGTCCCGGCTCCCCTGCGAGTCCAGGCCCCTCGTCCTCCGGCGCGGCCCCGTCCTCTCCGGTTGGTGCAGACCCGGGGCCTTCGTCCCCCGCTTCTGCCCCGGGGGGTCGTGCCGGTTGCCAACGCCGGATCCTGTCTCGGCACCTGCCCCGGCGCCTCCGTCGAGGTTCGCCGCGCCGGTACGGGTATACCAGCGCAGGCCGCGGCCACCGCCGCTCGTGGTCCCTTCTCCACCGGGGACACCGACACCACCGCCACTGTCTCCGCCGGCCCGTGATGCCCCGCCGGTCTACCACCCGCCGCTGCTTCACCGACACCCGCGGCATGTTCACCCGATGGTGACACGACACGCGGCTGGCACCCTGCCGCCTCGTGCCCTCGAGGCTTCGACCGGTATAAGGTCCAAATGGCTAGAGGGGGGGTGAATAGCCTATTTAAAAATCTACAAGCTTCACTAAACAACCACGTTAGAACAAAAGATGGCTAAGCTAATCCTAGCACTAGCTCAACTACACTATGCAAGCCACCTATACAATTCTAGTGAAACAAGGCTATGATCTCTAACACACCAACAAGACTAAGTCACTAAGCTACTTACTCCTATATGATAAAAGCTACACTAAGCAAACTACACTAGGGTAAGTACAAGAAAGTAAAGAGCAAGTGACTTGATTCTTATACCAACGATGTAGAGAAGTAATGCACTCGAAGAATCAATCACAATGATCAACCACGAGAAATCCTCGGCAAAGAGATGACACAAGATTTTTTACCGAGGTTCATTTGCTTCCCGGCAAGCTACTCCTCGTTGTGGCGATACACCCACTTGTCGGTTCGCGAGCTAATCGACTATCAAAAGTCGAGCCCTCGGCGAGCGCCACACAACCGCACACAAGATGGGGATCCTCCAAGCCACGAGCTCCACTAGAGTATCCAATTTGCGAACTCCCGCGGGGAAGGATCAAGAACCCCTTACAACACTTGGTGAGGGCTCCAACAATCTCCAATTGCGAGCTCAATCACCTCCGCTGCTCCAAGCCGTCTACCGTGTCGGGAAACACGGAAGAGTAACAAGAAATCCGCAGCAACTCGAAGATCAAGTGCCTCTAGAATGCAACTCTCAAGCAATGCACTTGAATCTCACTCAATCTCACTCAAGATGTGCAACTAAGTAAAGAGATGAGTGGAGGGGTTGTTCTCTAGCTCAAAGGATGTCTCTAGGTCTCAAAATGTGCAAGAGTTACCCTCAAACCCCGGCCAACATCTATTTATAACGAAGGGGTACGCAGCTAGCCGTTACTGGACGACTCAGTTGAAATCGCGCTGACCGGACGCTCCGGTCAGGGTGACCGGACGCGTCCGGTCACTACAAGACAACCGTAAATAGTGCGCGTCAGAACTAGCCGTTGCCCTGACCGGACGCGTTCTAGCGTTTGACCGGACGCGACAGTGCCAGCGTCCGGTCGCGTTCCAGTAAGCTCCCGTCGAGACCGGACGCGTCCGATCGCACGTGACCGGACGCGCCGCGCGTCCGATCAACACTCTACCCTTCTGGACGCCTGACCGGACGCTCCGGTTCCGTGAGGGACCGGACGCGCCGGTCGCGCGCTCTCCTTCTGCGCACAAGTGAACTGACCGGACGCGCTGGTCAGGCCAGACCAGCGTCCGGTCACAAACTCTAGGGCCCGCGCCACGTTGAACTGACCGGACGCGTCCGGTCAAACCGTGACCACGTCCGGTGCAGCGTCCGATCGCCGTTTTTCAGTGAAAAACAATTTGGACTATCGCCACCTTTTCTCGACTCCGGCGTAATAGAAAATAGGCATTTCATTTCCTCGAAAACGCCTGAATCCCGCGCTCGCACGCTCGGCGGGAGGGAGAGCGAACCCCAAACCCCTTACTACCGCTCAAACACCACCGCCTTCGCAAATGTGCTAGCACCACCAAGTGTACACCATCATGTGCAGGTGTGTTAGCATTTCACAAACATTTTCAAGGCGTTATGTTAGCTCTCAACTAGATCCTAATGCATATGCTCAAGACATTGATCTAGTGGCACTTGATTCCCGAGCTAACCGTGATTGACCCTCTTGATAGTCGGCTATGTATCCTAAACCCGGTCAATCACTTCTCTACTCATCTTAGACCGGCAAAAGGAAAACCCTATGGTCATACCTTTGCCTTGCGCTCTTAGATCCTTCTCTTCCACTTGATCATCATGTCCATCATATTATGTGCGTCTCCACCATGATCTTGCTCATCATTTTATGCACCAAATCATGTGGTCTTGTGGCCATCTCTCCATGCCATTTCCACCTCCATCACATGTTGCTTATGCCTAGCTTAATCACACTTGATACATGGCATTAGCAACTTGGTGTCATTAATTACCAAAATCAAACTTGGGCTTTCAACCGGCAATGCGGTGGTCTCTCCGGTACCCTCCTCCGTCCGCGACGCCCTGCTGGACCCTCACTGGCGCCGCGCGATGGAAGAGGAGTACGCCGCGCTACTCGCCAACCAGACGTGGGAGTTGGTGCCCCGGCCGCCGGGCGCCAATGTCGTCACCGGCAAGTGGATTTGGACTCACAAGCGCCGAGCGGACGGCTCTCTCGAGCGCTACAAGGCTCGATGGGTCCTCCGGGTTTTCACTCAGCGCCCTGGCGTCGACTACGATGAGACCTTCAGCCCGGTGGTCAAGCCGGCCACCGTCCGTACCGTGCTATCGCTGGCGCTTGCTCGGTCTTGGCCCGTCCACCAGCTGGACGTCAAGAACGCCTTACTCCACGGCCTTCTTACCGAGACGGTGTACTGCAGTCAGCCGGCGGGGTTCGTCGACACCACCCGTCCTGACATGATCTGCCGGCTCAACAGGTCCCTCTATGGCCTCAAGCAGGCACCTCGGGCGTGGAACCACCGGTTCGCTGCTTTCTTGCTGACCCTGGGGTTCGTGGAGGCCAAGTCTGATACGTCCCTGTTCGTCTACCACCATGGGGCCGACACTGCATACTTGTTGCTCTATGTTGATGACATTGTCCTCACCGCCTCCAGCGCGCCACTTCTCCGCCGGATCATTGCAGCTCTCCAGCAGGAGTTCGCGATGAAGGACCTGGGTGAGCTCCACCACTTCCTCGGTGTCACTGTTGAGCACCGTCCTGCTGGGCTCCTTCACCAGCGGCAGTACACTCGGGATATCCTGGAGCGGGCTGGGATGTCTGACTGCAAGCCCTGCTCCACTCCGGTCGACACTCAGGGCAAGCTGTCTGAGGCTGAGGGACCACCGGTGGCCGATCCCACTGCGTACAGGAGTCTTGCCGGGGCCCTTCAGTACCTCACCTTCACCCGGCCAGACATCACCTATGCAGTTCAGCAGGTCTGCCTCCACATGCATGATCCCCGGGAGCCGCACCTCACGGCTCTCAAGCGTCTCCTCCGCTACCTCCGGGGCACACTCGACTACGGCCTCCTCCTCCACCGGACCTCCTCCACCGACCTCGTCGTCTACACCGACGCTGACTGGGCCGGGTGCCCGGATACTCGCCGCTCCACCTCCGGCTACGCCGTCTTCCTAGGTGGCAACCTGGTGTCTTGGTCGTCCAAACGCCAGCCGGTGGTCTTCCGGTCCAGCGCCGAGGCGGAGTACCGCGCCGTGGCTAACGGTGTGGCGGAGGCCGCCTGGCTCCGGCAGCTGCTTGCTGAGTTGCACACTCCTCCCTCCCGGAGCACACTGATCTACTGCGACAACGTCAGTGCGGTCTACCTCTCCACCAACCCCATCCAGCACCAGCGGACGAAGCATGTCGAGATCGACCTCCACTTTGTCCGTGATCGGGTGGCCATGGGCGAGGTGCGGGTCCTGCATGTTCCAACGACCTCCCAGTTCGCGGACATCTTCACCAAAGGCCTCCCGTCCTCGACCTTCGCCGAGTTTCGCTCCAGCCTCAACATCACCGGTGGCTAGTTGCGTCTGTGGGGGGGTTGTGTGTGTGTTCTTTCTTGTTCAGCCTCGAACTCCGCTGCGACGGTAGTTCAGACTGCGGGGGTGTTGGAGTATATGTTTAGGCCCATGAGGCTAAGGCCCATGTGACCCATGTATGGAAACTATATAGCTGTCCTTCTAGGGTTAGCCAAGTAATGGAATTCACTTCCTCTAACAGAGAGGATTTCTTGACTTACAAGTAAGGCTTACTTGACCCCTAAGCAAGCGACTAATTAACCCTAACGGGCTAAGGCCCAATAGGTCATTGACTCTTCTAACATATGTACTTTAAGTTTAACACTGCAGGTTGAAAAATCAAACTATTAATTCATACACGACTCAACTTCATCCAATTGTAATTAACAATTTACAAGGAAAGAGGGGTTACAGAACAAAACAATTTACTGAAGTTCTATGGTAAATCATCCTTAAAATAATATAGTAAATCCTATTATTCCAGAAAAATGATAAGTTTCATTTGTATATGGCTTTTCTTTAACTCGTACCATGTGGATCAGAACATAAATGGAACTTAACGATGCTGCATCACACAATCAAGAGCTGAATGCAACCAACAAAGGAAGTATTTCAAATGGTAACCTGTGAATCATCCAAGTTCTTATTGAATGGACTGAATTTCATAGTATCCTTGGAGCGCACGGGTGCCTTCTCTCCAAATAAAACAGGAACAAGGTTTGCACAAGGTCCTGTTTGGACAGCCTTGCTAAGTTCAATTAGTGCATCCTTCATCCTCCGATAAGTGACCTAGAATAGGGAATACCATAATTTGATGTCTGGGTGGTCTGGCAAGCCAGTAAAATCTAAACTACACAAGGAGAAAATCAACAATGAAAGAGCTATATTTAAACTGTAGGTCAATGTAACCAGCAATTAATAAACATGGACAATATGACATTACAAACAAAGAAGTACAATTATGAGCTTGAAAGGCTGTGATTATCAGGAGAAAACATGGAATGCTGCAAAATGTCATAGTACCTCATTTGCAAGCTTCTCCAGACGCAGAGGGCTATTTAAACCATCTTCAGGAATATCATCAAAAGCAACAGTAATGGAAGAATCCTGGTGGTTAAGAAACAAAATTGGTATTATTACTCCTACACACAGAGCAAAACCTTAAATTGCCAGTAGCATTAGATGACATGAGTGTACCTTTAAGCGATAAACTACACCTTGACCAAGCGAAGCAGATCCGGCATCTGCCTTATTTGGCTTCAGGGCAACCACATCATGCGTTCCAAACTGCAGTAGAATGAAAAAGTAAAGCTAGCATTATCGGTCTCAGTGAACATGTTTTCAATCAACATCCTGTGAATATAAAGGAACTTGTGAGTCTTTCCTATGTCACACTGTCACCGCACAGTAAATCATGATTATGTAAAATGTATGATTGACTAAAACGACAGTCGTCACAAGACCTACAACGGCAAGTGACACAGAGCTCATTTGCATAACAGTCTGAATTCCATAACCCTAATGCCACGACAGCAGGCAACCAAAAGAGAGGGAGAGAGACGCAGCCTCACCTTGTGAGCCGGGAGAACGTCGCCTTTGTTGGGCTGGAATTCCAGGAGCGTCTTCCCCATCAGTCCTGTCTACTCTACGCGCCAAGCAGCATATAAGCAAGTCAAAGGCCATTAGAAGTTTAGCACTGAAGACTGAACTGCAGCGTTCCTATCACACCAAGCAGCAAAAGCAGCAACAGAACTACAGAAGTAGAGGACTGAAGCAGCAACCTGGGCATCGGTGCACTTGAGGTTGGCAATGACGCAGCCCCGCCTCTCGAGGCTCTTGGCGCTCGTCTCGGACTCCGCCGATATCTCCGCCGCCTGCGCACCCACCCCAGACGCTCTCACCATCCATTTCTGTCACCAGCCGAGTCACCCGCAAACTTGAAACAGAAGAGAGAAAGAGAAAGACCTTCTCGAGATCGATGAGCGGAGCCATGGAGGACACGAACTCCTGCAGCGACATCATCCTCCCCGCCGCGCCCTTGCCGCCGCCGCCTCCGCCTCTCCCCGCCATGCCTTGCCCACTGGAATTGGACACGAAGAATACACGATTGGCCTTGCCTACCCCTACTACTATCAGCCGAGAAAATCATTTTAGGAGCCTTCGCCAAAAAAGAGAAAATCATTAGCAGGGCCGTGTTCCGTGTTGGGCTGAACCCACGTTGTCCAAAATGGCCCATGAAAGAACTAAAGCAGTGGGAATCAGATGACTTGGCGGCCCATGTCGATGCCGTGGCCCGTGGGTATCAGATGCCTTGGCGGCTACGAAGGTTTTCCTTTCCTCCGCGCCGCCACTCGCTGCGCTGCCCTAAAACCCTACCACCACCACCACTTGCGCCTCCACATTCTAACCGTAACCGCGTCTCATCTTGTTCGCCGTTCTCCTTCCGCCAGCCTCCTCACAAGTCACATCGAAACCCTAGAGGTCCGCGCGCGACATGGCGGACGGCGCGGGCTCGGCGTCTGGTCTGGAGGAGAAGCTCGCGGGGCTCTCAACGGGCGGCGACGGGCAGAATCCTCCGCCGGCGGGTGAGGGCGGAGAGGAGCCGCAGCTCTCGAAGAAGTAGGGACATCCGAGCCTTCCTCTCCCTTGAGCCCGTTAGTTTTCTTGGTATTTCTGTTTCCTGATTCGGGGCGTTGGTTGTTCCGTGTTTGATGTGCGCAGCGCGAAGAAGAGAGAGGAGAAGAGGAAGAAGCTGGAAGAGGAGCGGAGGCTCAAGGAGGAAGAGAAGAAGAACAAGGTGAGGAACATTTGTGTTGTTGGTTCTTCCTGTTACTGCAATTCTTGTTATGTGCTAAATCAGTGAGCCCTGGATAAATTTGGTCAGAACATGTCATTCCTTCCACCAAGTATTGTTCGTTTTGTTAGCTCTAGAAGATGACTGTAGTGCTGCAGTTGGAAGTTAAGTTTTCACAATGTTAGTGCCAAAGCTCAAAATTGATGTGTGCTTTCTGTTGTTGTAGGCTGCGGCTGCTGCTGCCAGTGGAAAGCCTCAGAAGGCATCTGCTGCTGACGATGATGACATGGATCCCACTGTATGTTGCATCTTTGCTTTTCCTGTCTTGCTTTTTTTTTCTATTCTGTTCGAATTCTATTCCTTATTCTTGCTCTTATTGGATGGATGTGTTTCCTGCTGCAGCAATACTATGAGAATAGGCTCAAGACTCTTGATTCTCTCAAGGCCACAGGTGTAAACCCCTATCCCCATAAGTTCCCGGTCGGCATCTCTGTAGCCGAATACATTGAGAAGTACAAGACCTTGAGCAATGGGGAGAAGCTTACAGATGTGACAGAGTGTTTAGCTGGTAACTCCTTTTGTTTTCCTAGGGTTGTATTCTTAACTTGTAGATTCATATAGGTTTCATTTGTATTTTTTTTATCAAAGGGAGGATCATGAACAAGAGAACGTCATCATCAAAGCTATTCTTTTATGATCTTTATGGTGGTGGCATGAAGGTTCAAGTGATGGCTGATGCCAGGTAGAACTTTCAAGTCTAGTATGGTGTTCGGTTGTCATATTTCTTCACTATGCAGCTAGCCTTTTATTGCTTGAGCTGATTGTCAACCACTGCATGGGGTTTATATTTTTTATGCACTGGATTATGGCCCTTTTTGGTGCATCGGCGTTCCAGCTTCTGCTTCTTTTTCAGCTGCCACGATACCAAATGCGAAACTTTTCGAGTAGCTTAAAATCAAGCGCTTGTGGGAAATGAACTAGCATGCAACTTTTCCTGCGGTGGCAGGGGACCAGCTTTTCAATCACGCCTCCCCTGCATGACTGCCTGATGCCTCTCCTCCTCCTTTCTCCATGCATGCTGCTCCTCGCTTCTCTCCCACAGCAAGCAGCAGTGGCGCTTTCACCTCCCTCCTCTGCCAGACGGCCTCCGCTCCTCCACCAGTGTGTCCCCGGTCGTGCCACTCCTTTGCCACACTGCTCTCTGCATCTGTCACCCGAGGCTGTGCCGGCACACCCCCCCTCCTCCAGCATCCGGCTCTCTGCTCTGGAAGGCCATGGAGCTCACCTGGCGGCGGATCCGCACACATGTCTCATTTCCCTGCTCACGTTCCTGCCAGGCTAAGTGGTGCACCGTGCTTGCCTACACCAGCAGTTGTGTTTCCACAGAAGACCGTCCAGGCCAGGCCATGGATTTTGTTCATCTCTGGATCCTCACAAAAAAGTTGAAAGAGAATCCGAACCTCCAAACTGGATAACGTTTTATTCAGCAGCTTGTCTTGGAAGCTGCTTAACAAAGCAGCTTATACAGTAGTTTAAGCTGTTCCAAACAGGGCCTCACTCATCCCCTGTTCTGCCCTAACTCAGAATAGAGCTCCCTGGTGGCAGAATTCATGCTTTAACTATGCACATTCATGGTAGATAAAGCATCAGTAGTTAAAGCAAGTCAGAGTACATACTGATCCTACTTGGCTGCTTACGTAGTAGTTTGTGATGGAAATACTCCCTGAACTGTACTAATGGCATATGATATGGCTTAGCTAGTTTAACTTTTGCTAGGTCAGCAAAAGGTAGTTTCCTTTTGGTTTCCAATCGGACATGTCACATAGATCTACAATATTTGTCAGCTCTAGAGATAAAGGTGGCCTATTTTGTAGAATAGTTAAGCCTCATATGGACATGATGAAGTATCTCATTTGTGCCAAAAGGTCTTGTTTTCCTTGTGCTTTTATTTATATCGCAGGACCAAACATAAGGTTATGTTTTTTAGTGGACACTGCATACTTAATAGTTCTGCTTGCAGATATTTCCTCGATAACCTATTTTCTCAAGTATAAATAATTTTTGATCATATATAAAAGTGTGATTTAAGAGATCAATTATTTATAGTGGACTATATTTTTTTGCCTTTTTATTTTTTATAGGACCTCAGAGTTGGACGAAGCTGAATTCTCTAAGTACCACTCAGGTGTGAAGCGAGGTGATATTGTTGGCATAGCTGGCTATCCAGGTTTGTAGTGTTCAGTTCAAAATTAGGAACTATTAACTATAAGTAGGGACTTCTATGAACTACTATGGTTGAAATATTACTATTTGTATTTAGCCGATAGAAATGTTACACCTAGTTAACTTTTTCTTTTGTTGTGGTTTCAAACTTTCAATACATAATTCAAGTAGTATGAAAAAAACTGTACTGTTATGTGGTTTATGTCCCTGGTTAACTCTACAGTTCTATTGTTTGCCTGACCAAGTACTGAATGATTTGATGATTGTAATGTTTTTCTTACTATTTTATATGAACTTTGATTTTAAAATTGTTGAACATCAGGAAAATACAATCCAGATACAGAAGTGATAGTGGTGCATGCTGTTTGTCTGAGCAATTACAAAATCATAAGATTTCTTGCTATTTTATTGTATTTTTTCTATGTTTGATAATTTAATCAATATGTTGAACATCAGGAAAAAGCAACAGAGGGGAGCTTAGTGTATTCCCAAATAAATTTGTCGTGCTCTCTCCATGTCTTCATATGATGCCACGACAGGTGAGAATCAAAATTTAATTCAAAAAAAGTCTCTCTTTTTATTGTTTAATAAAACATAGAAGGAAGTTGACCAATAAGTTGCAATTTTTGGACCCTCAGGATATTGTGGGGACTGTGGCTTTGGCGAACTTTATGCTTTCTAGAAGGCCCTATGATATAGTTGAAATGTTTACATATTTAGTGTGATTAAGAAATCTTTTTTTAGTTTCTATTTTCAACCCTCTGATGTTGTGGGGGCTGAACACTGCTTTGGCATACTTTAGGCATTAAAGAAGGCGCATTTTCCTATAATGTTAGTTGCAATCTTTACATATCAAGTATTTATTTATTACAGAAAGGTGAAGGAAGTGCAGTGCCTGTACCGTGGACTCCTGGAATGGGTAGGAACATCGAAAATTATGTTTTGAGGGATCAGGTTTGTCATCATTCTTCATTATGTCTTAGTCTTCTTACTTAAACATAAACACTGGTTATTTACCATTTCTTCAGGCAAGTAGTGTCGTCTTATTTCCTGACATTCTGTGGTTGCAAACATTTGAAGCTTGTTCTTGCAAGAATAAAGTGCTTTCCTCTGGCATCCTGAATATGTAACAAACAACTAGGGAATATATCTGATCATAGTGGACCATTGTAATCTAATCTGGGAGCTCACAACTATGCAATGCAGTCAACTTTTTTGGGTTCGTGTGGGCAGGCCATTGTTGTGATCACATTTTGGCTGAAAAATATTAATAAGGCATGTGATATCAGGGCACTTGTAAGGATTAGTGAGCCTGTTGAAATAATAGAAAATATGCCTACTCACTTAGGCTTTGTTTCCATGCGCTAGGATAGCGTGGTATCCTGGCCTGATGCTGGACCACCCTTGTAAATACAAATAAGGCCTTACTGTGCAGACAGACAATAATAGCATGCTTAGGGTTTATCATTTTTTTCTAACTTTGCTATCTCGCGTGTGTGACCCATATGATGAATAGTTCACTTTTACTTTTGCCTATGTTCAAATGTTGATAATAACTAGAAACAATGCTTTGGTTTTTAATTGTTTGATTTCTGATGTCAGGAAACTCGGTATCGTCAAAGGTATCTTGATCTTATGGTAAACCATGAAGTGAGGCATATCTTCAAGACACGATCTAAAGTTGTCTCATTTATCCGGAAGTTTCTTGATGAACGTGAATTTTTGGAGGTAAGCACAAGATTTGTGAAGTTTCTTTCCAGTTGACACTTCAATATCTGACCTTTTGTGTATTCTAGGTGGAGACTCCGATGATGAACATGATTGCTGGTGGTGCAGCTGCAAGGCCTTTTGTTACACACCACAATGAATTAAACATGAGGCTTTTTATGCGTATTGCTCCTGAATTATATCTGAAGGAATTGGTTGTCGGTGGATTGGACCGTGTTTATGAAATTGGAAAACAATTCAGGAATGAAGGAATTGATTTAACACACAATCCTGAATTCACAACTTGTGAATTTTATATGGCTTATGCCGATTACAATGATTTGATGGAGCTTACTGAAACCATGTTGTCAGGTAACCATGTGTTGACTAAATGCTGCACCATTGTAACTTTTTTATCACATCATTTGAAAATGGAATATTTACCCCTATACATTTTTATTTTATGGTTAATAGGCATGGTTAAGGAGCTGACAGGTGGCTATAAGATAAAATTTCATGCAAATGGAGTTACGCACCCCCCAATAGAAATTGATTTCACGCCTCCCTTCAGGTAGTCAACAGATGCTCTTCAAAGCATCAATGTAACTTATATTTTCCATAGGTGTGCACTTATATTTTCCATAGCCTTTTACATGTTCTTCAATCTGCAGTTGCTACAAACTCTGATACAGTTTTTTTTCTTTTGTCTTATTGCAGAAGGATAGATATGATTAAAGATTTGGAGGTTATGGCCAATCTCAATATACCAAAAGATCTATCAAGAGATGAAGCGAATCGTTACTTGATAGAAGCATGTGCGAAGTATGATGTGAAATGTCCACCTCCCCAAACGACATCACGGTTGCTTGACAAGGTTTCTATTTTGACTTAATGAAACTGCAGCATGCTGTTTTATTTGATTATGGCAGTTAGATTTCAGTACTGATAATATACTTCTTTACTTGAAGAAGCATGCATTGTTCATCCCTAGTAGAATTTTGTTTTATTTCCCACTGAATCTCTGATTTAATACTGTTCCATTCTATTGGGAAAAAACACATTCTGAGGGATATGCTTAGCTTGAATTCGTTTGTTTACAGGTCTTGGCCTTTTGGAGTTTGGGTCAATCATTTCTGTTGCAGTGTATCCCATTAAAATATATTTGCTTATAATACTGACGGGTTCTGTTGCTATTTGATAGTTAGTTGGCCATTTCTTGGAGGAGACGTGTGTGAATCCAACATTTATCATCAATCATCCAGAGATAATGAGTCCATTGGCAAAGTGGCATAGGTCCCAACCTGGATTGACTGAGAGGTTCGAGCTATTTGTTAACAAACATGAGGTATAGACTATTCTTCAGTGGCACTACTTCCATGTTTTGCTTCCTTGATGTTTCACAGTATGACCTTCAAATGCCTGTAGGTGTGCAATGCATACACAGAGTTAAACGATCCTGTTGTGCAGAGGCAACGGTTTGAGGAACAACTAAAGGTAATTTTTAACTTAATGAACACTCAAGTAACCTTGCAGATTGTATATTCCTTTTAGAAGCAACCTAAGTCATCACTACGTTTTGGATTTCTGAGTCCAAGCATGCACATGCACATGTGCACCTAAGAATATAGAACCAAAAAGGAATGTATTTTGGAAGGGATAGAATGACAAGAAGAGCACAAAAATTCATGAACCCTTTTCCTGTTATGTTTACAATTGGGCATTAACTGGGATTTGCATTTGCTGTTCTCTATCCTTTATTAGGAGTGGTGAGTTGTATAGTCTTTAACTTCGTATCATGTCCAGGATCGTCAATCTGGTGATGATGAAGCTATGGCCTTGGATGAAACATTCTGTACTGCCCTTGAGTATGGTCTACCACCAACAGGCGGTTGGGGCTTGGGAATTGATCGCCTCACGATGTTGCTAACAGATTCTCAGAACATTAAGGTTAGTATTTCTGTCAGTTCTTTTCCATATGAATGTCCAATGCTTTCTTGACATTCTTGGCTTTCACTGGGATATTATTGACTGATATATCATCGTTCAATGCAAACTCAGGAAGTTCTTCTATTCCCGGCTATGAAGCCTCAAGAGTAGCTATCCACAGAACCAAAAGCCACAGAAGGGTATGCTTATGAATCTAACTTTTAATACTCTTTGTTTGCTTGATTGAGAACAGTAAATGTTAATTTTCAAGCATGTAAGGCATTTTTTTTTCTACGTATTTTTTGAGTTGAAAGAGCAAGTAATAATGCACCTTTCTGAGGTATGATTTAGAATTAGGGTGTCTATAAGTCAACAACTTTTTAGGCCAAGTCACCTCTACAATTTTTTTGCTTTTTGCTGCACTTGTAGGTTTAAACTTGCAATTTATTTGAATACTCTCTTGAAGGGTGTCTAGAATTGAGATCTCTGCTGACCTCTGGACAAAGCGTTTACAATTGTTTATCACTAGTTGCAGTGTGTGTGAAATGATAGACATCTAGTTACATGTGCACTACAGTTCAGGATGAACCATGTTTTGTTTTTGTCGTTGCCGTGAGTTAGAGTTTTCAAGATTGTACAGAGTTATAACATTCTCCACATAAACTATGAACATGTAGAAGATTCTATTTTGTTATATTCTATGTAGACTGTAGTCAGCAATAACCGATAGCAACCCACAATTAGCTGAGCCCAAATGAGAGAGCATCGAAAGCTACATTGCTGTTTACGCCGTAGAATAGCCCTGAAAAGGGACTATTATACCCCATACCTTGGCACCAGCAAAGAATGATCATTGCCTATTGTCCTGTGCTGAGCTTGAGGTGAAGCTCTGAATGTAATGTTGTGGGAAACTCATGGTGACAAATGAGTCGCTTCAGTCATTTATGCTGCCTTAAAAAGGAAAGGACTGATGCCATGTGTTTTAGGAAATACATAGTTACATACAGTCTTAGGTAGGGTTGAGATTTAAAAATTTTAAACCCTGTGCACAATGGAGACATTTCAAGAAATCTGTCTGATTCTATATTCCCAGGATATGCTGAGTGCACTGTTCTACTTTTTTTTATTGGAAGCTTTGTTTGAGATGCTGCATTTTCAGTTTTCTAGTGCCCGATGCTGATTATGTTGTATAATTCAGACGTGCTCATTGTTGATTTTTACATTAGCTGCACCGCATCTAATTGTGGTTACGCTAACTCGGATGTTTGTGTCACAGTTCAAAGCAAACATGATGCTACATAGGCTAGAGGATATAGTGAAGTCCTTGGATCTGGTGTGACTTATACATCTTTTTGCCCGTATGTGCGAGGTTTCCATCTTTCATTATTTTTCTAAACCGTCTTGTATTGCCCGGCAGCCAGTTATTAACCAGAAAATGTAAGAAAGTTCAGTTTAACTTCAAACGTGGGGTTTTGCAAATACTCTGGGTTTGTGCAATGTGTGCGCTCAAATTGATGTGACAAGCATGTGCATGATTGTTGTTTACTTGAAGCAAATGTTTAGCCATTATTCAGGCTAAACTGCCACTGGAATGTGCAAAACGATCTTTTTGAACAGGATATATGGAAACCTTGCAATCAGTTGAGTTGAATATTGTAAAACAAATTGACAATGTTACACCGCTCCCATTTAGCAAGGCACAATTTCCCTTTGCGGCAGCAAATTTTCAAATAATCTTTGTTTCTTTCGCTGAATGAATTTAATAATTATGGTTTAAATTTGTGGCATTTGTAAATTAAACCTGTGTAAATGTTGCCAAATGGCTTTGGAATTGTTTGACTTGTTGCCTCTTTGGATCGTCATCATCTTCAACATGGCTGCACATAACCAGCATCTCCGTTTTTCATCAACTTCTGGATCCGAATTCACCAGAACTCAGTTTTCACATCAAAAGGTTCTGCGGGGTGTTACGTGTTAGTGCCAGTCGTGATGATATCTGCACTTCTCCAGTACCTCAGGTCGTCAGCAGTACAATTGTACAGAGGCCAAAGCGTCGAGCAGAGCTTGACACTAATCCTAAGGAGTACTTAGATTTAGGGCCTATTTGGTTCTCTAGTCTAAACCAGGGACTAAATAGTAGTCCCTATTGCTGTTTGATTCCATGGACTAGAAAGGACTAAACATCATTAAGGCACCTGAACAAAGACCAAGGTGCCCCTAATCATTGTAGTAATCTGCTGGCTGTTCTACCCTTACCGCGCCCAGCTTCCCGCGCCCCTGTTTGCCGTGCTCCCCTGCTTCTCTTGCTACGCTGCCCTGCTTGTCATGCCACGCTGCTGGCAGGCTTCTCACTACCAAAATGTTTCATTTATTCAAAACAGTGTTCATGCAGTTAAAAAATCTCTATTATTACAAGTCATCGAAGCTACGACCTACTACACAAACCACCGGCTATCCAATCCCGAAACCGATTCATACTTTGATCTTCTTCACCTTGACGTGTACTAGCTCCATTAGCTTGGCTAGACGATGGCTCTTCCAGTGGAACGTAGTTTTCATCTTCATCACACCTCTCAAAGTCCTTTTTATCATTCTCTCTAAAGAAATTATGGAGGGCCATGCACGTGAGAATTATTTTGCTTTGCTTTGGCATCGGTTAATTTGGTAAGTAATAAAATCCTCCCCTTCATCTTCAAGACTTCAAATGACTGCTCAGTGACATTTCGAAGTGAAGAATGTGTATAATTAAAGACCTCCTTTTTACCTCTTGGGGTGGGTCCTTCTCGATACCCCTGGAGATGATACTTTGTACCCCTGTATGGTGCAAGATAATCCGGTCGGTTTGGGTAACCCGAGTCGACAAGATAGAACTTCCCTGCATAGTTGCAATTTCTTGTAAGCCAAATGCAAACTATGCACAGTAGCAATTTCTTGTAAGCCAAATGCAGACTAAGGGCATGTAGGTGAAAGAAGAGATCATAGGACAAATCAATACCTTCAAGTGGATGTGGAAACTTGTCGCCATATTTGTCAATTGCATCTTTGAATATTGTGGCAGAACCGTCCGATTTAACACGCTTTCAGAGGCACTTGTCTTCCACTAGACACTAAGTACCCTGAAAGGGAGCTAAATTGAGTAGTTCCATCGAGCACACCCAATGGAAGAACCCGAACAATCCACATTTTATATCCAGGATCTAATAATGAGTACAAGCTTACAATACTTAGTCCATTTCATACAACATAGAGTCTCAGAAATCATTTATTACAATACCAGAGTTCAGAGTGCGATAAAATAAACAGCGGAAATAACATAATCATCTAGCAGAACGATATGAGAATCCGTCTGTGTCCACCAGAAGAATCCTCCACACAAGGCCTAACTGCTCAAGGTGCACCTGCAACCAGGGTGAAATAAAACCTGAGTACATAATGTACTCGCAAGACTTATCCGACTGGGAATATATTTCCTGACTCTCAAGGAATATGATAGGCTTTATGACTTGTGGGTTTCTTGCTTGCGGAAAGCAATACTAAGAGTGTGTCCTTATCTCCTTAGATTATTAGTAGCCGTGTTTTATTCATTATCCAACATACTAAGTAAGCCCCTTTTCTGTTGTCGGGTACCACAATTAGGGGTACCCAAATTGAGATGGAAAACCACCTGACCCCTCCCAGAGAAAAACAAACTAAATGTTAATCTACCCCGACTAAGGGAAAAATCAACTAAAGAGACTCACGGGCTAAATTCTCCCTTGCTGGGCCTCCAGCAAGAAGTGTGAGCAAACCAGCCCATCTCCCGCTGCATCCGGGGCTTCACGCAGAGGGAATCTCGCAACACCTATGACTCGCCCGAGGCCTCAGCTCTGGGGTCTCGGATACAGGCCGACGGCCGACCCACGACAACTTCACCGCCTCGTCCGAGCCCCAGAAACGACATTATCCGTCTCCGCCTCGCCCGAGACCGGCCTCTGACGCCGCTCCCCCATTAGCGCGCTCGAGACCCTCCTGTGACGTCACCCATGTTCTTGCGCCTGCCCAACTAGACAGGCCAGGAGTGACCGGGGTCAAGTCACCATGCCGTCGCCCATAACAGGCATGGAGA
This sequence comes from Saccharum spontaneum, assembly GCA_022457205.1. Classification (NCBI taxonomy): domain Eukaryota; kingdom Viridiplantae; phylum Streptophyta; class Magnoliopsida; order Poales; family Poaceae; genus Saccharum; species Saccharum spontaneum. The sequence continues at coordinate 25,263,899 of CM039579.1, forward strand.
AGAACTGCTAACCACTATGCCACCCATACCGACACTATACGCGCGATTCATGCCTACGCGACATACAAAACGTCGCTTTAGGCCACTATTCCCACGATCGGGATAAGTTCGCACCAAAATTCCCGCCTCAGAGGCATCGGCCCTCTACGTCAGTCAAACTATAAGGACGAGCACGCCACGCCAGCCATAGGACCAAGTATGACAGGGCACATCGCTACGACACCACAGGACAGAAACCACTCCTTCAACAGTGGTGCAAATGCCTAGACATGAAGCAGCAGTGCCAGAAGTACCAACGCCATGCCTCTACAGTACAGACCATGTCGCCACCGGATAAGGCCCTCCCGATGCCTTCGGGCTCCTACTCCAACGAGGATCACGCCCCGTACCAACATTTTGTAACCCTGCACCTCCTTGAGACTATAAAAGGAGCATGCAGGGACCGTTCCAGGGGACGAGAAAAAACGAGAGACGAAAACAAGACACACACCCAAAAAGATAACTCTCCTAGACCTTGCGAGGGCTCTAGCAGAGTCACACACACACATTCCACTCACACCTTGAGACTTAGGAGCTCCTCCCTCTCTCGCCCGCTTGTAACCCCTACTACAAGCACTTCAGTGCAAGATAATACAGAACTCTCCTACCCCACTAGACGTAGGGCATTTCTCGGTCCGAACCAGTATAAATCGTCTGTGTTCTTCTTGCACACCATCCGGATCCCCGACGCGCAGACACACATTACTCATTGGGGCTAGAGCCGTCGTTTCCTACACCGACATATGTATTTGTTAGGTATCAAAATACTAGGGTACCCAATAGACGGTGAAATACGACACCATGTACGATCGTTAAAGCCCCTCCGTAGGGGCCTCGGTAAAGTTGACTCACAAAAAGCGCGAACAACATGTCAGTCGCTTGTGGCACAAACGACAAACTTCATCCCACCCGAGCCTTGCGGAGAGGTCTCGGGCGAGATGTGCGCCTCAGGTGACATTTCTCCGCCATGCCCGAGCCCCCGCGGCATCATCAAAAGCGCCCGACCCCCTCAGCTTACTTTCGCCTTGCCTGAGGGACATGTGTAACCCTCTGGCAAGACGGTGAGCCGCGGGGACCTTCCAACCGCGGTACCCACTCCCACCGATGGAACGGACGTGACCGTGACAGTCAATAGGAGCACGGGAACCACGCCCTGACTTAACATGACCCCGGTCATTCCACCACGACGACATCCATACCTCCACAGCGACGGGGTAACGATCACTATACCTCCTAACCTCCTCTCTACGCAAATCCGGGCGCCCGTGTCGCCCGTCCTCAATGGTACAGTGGCGCATAGGACAAGGCATGGCCACAGCACGCAGTACCAGCAGATGGAGAGGTCAAAAGATCAACACCTGTTGCATCTCTACTCTATAGGAGAACTATTCCCACCGGATAAGGAGGAAGACGGCCACACCCGAGGCCACCTTTGTTGTTTTTCTCTTTTATTTTCACCTCTTTACCACAAATGTAACATGAGCCCTCCCCTTAGAAGCTATAAAAGGGGAGGCAGGGGCCATGTCTAGAAGGAGAACAGATAGATTGAATCGACTAGAGTTCACTGCAATCAAGCAATCACACATCCACGCATCCACGCACCACCCCTCACAAGAGACTTGGGATCCGCTCCCTCTCTCGAAAGCTTGTAACCCCTACTACGAGCACTTCGGTGGAAGGCAACATGAGCAGCAGCAAAACCCACTAGACGTAGGGCCGTTCATGCCCGAACCAGTATACATCCTTGTGTCTGCTTTGCACATCATCCGGGCCTAGACGCGCAGATACAAATTTACTCATCGCTCTGTTCAGACCCTCGGTTCTCTAAACACCGACAGTATTCAAGCAAGGGTTGAGCAATCAGAGCCACTTTTCCATCTTTCATATGTCAGCTCTCAGCTCTTATTACGGTGCCAGAGCGTAGTCAAGCCGTACCGTCACGTAGAAACATCGATTCACAAAATAATTTGTCCAGCTGGGTACCCCAAAAAACACACGCCTCGCTTGCACCCCAGGCGCAAGCGAGACCAACTCGTTCCCCTCCTGTCAAGGGTCCCACGTCCCCGTCCAAACTTGGACTCCAAGCCCCCACACTTGAGGCCCGGCCTCAATGTGGTGCTTAGACCTCCACCTATCCCCGCCTCCAATCAGTCGGTCCGGAAAGAGCCGGAGCCCATGACAAGAGAGTAACAAGCCTTCCCGCTCCCATAAGCAAGTATGTGCTCGGGATAATAAATCTGTGACTTGACTAGGGTCCATGCAACGAATGGTCCTTAATCGATACGGACAGGGAAAATAGTGCAACCAAGCTATGCCCCGTGGCCGCAGGACATAACCTATTACACCCACCAAAACCCATACCACATCCCTGCCCGATCATCATTTCCTTTCCACCATTTTATTGTGAGATTCATGATAATAATAATCGCCTGTTGTGGGTAACGATAGGTTACCCACGCTATCGCTAAACCTAAGCATAGCAACTATGCGATCCAGCACTAGTAAGACTCATAGGTAGATATGTACATGCATGTGGGTATCATAAAATTCCTACAACGTAGATGCACCACATATATGTATATAGTGATTATCAAAAATACGGGTTATGCACCGGGGCTTGCCTTGGGCAGGTGCAAGGTCAGTGGTGTCAGTCACGGGTGGCTTCTAGAACTCCTTCGGCACGAAGATCTCCTCGTACTCCTCGACGATCTCCTCGTACTCCTGATCGTCGATGGTTCCAAACTCCACCAGGTTGTTCTCTACATGCATGCAATAATGATGTAACATTAGCATTAAGACAACTAGCTCTAATGACTAAGGTAACAAGCTATCTACCATCTTCATCAACTAGGATATCAAACTTATTTTTGCAAGCGCTTCCATTTACCAACTGACATTATGCTTCCATTTATATTCATTTTAACGGCCATTTAGCTACCACATAAACAAGCTAATCTAGTGCTACAAAACTTACAGCAAGCACGTGATAATACCACACAGCTATTGCAAAAATTTCATGATCAAAGCTACTACCGATTTCCACAAAAATTCTTACCAATATACTCCTAGTGATACAAAGCCTTTATAAATGATTAAAGATGTCTCATCATCACCACAGAAACATATAAACAAATTTTACCACTGGGTAGACCATGAATTTGGGAACTTAACTAAAGTGGTTTCACAATTGTTGGGTACCTACACAAATTGATATCAATTGTCAAAGTTTAGCTCAAAAACTAATTCACAAAACCAATACTTAATTCACTAGAAAAAGGAAAACTTAATTCCTCGGCTCGGCCCGCACCCGTGAAACAACCCGTGCGAGGCCGCCCACGACGACGCGGCCCACGCGTGGACGCGGCCCAGACTGGGGAGCCCACGCACACTCTGGCACAATTGCTAAAGAGCCCTCGTGCTAACGGCAAACCAACCCGTAGTCCCAAGCACTATTCTAGTAGAGTTAGCCTAAGCAAAAAAGACCCTAAAATTTACTTCCCTTACCACGGCCAGGTACCTGGTCACCCCCGTGCGTGCCAGCGTAGCGGCCGGTGGCACTGGCGCACCCACCGGCCCCCCAGGACCACCCAAAGCCCTACTAAGAGATTGATACTCACCTACGGTCTTCGCACGCTGCTAGGCGGCGGTTAGGCAGTCGGAGGCGCTCCGGGACGCCTCCCCCCCGTGGTGGCGGCAATCTGCGATGGAGGCGGTGGCATTCCTGTGAGCAAGGACGCTGCGAGAGAGGCAAATAGGGTGGGTGAGCTCTAGTGATTCACCCCGGACCTGACCGCAGTGACAGGATGGCCGGAGGCCACCTAAGCTGAGCTGGCCATGTGTGACCCGATGGGCGCGGCGATGCTCCACAGCGGCGCGGACACGTCAGCAACAGCGAGAGGGCGGTGGGGGCTCCGCGGTGGTGCGCAGGGTGGGGCGGAGGTAGTGGCAAGGCTAGCTATGCAACCAATCGGGGTTCAAGGCGAATGGGTTGGGCTACTGTGGTCCACACCCGAGCTTGGCCTTATTGGCATGGCGGGCTAGGAAAACTCCAATTGGAGCACGGTGGGGCCAAACTCGAGGTGTGGTGAGGTCGATCGGTAGGGCCACTAGGTGGCGAAGCCAAGGACGCAGATGATTGGATGATGGTGACCTCTCCCGACCGACTTGCCTACAACAACCCCAACAGCCATGGCAGACAGGGGAGAGAGGGAAACGAGTCAGCGCTCGGGTCACTTCTGCTGTCGTGGCAGGGTCACCAAGGCGTGCGCAAGCAGGCGGAGGAGCAGCGTGGCGTGTGCGTGTAGCCACCGACCGGCCGGCAAGGGTGCTAGGGCCGAGCACGGACACGACGCTCGCTGACCCTGGCGGTAGCCGCGTCGCTGAGCATGACAAGGAGGGAGAGAGAGGGAGGGTAGCGGGGCAGCACAGACAGACTCACACGCGAGTGACCAGAGGAGTCAACAGCAACAGTGCGGCTACGGGGGGCAGCAGCCACAGCGCCGCGTGCGGATAGAGCAGGGCCAGACACGCGGCGCGGGGCGGCCACGAGTGGTGACCGCGCACCCCCAGCAAGCAAGCCCAAAAACGTGCCGAGCACGGACTTTAAAGCTTCTAAAACAGGTCACCGGCTACATCCGATCCCAAACCACCCTTGCCAAGCCCGAGTTGACCTAAGAGGCTACCAACTCGAGCTAACGCACAACATCACCTCTTAACCCAATTTCACAAACTAAGTTGCCCAACATGTCAATGTCTAGCTGCCACAAACTTGAAATTTTTCTAAGTGTTTTACGTTGGATTTGATGTCAAGTTGCATTTCTAAGCTACTAGAAATCTAAGTTATTGATTTTATCACTTGACAACAACAGTTGCATTAAAATCTGCACACTTTACACTTCACACTTTATTTAGGGTTCACATATATGTCCTATAGTATTTTTGTTCAATAAAAATTAGTTTGCAACCTTAATTGATATAACGAAGGCTATTGTGTCAACTTCCATTTAACATTTTGATTAGTTCTTTTAAGTTACTAAAATGGTTCTACGCACTTCAACTCATGAAAAATCACATAGAGATTATGCTCATGATATGCTTTGGTGTGTTGTTTGCGCGGTAACACCGAGGGTGTTACAAATACCCTCATGTCATGAACCGATCCAGGCGATCCTACCACAACAAATGTGAATCTCATATCGAAGTCACATAGGGCCAACACATTCTGACTAGTGTATCCATTGTCTTCCTAATTGAGGTACTACCTAATTTGTTGGTACCACTACCTTCACATGTGTTCCATCTAGTGCTCCAATGCACTTATCAAAGAAAGGAGAAAACCAAGAGGACTGCAGCCTTCTATGCACATACCTAAATTCAGGGTCTTTTGGCCTAATAGTATCAGCTGCAAGCGTGCACACACTAGCCAACACCTTATCAAACTTCCTACTAACTGTCTCTAATGAACGTGTGAACCGGTTGTTAGCTTGCCTAACAGACTATTGAGATGCACATATCCATACGAACATCCCTAAAGCCTCAATTGATGTCATCTTAATACTGTGGACTTCAATCCATATGAACTCACAAGCAAATCATGAAGCTTATGAAAACACTCACTTCTCATCCTAAACATGTTGTAGCATTGTGTCCTATGGCCTAGGTTTCTTATGACCCATTGATATCTAGTTTCTGGAGGCACTCTATATTCAACTTTGTTCATGTAAAACTCATGGCGGCACATACCTACAATGGAAGTAAGAATGACCATTTTTCACCATCTCTTCTGGGCTCTCAGATAGTAGTCCACAATCTTAGCCTCCTCAGAATCAGTTGAAGATGAATCATCGTTGTCATTTGAAGATGAATCATCACTGTCATCACTGTTCTATGAATCATCCTCAAAACCATGGTCATCTGCACCTCCAGCTCCCTCCTGTGCTGCTACCACACCATCATCAACCTGATCACATTGATAAAAACTGAATAAAACACTGATAGGAAGGGTCACAGACCAATCACAAAGCCACAAATCAATCACAAGCCCACAAACAGAATCAAAACAGTCAGAAAATCATTATTTGGACAAATGCATAGGTTCATCGCAAACATTGAGCCAGGATCATCACAAATACACAAATTGAAAGAATTAAATGCATAGGTTCAACTACAAATAACCTAAGATACTAAATGCTTCAAAGTCTAAGTGCTCAAATCCATTTGTTCATCCACTCTTCTAAGCCCATTTTTTCAACCACAGGAGCCTTGCCTCCAAGTTAGTAATCGCACAAAAGGCCTGCCGATGGTATTCTTTCTCAAACAATGGCCATGAAGAATTCATCTGTTTTTTCATTTGCTCCACACTCCTTAACCATGACCAATCATCTTTCAATTTCTTGAGCCCTATCTTGCTTTTCCTTCATACTTCTGGCTTCCTTGCTGCTTCTAAACTTTGCCAGGTTTTCATTTGCAACCTTGTTGTCCTCATCAAACTTTTGCATGATACCATTCACCATAGTCTTCAACAATGGTTGCTTGGTCTTCTTGGATGGACTCTCACCTGAAGTAGCAGTGTTGCTTCCCCTCTTGCGGCTGGAACTACTGATTGGACTGTTTTCAAACTGTAACACCCTAAAATTTTGAAGAGAAGAAAAATAGGAAAAATGTGATTTTTATTTATTTTTGTGAAGCATGCAAATTTAGAATAAGAATAACTTTTTATAAATTTAAAATCAAATATAAGGGTAGAAATATGATTGAGCATTCATGCTGCTGCATTTGGAGTTTTGTATTGAGTGGTTTAAATCAAATTCAAATTTGATTTGAAAATCATTTGAAAAATGAATTTGAAAAATTGGAAAAGGATTTCTTATTCTCTCTGCTCTCGGGCCGGCTTTCCTCACGGCCCAGCGAGCGCGGCCCGTTCCTTCCCTCCCTCCCGGCCGGTCTCCTTCTTCTTGGGCCGAGCCCACATCAGCAGCGGCGGCCCGCTCACTCCCGCACCCGCGTGGGCCGAGCCCAGTCGCGGCCGTTGGCCCAGCAGCGACGCGAGCGCTTTCCTTCTCCCGTTCCGGTCGCTGACATTCGGGGCCCACGCGTCAGCGGCTCAGCCTTCATCTTCTTCCCCACGCCGAACGCCGGCTTCTCCTTCCATGTTTACCGATCCGAATCCACCGTCGAATCCCTCCCTTTCCTTACTTACCGGTGCCTTCAGGCTATAAAAACGGAACCCCCGTGCTTTTTCGCATCCGCCCCATCCCTTTTGAGCCGTTTTGGTAGTCCCGTTGAGCCACCGCACGCACCACGGCCGCCATAACCGCCACCGCGAGCTAGCCGCCGCCTTCCAGTCATCCTCCGGTCTTCTTTTCGCGCGGGGTAAGTTCGCCGTGAGCCGCACGTTCTTCCGGTGCTTTTCCTTCGTCGTTTGGTGGCCGGGGCAGAGTTTTGGCGCGATCCGACCATGGCGCCGCCGTGGAGGCTCGCCGGCGGCCGAAAGATTGGCCGGAGTGCGCCGGCGTCTTCTCTCTCTCTCCTCCGATTTGATCTCGGCCGTCCGTTTCGAATCCGACGGTCTAGATTTGTAGATAACGGTTCGGCTGGTGATCTTGCAAAAGAGACCCTGGGGTTTTCAAATATATAACCCGCAATCCAAAGCGTAAACCGGGAAAATACGTTTTGATTAAATAAAAACGTAATTCGTTTCGGAAAAAGAAAAATACGCTTTCTCATATTTACAGTTTTGCCACTCAGTTTGTTTTAGTTGTAGAATCTTCGTTTTAACTCCGATTTGATCCATTCAAATTGCGTTAGATTCATATTTGCGAGCTCTATCTAATGATGCAACTGTACAGTAGGTTTGGATTAATTTATTTTCGAGTTTTAATTAAAGTATTTATTTTTCTATAGGAAATCTTTGGAAATTCATAACTTTGTCGTTTTAGCTCCGTTTTTCGTGATCTTCGCGTCTGTGTGATCCTAGCGAGTTGTAGATTCGTTTTAAAGACTTTTTATCTTATTTTCTTACTGTTGGTGTATTGTTCTAATTATAGCCTTGTTTGTCTATGCATGATTGCCTCTGGATGTGTGTTGTTGATATTGGTTGATCGAGTATAGACGGTGAGCAATTCGTTGGAGATCAAGAGCCTTACTACGAGCAAGATCTTCAGGACCAGTTTGAGCAAGGCAAGTATAGCATGGGATTATCCTTGTTGTCCTATTCACCTTATGCAATTAATATCATTATGCATTTATTCCTTGTTAAGGATGACTTAGTGATTGATCCTATACCTTGGTACCCATTGTGATGCATTGATTAGTATGGCTAGTGTTTAAACATAGACTATGATCATGTAAATTGATTAGAGGAATATGCAACAAACATTAAAATATGATTTTGATTATTGTTTAAAGGGGATTAGAGCATGTGGGTTACTTTTGATGCTCTAATTGCTCTCCATAAGGACTCATCTATAAGCGACAATCCGGGATTTACAGTACAACTGTGGGGGCTATATGGCTCTGGCTTTAGTCATATAGAAGGACCTTTTCTAGCTTGTTAGAGGTAACCTTTTTGGCGTAAGAATGGCTTGACGAATCGGGTATAGTGCGGCCTCTGTCCTTATGTGTATAGGCTGCGGGTTATTGTGTCATTTGGAAGGGGGGCTCTACATCTGTTTGCCGAGTGAATCTAATGGCCCTAACTTTTTAGACGAACCTTCAAAAGACTTCATAGTGTTTACCCTACCTACTCACCTTGGTAGTGTTTTGGGAGTAATTAACCCGGGCATTTGGGTAACACGACTCACAGTGAAAGTGTACAACCTCTGCAGAGTGTAGAACTGTTATAACAGCCGTGCTCACGGTCATGAGTGGCCTTGGACCCTTATGGAATAGTTGAATAATTGCTTATGTTTATGTTTTTGCTATTCATTAATCATTTCACATGGATCATATGTTTAATGTTTACATTGAGACCTTTTGATGATATTGATATGCTAAAATTATGTTAACTAAAAGCTACATGCTAATAAACCAATGATTATGCCTTTTTGAGCCTCATGAACCCCATGTTACACTTGTTGAGTACGAGATGTACTTACGCTTGTTTATTTCTCTTATTTGGATAAAAATCCCGGATGGGTAACAGATGGAGGTAATAGCGACTACTACGCCTACTTCCCTGAGGATTACTAGTCTTGCTGTCAACCAGTCAATGTACCTGTGACTGGAGCTACCACGAGAGATTTTTATTTTTACTTCCGCTACATTTGTGTTAAGACTAAGTGTTTAAATATCGTGATGTAATAACATTTGCCATGATACTTCTGTTATAATTTGTGAACTTATGTGTGATTGATCTCTGGGCGCACATAAGGGTAAGCATTCCATTTGGTCTTCCCACCTCATATCCTTGTTCCTCACTTGCAGCTGTTGAAAATTGCCCTAGGATGCAAGTAGAGCCATCTACCACTACCCCTCTGAACATCTAATCCAAATAGGGGAATACGCAGGCCAGCCCCATTGAAACTTTTTGCACTCTGAATATTCCCCCTGAAATGCACAAATGAAGACACAATGAAATCAGAAATCCAAACTATCCCAAAGTTTGACAAAAGCAAGATAAATCTGAGTTTACCTTTGTGTTTTCTGTCCACCATTCCGGCGTTGCGTCAATTGTTCCATCAGGTCTATGGCCTAAACCTGTGTTCTTCATCAGCTTGTCTCCAAACCGATACATTGGCTTCAAATTATTGATTCGGATCTTCAATTGTTTGGTTGTATGCTTCAGATTAGTTAACTTTGCATATTTACGTCTAATTATATTGTAATCTCTAGTTCTCATTGTCCCATTATTCTAGTTTCCATTGTTCATTTGATCAACATAGAGTTCACACAAGGTGTTTATATTTTCATCGGTCCAACTGGCCTTGTCAGGTTTCTTCTAAAAAGTAAAAAGAGGACATCACATATCAAAGGAAATCACTAAGATAAAAACAGAGGACGTCACTAAATAAAAAGTGTCATAGTAACATGTAGTATATAGTTCATCCATGCAGTATATAGTTCATCCAATCACACTTCAAGCTAAAGAATCATATCAAGATCACCAAACCACATAAAGCAGCAGATTTACAACAAAATAGGCCAGATAGAAGCCACATTATAAATAAATAGGTTTGGATCTTAGCGTTGGAGGGCCGTTCTCATTGGATCCTTCTATTGTCCTCTGCATCCATATCCTCTATGGTGTTGGACTTGCTGGCGGCAGATGTAGATCCATGGGATACCGACCTCCTCAGCCTAACCCCACGACCGCCGTCGCCGATTCTACAAAGTGGAAAACCTTGGGGAAGGGATGCTGCTGGGGTAAACAGAGCTTCGTGATGGGTACCTCCTGGGCGTGTAGCCTGGCTACCTTCACAGCCAGTTCTGTTATGAGCTCCGGTTTGGATTGAGCGTGGAGGCTGGAACTGGCCGTGACTAGATCTACCGCCAGGGCCAAGGGGAGGGAGCCCCCGCCGCCACGAACTCCTTCTGACTACAGCTGCTCCTGGTTGGGGAAGACATCGAGGTTAGGGAAGTCAGCCTGGTAGTTCAGATTTAGGCTCTCCAGCCGTGACCGTGGAGCAGAGAGGCTAGGCGAGGCGTAGGGAGAAGAAGGAGCTTGGGAGTACATGCCAAACTCATTGGTGACGGGGAACTCTGAAAGTCCTATGTTTGGTGTTGGTAATTAGTGACAATGCCTAAGTACTAATCCTATGCCTAAGTTGTATGTAGCATACGAGGATTAGTACATTCCAAGGTTGGTGGCAAGATGGACATGGTGATCATGAGTGGCCACACTTGGATTTGGACGCAACCCTACGTGATCAAGACAAAGGTATATGCTTAAGGGTTGTGTTTTAGTAACCAAGACACCTAGTGGGTGTGGTTACATTATAGGATAGATAGCCGTACTATAAAGAGGGGAATGACGTGGCTATTGAACTCCTAAGTGCCTCTAGATGTGCATTTCATGATCATATGCATTTGGATAGAACTAATAATGCCTCGAAAAATGATTGTGAAAATGCTAACACACATGCACATGGTGATGATCACTTGGTGGTGTTAGCACGTTTGCGACGGCGTTGGAGTTTGAGCGGTAGAGAGGGTTTGGGGGTCCTCTCTCCCTCCCGCCGAGCGTGCGAGCGCGGGATTCAGGCGATTTCGGGGAAATGAAATGCCTATTTTCCACTACGCCGGAAGTCGGAAATCAAACGAAAATCAAACGGAGGCGAACGGAGGTCACAGTGGTGACCGGACGCTGCACCGGACGCTGCACCGGACGCTGTCACTGTTTGACCGGACGCGTCCGGTCAGCGTTCAGCGTCTGCGCGTTTTTCAGTTGGTTGATCGGACGCGCAGCGCGTCCGGTCACAGGCGACCGGACGCGTCCGGTCGTCCAGGGAGCTTACTGGACTCCGACCGGACGCGGGCACTGTGGCGTCCGTTCAGTTCTTCAGCGCGTCCGGTCGATGGTTCGTTTTGCGCGACTCAGTGTTGACCGGCGCGTCCGGTCAGTCACGGGACCGGCGCGTCCGGTCGTGACCAGCGCGTCCGGTCGTTGCGACCGGCGCGTCCGGTCGGCGTTTCGAAAACTAGCCGTTACGCGACCGGAGCGTCCGGTCAGTTTGACCGGCGCGTCCGGTCAGCGCGATTTCAGCTGGATCTCATTCCTAACGGCTATATTCGAAGGGGTACGTCTATAAATACTCGTTGGCCGGCTCAAGGCTCTTTGTCTTGGACATTTGACATACTTGTGAGCGCTTTGAGCTAAGCAACTCCCCTCCCACTCATCTCTCTTGCTTCTTTGCATATTCGAAGTGAGATTGAGTGATCCAAGTGCATTTGCATTGTGAGATTGCATCTAGTTGGCACTTGGTGGTTGATTTGCTGCGGGATTCTTGTTTCTCTTGGTGGTTGCCGCCACCTAGACGGCTTGGAGCAGCTTGGAGGCGTTGGTAAGAGTTGGTGATTGTTCTTGGCCACCTCCGGTGATTGTGAGGGGTTTGTGCCTACCTCGGCGAAGCGCCAAAGGCAACATTAGTAAATTGCTCGTGTCACTGCAACCTTTTGCCATTTGGTAGGTTCTTGCGGCGCTTTTGAGAGGCTCGGTGTGACCAAAGGCAACATTAGTAAATTGCTCGTGTCACTGCAACCTTTTGCCATTTGGTAGGTTCTTGCGGCGCCTTTTGAGAGGCTCGGTGTGAGACCGATTAGCCACCGAACCACGTGGTAAAGAGGGACACAACGGGGACTAGCGTGCCGGCAAGCACGTGAACCTCGGGATAAATCTTCGTGTCATCACTTTCATATTGTGATTGATTGATCCCGGTGTTCGGTTGTTTTGGTATTCATTGTTGATCATATTGGTTGGCTCAATACTTCGCCCCTCGGTGAAACCCTCCTAACTCAACTCCCCATTACTTTCTTAGTTATCTTTGCTAGCTAGTTTGCTTTGCTAGAGTAGCTCTTTTTGTGTAGCTTGCTAGTTGTAGTTGTAGTTTTCTTCTCGGTTTAACTTGTGCGGTTGAGTGCCAATATACTAGAATTGTGAATTGGATAGGTGGCTTGCAAACACCCCGTAGGCTAAGCAAAACTCGCATCTCGCTATTTGTTGTATTGATAAACTTGTTTAGCTTGTCTTTGTAGAATTTTTAAAAAGGCTATTCACCCCCCTCTAGCCATCAAGACCTTTCAAACTCAGGGTAGGGCTCAAATCCAGCAGCAGGGGAGGAAGAAGACAAGGAATGGTTGAAGAAATCCCGGTGGTTGTTCCCGTAGCCGTCCATGGTGGATGCAGTGTGAGGAGGCGCAGGAGCGGCGACGGCGGCGTGCGGGCGAGATCCGCGATGATGGGGACGAGTGAGAGGGCACTGTCACAGAACCGTCTAAATTATAAGAGCACAAGTATAAAAACAATCACCAAAGTGATCAAATTCTCATACTTGAGCCCATATAACTCCAGTAGTCTAATGAAATCACGAGAGATTTCAAACCAACCAATATACAAGCCAAGATCGTAGTGATTCAACATAACAAGTCACATGTTACATCCATTTCACAAGTAATTCAATATACATTGGAGTTCAACATAGTTATTACAACTTAAGTTGAAAAGTAGCGAAAGCAAAGTAATTTGAAACTAACATTACTCTTATTTCAAATACATGCCAGTACCAAGGTCAACTTCCAACAAAAGCATTAGAGACAAGATAACTCAGAAGGATCATGCCCATGATTACACTCCGCCACTACGGCCGGAGCCATCCAATTCTTGCAGTATCCATGAATGTACTTAGCTAGACTTACCCATCAAAAACCAGAAATAAAGTGACACCAAGGAGTATGCAAGGTTGATATAAAGTGGACTAGCTTGACAACATTTTGCATAAAAACTGGCATAACATAAGTAACCATTTAAAGCTTAGCATCAAGTTAATAATCATTAATCTATCGTCTATATTAGCACCTGTACTAGAGCACTTACTTTATTAGGAGCAAACAATATTAACCATAGCAGGTATGATAAGGCCATCATCATATCATCATTTCTGAACCATCATATTATTTAGTGTATCTACTTTGAAGATACTCCCGTCAAGTTCTCACTAACCGGTGAGAGACAGCGACTCGAATCGAATTACAACTCAGCTGAGGGGGTATTCCTAACACTCACCCGACAGACCCCGCTAAAGGCAGTCGTAGATCACCTTTGGTACAACTCAGGAACCAACTTTGTGGGCCCGATTAGCACCAGCACTCTTAGGGATTACCCTTCTGTCAGGACGTTCAGGACTTTTAAATCACCTGCCCTTGGACTCACACGTACGGCTCCCTTTCGAGGCGCACTTTATACTTATCGACTCCCAATCTGAGTTGAGCTACTTGGCTTCATGGTCGGTCACCAGACCCGGCCAACTAAGTGTTAGGCATGCGTGCAACATGACAAGGAAAGGCTCCAAGAATTTGGTCCTTAAGCGACACAGATGGAGTCACTGTAAGCCTACTACTCTACAAGCCTCCGCCTGGTCTTCATTCAAATTATACCAAGTTCTTTTCCATGATAGCAAATATAGCCAACCATGCCACATGTATATTCCTATAGCCCGCAGGTGACAGGAGATTACCTGACTTCTACCGCTTAAAGTAGGGCTAAGCATCTACTCGAGCCTGAGCTACATAGGATTCATGGTATACTTTTTGGACAAGGATAGGATATCAATGCAGCAAGTGTTTTCATCAAACACCTATAATTTAATGCAACAATATATAACATAGTACTTAATTTTATTTTAGAAATTAGGAGGCTTATAATGCTTGGGGGCTTGCCTGGGATCCGACACAAGTCAGTGTTTGTCAGACGACACTCGCTTGGCAAGCACCTCCCATTCTAGCACTTGTCCAATCCTTCCATCTTTGAGATAGGTCCACAAAACACCATCTTTGGGTTAGGCTTCATATCTCGTCCTTCACGTGGTGCATCTAGCGTACCTAGATGAGATACAAGATGTAAGTATATGAATGTGGCAGAATCACCCAAATTAACATGCTTTCATGGATGCTTGTCTTCCACTAGACACTAAGTGCCCTGAAAGTGAGCTAAACCAGACAATTCCGTCGAGCACACCCAACGGGTGAACTCGAACAATCCACATTTTACACCCGGGATCTAATAATAAGTACAAGCTTACAATACTTAGTCCATTTCATACAACAGTCTCAGAAATCATTTATTACAACACTAGAGTTCAGAGTGCGATAAATTATACAGCAGAAATAAAATAAATATCTAGCGGAGCGAAATGAGAATCCGTCTGTGCCCACCAGAAGAATCCTCCACACAAGGCCTATCTACTCAAGGTGCACTTGCAACAAGGGTAAAATAAACCCTAAGTACTTAATGTACTCGCAAGACTTACCTAGCTGGGAATATATTTCCCGACTCTCAAGGATTATGATAGGTTCTATGGCTTGTGGTTCCTAGTTTGTGGAAAGTAGTACTAAGAGTGTGTCCTTAAATCCATAAATCTTTAGCAGTCATGTTTTAGTTGTTATCCAACATTCTATGTAAGCACCTGTTCTATGATCAAGCAAGGGTTGAGCAATCAGAGCCATTTTTTCATCTTTCCTCTGCCATTTCTTACTACGGTGCCAGAGCATAGTCAAGCTATACCGTCACGTAGAAACGGTGATTCGCGAATCAATGTGCTCAGCTGGGTACCCTGAAAATACACGCCTCGCTCGCACCCCAGGCACAAGCGAGACTAACCCATTCCACTCCTGTCATGGGTTCTAGGTCCCTGTCTAAACTTGGACTCCAAGCCCCCACACTTAAGGCCCAGCCTCAATGCGGTGCTTAGACCTCCACCTATCCCCGCCTCCAATCAGTCAGTCCAGAAAGAGCCAGAGCCCACGACAAGAGAGTAACCAGCCTTCCCGCTCTCATAAGCAAGTATGTGCTCGGGATAATAAGTCTGTGACTTGACCAGGGTCCATACAACGAATGGTCCTTAATCGACGCGGACAGGGAAAATAGTGCAACCAAGCGATGCCCCATGGCCGCGGAACACCACCTGTTACACCCACCAATACCCATACCACATCCCTGCCCGGTCACCATTTCCTTTCCACCATTTACTTTTGAGATTCATGATAAAGATAAACACATATGGTGGGTAACGATAGGTTACCCACGCTACCAATAAACCTAAGCATAGCAACTATGCGATCCTGCACTAGTAAGACTCATGGGTAGATAATATATATGCATGTGGGTATCATAAAACTCCTGCAACGTAAATGCACAATACATATATATAATGATTATCAAAAGTACGGGTTATGTACCGGGGCTTTCCTTGGGCAGGTGCAAGGTTAGAGGTGTCAGTCACAGGCGGCTCCTGGAACTCCTTCGGCACGAAGATCTCCTCCTTGTACTCTTCGACAATCTCCTCGTAGTCCTGCTCCTCCGCAGCCTCGTACTCAACTACCTCGTGATCTACATGCATGAAATAATAATACGGCACTTAATAAGGTGACAACAGTAACTCTTAAAATAGCAACAACTACTAAGCAAGAATTTACTGATCTAGCTATTTTCTAGCAACTAAAATGCATATCATCTTTTTATTACCGATTTAATACATAGCTCTACTAGGGAAACTTAGCTACCCTAACTAGCAAGCTATTCAAAGGCTACACAAATTATAGCAAGCACCTAACAATATCATGAACCAATTGTACAGTTTTTAGAGCCAAAGCTATCCTAGATTTGCCACAAAATTTTCTACAAGCTTGGGTGCTATAATATTAGTTGACTTTTGCATTGATTTAATAGACCCAGCATCATCCTAGCAACATATAAACTAATTATACCATTAGGTAGAACATGAATTTATCAAAGTTTAGCTCAAAAACTGAATTACAAAAGCAATACTTAATTCTCTAGAAAAAAATGAACTCATTTCCCTCGGTTCGGCCCGCACCAGTTGGCCCACCCACGCGCCACACGCGTGCACACGCGGCCCAACCGTGCGAGGAGGCCCACGACGACGCAGCCTAGGCGGGGGAGCCCGCGCGCGCCCTAGCACAAATTGCTAAAGAGCCCTTGGACTTGAGCTGATTTACGTGACCACTAACTACACTATTCCACCAGTCACGTTTAAGCACTAAGGTCCTTGTACTAACCCTCCTTCGCAACGGGGAGGTCCCCGACGCCTCCCCGCCCGCCGGTGCGGCAAGCGGCGGCACCAGGCGGCTACGCCAACCGACCGGGGAACCCCGAAGCGCAACTAGGAAGTCGATGCTCACCTGCGGGTCCTCGCGCACGGGCGGGTGGTGGTTGGGAGGTCGGAGGCATGCTGAAAAGACTTCCCCACGGCGGTGGCGACCAAACTGCAGTGGCCAGCACGTTTCGGTGAGCAGAGGCACTAAAGAAACGGTAAAGATGGCGGGTGAGCTCCAGCGACTTACCCCGGACACGGCCGAAGCGAAGACTCGGCCAGAGCTTGCCCAAAACGAGCTAGCCACGTGCGCCCGACCACCATGGCGGCACACCATGGTGGCGCGACCGCGTCAATGAGAGCGAGGAAATGGTAGGGGTGTGGGGCAGGGGCGCAGGGCGGCAAGGGGGCAGGGGCGGGTCAGGTGGCACGACCGATTTGGCTCTAGGTGATCTAAGGGGCTACCTACATCGATGGGCGAGCACCGTCTTAACGGCACGGTCCGGCACAGCTCCAGATTGGGGCTCGGTGGGGCAAGGCTCGGGGGGTGGTGGGGTCAATCGGTAGGGCCATAAGGTGATGAAGCCGAGAGCGAATAATTGGACGCTGGTGAACTCTCCCGGCCGACACACGAGATGTGGTCCCACCTCAGCCATGGTGGACAGAGGAGAGGGGGAAAACCAAGTCAGCGCTCGGGTCACCGCTGTTGTCAGATTGGGATTGCCAAAGCATGCGCGAGCAGGTGGTGGAGCAGCGTGGCGTGTGCGTGCAGCCACCGACCGGCCAGCAGTGGCGCTGGGCTGGGGCACGGATGCGACGCTCGTTGACCCCGGGGCGGCAACTGCGGCACCGCGCATGACGTGGAAGGGGGGCAGCGGGGCAGCACAGACAGGCTCACACGTAATGACCAGGTAGAGCCAGCGACAGCAGTGCGGAGCCGGCAGCACAGGTGCGGCGAAGCGGCAGAGGAGCAGTGAACAGGGTGGCAGCGATAGTGGGGCACCGTGGCCTGCGGTGACCGGCCACCGACGCAGCGGCCAGAGCAACCAACGCGCAGCCGAGCCACGTCCCGGACGCCGGCCATCCGCGGCCAGGCCGAGGATGAGCCTGTCCCCCAGCGCGCTGCCATCAACGCGCATGGCGGCCGGCGCGAGCATGGCCAGCACAGGGTCGTGGTGACCGTGCCCACTAATTGGGCTGGTGGCGCGCACAAACTTTAAAGCGCTCGCCAAAACTAACTCGAAACGAACTAAGCCCAACTACCTACACCATACTACATGCGGTACACCAGGCTATCTAGGAGAGCTAAAACACGACACCTCTCCCACGCTCAAACTTGTAGAAAAAATCCGCGAACTTTGTGTTGTCATACCATTTTTTGACTTGCAAAAATTACTCCAAGTCTCGAGCTGATTTTCGTTGCAAGTTCAATCTTTGAGCCACTAAATCTATCGGCTAGCAATAATGCTTTGCTAAGACGAATGTTGCATTATCATCTACAAATCTCGCACTACACACTTTATTTATGGTTCACCTACATGTCCTATAGTATTTTGTTCAATAAAAATTAGTTTGCAACCTTAATTGATATAACAAGGGCTAACGCGTCAACTTCCAATAACATTTTTATTAATTATTTTAAACTACTAAAATGGTTCTACGCACTTCAACATATGCAAAACCACAAAAAGATGATGCTCATTCTATGCTCTGGTGCGTTATTGCACGGTAACACCGAGGGTGTTACAATGAATATGAAGAATGGTCACACAAGATGCATCACATAGGAGTATTTAGGACAAACACATGATTAAGCAAGACATAGGCATTCATAGTCACTCAACTAAATAGCTCACAACCCATTAAAGAGATATAACATACATATCAAGTAAAGATACAAGCTTCCTAAAGTCTCAGGTGTATTAACTTAACCATCATCAAAGGCATAAGTCACACTTAACAATACACTAGGTATAGTAATCAAACATCCATGCATTTTCAGCAACTGGACATATAACAGCTGCTGAGTAAATAAATCATAACTAGAGTTACACAACTCCAAATGATTTGCAACAAGACATTATGAAAATCTTATAAAATTCTCTATATTTTATTTTAATCATCACAGTATGATTCCAAAGTTTAACATGTCAAAATTACACAAACACAGAATCAGGTTTAACATGACAGAGATCAACAAATCCTGGGATCCAACTTTGAACAGTTTCAACTCCTAAACCACATAGCCAAATGCCACCAAATTTTAACAAAAGCTAGATACATAAATTATCTACAACTTTTATATAAACAAGTTTCACAACAAAGCACATTATCATGAAGAACTTTGCTAAGTTCCCAGATCTGTCCACAAACCACATTTGCAAGAAATTAAATATGAACTTATGTTGCAAACACATAATTGGATAAAACTAACTTTACCAACATGTCACACATGACTAATGGACACCAGAAAACATAGTGTCCATTATTAAATAAATTCTTTTCATGCATTTCTTAATTTATTTAGATAATTAGGTGAAATTATGAACACCTATCAAAAGTGCATAGTAAATTCTACAAAAATTATAGTAGCTAGAATATGCTCTCAATAGATTACTGTACCAATTTCATGGCATTTGAACATGTATAGCAACCTCTATGGAAAATACAAAATGCTAATGCAAGAAAACAGGTGAGAGCAAGATACACCAATAACTCACTCATACAGGAACCAATGACTATGAAATTTTTATCACACATCAAGCATCACATGAGTAGCATGTCACAAAAATTTTGCTTCATTTGAAGCCCTACAACTATAGTTATGAAAAAGACAAATACAACTAACATTGAAAACCTAGATGCATAAATCTATTTTTTAAATCTAAAACTTTAAACTAAACATGACATATTATAGATCCACTGCATAGATAATTTCACAAGGATTCTAAAAAGTCCTCATTTGCTATTTTACGAATTTCCTATGATTTAGGATGCATTTTCAAAGATCAGCCAAAACTAAAACAAATCAGTCCTTACGACACTATTCACATGAGTCTATAGCTTTGCAGTTAGGTCCTCCCTTTTAGTCAAATTCGAGGATTAAGTCCCTAACGGGAATTAATAGAGGGGGTCGCCGGGGAGCTCGTTGTTCCGGCGAAGGGAGGCCACGCCGGCGGCGGGGAAGATGCGAGGAAGCATCTCCATCACCAGGCGCACCCATCGATGCCCGTGGCTTGGCCCGAGACAGCCCGAGGTGGCCCGGCCACGTGCGCCGGAGGCCAAGCCCGCGACATCTCCGGCGGCGGGCGCTCCGGCGACCGCGGTGGCCCGGAAAGGGGCGCTTCGGGGGTGGTGTGAGCTGGAGATGGCGATAACGCGCTCGGTTGGGACGGAGAGAGAGCACAGCAGCGAGAAGCCGGCGGCAGCGAAGCTACTGCTCGCGGCCATGGTGGATGCGGCCGCGCCCAGTGCTGAGCTGAGGGTGGTGTGGCTGCGCACTATGGGAAGGAAGGGCAGCGCTGCTACTCGGCCACCATGGTGAGGCCACGAGGTTGAGGGAGAAGGGGTGACGGCAAGCGAGCAAAGGAGAGAGTGGGAGCGAGAGACAGAGAAAGGGGGACGCTCGGTTTCTTCACTTCGGCTCGACGACACGTGGGCAGGAGGTGGCACGCATGCGTGGGTGCGTGGTGGCACACAGGCAGTGAGCGCGAGGCCACGCAGCGTCGACACCCTGTGGCCGGTCGGCCATTCCTGTTGCTCCAAACAATTCAAAATTTCTAATACCACCTCAAACATATAGCTGAACGTCAATCTTCCTCCCTCTGTAACTCCCAAACTGTTTAGTATTGGCATAAGTTGTAGTAACCAAAGTAGTAGAGCTACGCGAGGTCTCCAACTTTTCTTAAAGGCTTAAAGTCTAATTCGGCATGGTTGGAAAGCTCCAAAGTGGGGTACGCGAAATTTGAAAACTAAATTCACTTTCAAGCCGACTGAAACCTCCAACTTCTCGCCTCTCTATCTCCTAATCCGATTTGAGTTAGCGAAAACTCCAGTAATGAAAAGTGTATAGCAATAGGAGGTCTACAACCTTTCTTTAAGAAGCTTCACCAGATTCAGCTTGGTCTATGAGATACAACGCTCTGAAGGGAGCCACATAGAAACTGAAAACCAGTTTCAGTCCTCTCAAGGACTTAGCCAAATTTTCGAGATCCAAAACAGCACTGAATTGATTCTTTAGAGCCCTATTTGACTAAGTTAGGGACCAAACTAGCTTTTGACCATTAAACAAAGTTTGTTCTACACAAGATGAACTACAACTTTTATTAAAGGTCAAACTCCAAAACATGCACAGAACCTGTAGTTCTACTTTGACCAAAGTAGTATCTTGATAAGGCTTAAATTATCCCTTTGGATGCATTGGAGCATTTTCTTGACATTTGCTCAACATGAACCCTTCATGGCCTTTGTTGTAGAGTTCATCTAGAGTCATTTGGGTAAGGTTGCAAGGTTTGGTTGATGGTCTATAATTTCCTTCACTTAATGGTACCATCCAAGCACATAGTAAAGACATTTGAAACAAATACATGACTTATCATTTCATGTGACTTTTTGATTCCAAACTTCATGAAACTTTTCCAGTGATCCATATGGCTAGAGATGGATGTGAGACACATGACAGAAGTGACATCAACACTCACTTGCATTACCAAGCATGAGCATCAAACATACACACATTAAAACATAGAATAACAAGGGTATGTTGCATATGTTTCAAGGAGATGTTTCAAGCACATTACATATATACATGTTTCACATGTTGCACTGGAATGTTCCATATGTTTCACTAGTGTGTTACATATGTTCCATGCTCATATATGAACAAATGATGCTTAGGCTCATGCAATGAAAGTGCCAAAATGCAAGCCTAACACTTGGGGTGTTATAGGTGTCAAGGGCTCGGGATGCGGTGTGGGGAGGACGGGGAGTGGCGGCGCCGGCATGCGCACGAGCGGAGGCGCGACGGTGTGTGGGCAAGATGCACAACAGCGGGAACGAGAGAGAGGGCGAGGGTGCGAGTGAGGGCGCTGAGGGTTTTGGGATGGGTGGAGTGAGGCCGAGGGATGCAATTGTTGAGGGCAAGGGGTGTCAATTTAGCCCCATAAGTCCCGAAAAGCCTCACCCAAGGGGACTACAACCCACTAGTCCCTAGTCCCTGTTTTAGTCCCTCCTGTTTGGTTAAAAGGGGCTAGAATTTAGTCTCTAGTCCCCATTCCCATGGAACCAAACAGGCCATGCAGATTCAGAAAGGTTTTTTATTGGATTGGATTGTGCGTTTGCAGGTATTCGATCATTACTATTTACTGGTCACTGCAGTTGAAGGTTATTCTAATGTATATATTGACTAATACCATTGAGATCAGTTTTCTCCATTTTTACTACTACCATTGAAGTCAAATCAGGCTGTGACGTATATATTGACTTTTGTTCCTTCACAAATGTAGTGGAAAAAATCAGTTTGGATTTCATCGACATTTGCAGAGGTGTAGAAGAGGAGAAAGGATTTTTGGGCAGAGTTTGAACTATACGCTGCCGTCGTTCTTGTTGGTGTAGCAGTTGACATTGCACTTGTGAGGCTACATAGTAAATGGCCTCAGATTGGGCCTCTTTGGAACAAAGGAACGAAAATACACAAATGAGAGAAAATAGAGGAATAGGAAAGGAATGAAGGTGTAAAACAGAGGATTGAAAAACATGGAAATTTTATTGGAATAGGTGTTTGGAACACAGGAACATAACTGGTATAGGAATTTTAGAGTTAGCTGGAAACTCAATGCTTTAAATTAAACTTAACAGTAAATACTTTTCCTTTTTACAAATCCAATACGTATATATCAAATAAAGCATGGAAGAGGGCCCCACAAGTAGCATATGATGAACTGTAGCTCTGAATGACAACTCTGCGAGCTTGATTAGTGCTCGGGCACGCAACCACACACGCGCTAGCATCCTGCAGGAAAATTTCCATTAGCTGAGAGTGGATTCTTTCATTCCTCCAAAAGTACAGGCTTCTTCGCCGTTCCGGTGGAAAGTTTGGTGCTCGTTCCCGTATTTCAAACGCTGCTACAGTAAAAAACTATAGAAACTGCATTCCTCTATTTTTCCTACGTTCTTCCTATGAGCCAAACAGGGCCTTATAAGCCTACATATTAAATGGCCTCAGATCTTTCATGCTATGTTGATAAGCTTTGTTGAAGTGCAAGATATAGTATTGTTTCTATTGAATACTCTTGTCGAGCATAATATTTTATTTTATTTACTAATGAGTTAGCCATATAACATTATTTGATATTTACACTTGCAATGTTTTTTGCAGTTTCCATCTCTTTCTATCTTTCTATCAAATTTCATGGCTGCTAATGTGGACATACACAAACTTAGGAATGCACAGGAAATATGCTATGAGACTGAAAAGCAAATAACGACAACAAAAAAAAACCAGTCTACATGGCCTACTTCTGCCCTGTTACAGTTTAATATATGAGAGAACCCTATTTTCTAGATGATACTGCAGTTTCGAACATGTTTACTGAAAGTCAGACAGGTAATCAATATTCTCTGGCCCCTTCATTTAGTCCCTCCTTTTGAGAGTTTTAAAGTGTTTAGAAGCACTATGAAGTGGAACTATGTTACTTTATCAGCCCTGAGTGAAGTAGGACTGTAGGAGTATTTAAGGCCTTTTTTTTCTCCAAATTACCAATGCAACATTGTAGCCTTATTTTGTTTACTGGTCTGTGTTTTACTCTGTTGTTGCCATCATTGCATTCTTTCCCTGAAATTGTTGCTTGTTGATAGAATGTACATAAATACTACTCTTCAAGCAAAATTCAGTAACCTTCACTGCAGTTGAAGGTTACTCTATTTTTATTACTACCATTGAAGTCAAATGAGGTTGTGATGTACATATTGACTTTTGTTCCTTTATAAACGCAGGGGAAACACATCAGTTTGGATTTCATCTCATAGGGCAAAAAGGAATAGACACAATGACAAGACCACTGCAACAAGTATTATATTATTTTTCTTGGTTTACAGCTACCTTCTGTGATGCGTTGCCAATTTAGCTTTGGCTATTGTTTCTTTAGTCATGTGGTTGTAGCATCTTTGATCCCAATTATCTGTAACTGGTACAATGCAATTTGATTGCAACCCAAACATTTAGGAACGCAGTCATGGGCTTGACATCTCTCTGCTGGAATGGCATCTGAGACCTTCTTTACTTCTTTCTTTTTAATAACTTTGCCGGCTTATACTTAGCCTTAACAATTTATTTTGTTATTCAGGTGTTGGGGATGCTGGTGGCTGTACTTCTTATGGATGAGGTATGATAATAAACTAAAATATATGGTGGCCATATTCCTGCAATTTTTTTTCCTCATGTAGTTATCATACACTGGATCCTTTTGAAATATTGGTTATTTCAGCTATGTTTCAGCTATGTGCACAACTTCTATTTGCATTACTAACTACAAATAATGTATACTTTATTGATCAGGAAAAGAAGCATTTTGTAGGTGGTGCCAGGTTGGCATCTTGTCTTATTCAGCTTGTGTTTTCAGCCGGAACAGTATTCAGCTTGTTTTTTTATCTGGCTTATAATCCGTCTTATTCAGCTTGTTTTTTCAGCCGGAACAATATTTTTCTCTCACAAAAAATCAGCCAACAGTGTTTTTCAGCCGGCTTATAATTCCAGCCGAACGGGGCCTTGCCAACAATTGATAATTGATATCCGTTTTATAAGATTCCTACCTTGGATGCACCCATTTGATGGTTCAGATTCTCACTTGCCAAGAAAAGTTGCTGAGGGGAGTATGCATTGATTCTTGCTTTCGAGCCAAACCCAAAGACCAATTTGCAGGAGAACCGGAGAATAGAAGAATAGTATATTTCTGCTCTCACCACCCAGAGACCCTGCACATGTTTTTCTAGCCTTGTAGGACTGGTCTAGAATGTATGAGCTATGAAGGCGATTTTTTTTTAACAGAGGTGAGACCTTCGTTCTCATAGTTACATGTACTCTCTTAATACCACTTTTTGCCGTGAAGATAGCAACATAGTGCTTGTTTTGGGGCTAATGCCAAAAAAGTTTCATGCGATGTCTTGTCATATTAGCAAAACACTGAATTTTCATTGCTCGGTTTAGTGCTATGGAAACAACTTTGACAAAGCACAATTAGCTAAGTACTTCAAATTTGATAGGATTAACACAAGCACTGTTAGCACAGCAATATACTATGGAAAAAATAAAATCATTAGGTTGTTTTTATGTGCATCTTTGAAATAAAGCCGTATCCTCAGTTGAAACTGCTGCGTTAGCACGAACACTTTACCAGTGATAATTAAAAACAGAATTTCTGCACAACGAAATCTGCACCATAGGCTCAGGCAAGAGAATGAGCCACGTCGCAGCAAGAGATTGGGCCACGCCGCCTCTATTTCCTCACCGTCGGATCTTCCATCTACGGCCAGAACCAGGCACATGAGCGTGCAGGGTCTAGAGCCTCTCAAGTGTCGACGCGACGCTTCGCGTTTCCCGTCGCCGACTTTTCGCCTCGTGGACGGTCGACAGCGCGATCTTGTTCTTCCTCGCCGCCACTCCCTCCTTCGCGGGTTCTTCCATCGTTCCCAGCTAGCAGCGCGAGCCCTTACTTATGCCGTCGCTGCTCATCTCCTCCCCCACGCTCATCTCCATTGGCGAAGAGGCCAGCAGGTCAGCAGGTCTGGTCGAGATAACGGCGATGTCGACCGCCGACGGTGGCCCTCCCGTACCAGCTAGCAGATGCGCCCGCATAGTATCCTCCTTGGGCTCGCCGATCACCTATTCCGCTGCCGCGATTGCAATGCGCCGGCGGAGCAAGACCACCACACGCCGCCGCCGCCGCTGCAGTCCACATGGGCGCTGGCGCAGCAGGCGCGCCGGGCGGCAATGTGCTGGCATAAACGAGATGATATGCCCGCGGCCCCAGCAGCACGTCGGGTTCTCCATCAGCAGCCCCCCTATTTGATCCCAAAAAATCAAGTGTTACCAAGCAAGCTTGAGACCTCGAACCCAAGGTGAGGTCACCCAGACCAATCCCCTGCACCTGTTTGTTGTTTTGCCCAAGTGAATTTTCAGTGCTGCTTTTCGACACTTAATTGCTTTGCTGCACACACGAACAAGAAGTTTGGATTATATTATAATCCACGATCTACGATTTTTCATCGATTCTTCAGTTCCACTTTACTGTCATAAGATGTTTTGACACATTTGCTTTGCTAACTGACGTTCTGAGCAGGACGCAGATTACATGTTATAATACTAATGTACTTAAACCTGTTTCAAAAGTTTTTCACCGAAATGGCCTTAGCTTACATTGGATATACATAATTACATTCATTTCTAATTTTTTCACAACTTCTGAATTAATTATAGTAGTATCCTCAATAGAATTCATATTGTTTTCCATACTTCTATTCTATTTTACAGATCTTAATTTAGATGGACACTTCTAGATTAATATGTATTATTATAATGCTACTTCTAAGAACTGTGAGAGTTCATCACTGGAGCATCCAGTTACAAGTTAATTTGACACGCTGGTTTGGCGGTTCCACCAAAAGATGGCAGCATTGATGGCGCAAGACTGAAATAGAAGGATAATGGCAACATCATGGGGCATTAAGCTACCGCCTTTTGCATCTCATCAAAGTTCATTTGTTATACTGTGTTTATTACTGGATTCTTAATTTCAAAGTACTTATAAGCTCTGCTAATTCTTAGTGAAGTACATTAATCCTGTAACAAAGCTATGCATTATCCGTTTGTCATTTGAAGAACAAAAGAAATTCGTTTTTTACAAACATCTGATCCAGATAATTCCAAGTACCATGAAAACTGAGATGAGAGAGGTACCAGTGGCAGAATGGCAGCTCCATGACGCCCACCAGGTACCTGATCAAATGCAGGGAGCTGTCTTCATAGGTATATATGCCCAGGTCCATAGTTATATACTCCATTAGCCATTGTTCATCACTACGATGTTATTGCTTCTCAAGATATAATGTATGCGTAACTAAACTTTCCTCGAAACCAAGTTACATTCCAACTTACAATGGTTCATATATATCTCGCTCTAAATTTACAATGATACACTTGACAAGGGTGCAGCATAGGATGTGTGTTCCATTTTGAGTGCATTTACACTTAAAGGTTCTTTGATGTTCACTTATGCAATTCCAAGACGGGCTACATATTATTTTGACATTTTTAGCAGTAACCACTAGCCATAAAGAATTGGAAGATGTGCAAACTTCATCAATTTTTGGAGATGTGCTGCTGAAGGACAGTAGAAGTCAAACAAATATATGAACTCTATAGGAACAGATCCAAGATTTAAAGTGGACAATTTGAAAATTGGTTACCTATTATTGCAGCTCACATCCAGAACAGGTTGATTGCTTTAGGTCTTTAGCATATTGGAAGGCTTCAAACAAATATGAAATAAGTTCCAAGTTGGTCCAGTTTTGCAGTTTTCTTAACCTTAGTTATTCTAAGTTGGTGGCAGATGAGAATACTGAATCTCCACTATCCCAAGCCTTTACTTCTGTATAGATCTTGTATGGTTAAATTTAATTTTCCTATGGAAGTGGTAATATTAATACCATGTAACAAAGAGATGCATCTTTATTCTTTAACAACTTATCTCTCAACTTATATCAGCCATCAGTTAAGAATGGCGAGCAGACGATAGAGACTTTGGATGCAAGAACGAGCCTACTGACTAAGCAACTAGAGAACATCACCCAAACCTAAAACAAACAACGTTGTTACACATCACAGGTTCTTAACTCCATCGATGAATTCAATTACCCTATATCCTGTAATACCAGTTTACGAAAAAAAAAACTACACCATTGGCAATGACCAAAGGCTCAGAGCCACAAAGCACAATCGCTGCAAAAAAAAACCCCCTCTCAAACGATGACTACAGACGAAAATTCCATGCAATTCAAGTTTTAAACCTCACACACCAAAAACACTGGCCTAACCGTCGTACAGGCGCGGCGCGGCAAAGCCTCACCAAGGTTTCTAGTCATAGTCAGAGAGACAAGTTTTCTTGAGAACTTATAATGGACCACATGTGGTGCACAGATGGATTCAGGGGCTCGGGAAGTAATTGGGCTTCATTGGTCCCGTATGGGCTGTGATGATAGCGTTCCTCTCCGGGCTCTTCCAGCGAGGCCATTCCGCTTCCGCCCGCCGCTTTGTCTGCTCCTGCGGCGGCTTCGGCGTCTCTAAACGAGGGTGCGGCTTGCGCGGCAGCCTTCGACCTACCAGTAGTCCTGCCAGTGGTGCACGTGACAGCCACGCTTTCGTCGGCAGCCTGGAAGCAGTGGTGCTTACCGGATATCCTCTGCTCAACCACAATTGGTACGCTTCTGTTCCTTTCAAGATCCAATCTTGCTGATTTCAGACAACCGTACCCAAGTTGGTTGAGTTTCTGCGTGTAATTGCTGAACCTTATGGATGCGTGTGTGGTTTAAGGCGTCTAAGTCAGTATTGTTAAAAGAAATTGACCAAATAAAAAGATATAGTTTCATCATAATTTTATTACAAGATAATGGTAGCAGTTCCCCGTGTGCTTTACTTCGGTTCCACCATTGGAATAATGAATCTAGGAACTAGATACATAATCACACACTGCTATGCAGTGCAGCATGGGGTGTGTTTGGTTTGAGGAATGATGTGGTCCATCATTTTCTCGCACCTCACTTTTTTGTTTGGTTTGTGAGATGGAATGAGTTATCCATCACCACCTCATTCTTCAGAAGCTAATAATTAGTATATGCATGAAGAATAGTTTGATTCCACCAAAATTCATGTTGCAACACCTCATGTAGCATGAGGTGGTTCCTCAAATCAAACAACAACAACAACAAAGTCTTTTAGTCCTCAAATCAAACACACCCTAAAATTTTAATTCTCAAATGTGCAATAATAGGTATCACCCCATGTAATGTACAAAAGAAACCTACTATAGCTTTGATTAATGACCACAAATCATTTTTACCTTCCTCCTGAGAGGCTTGACATTGTGCCAACACTCATTGCCAGCTGTGGATATGAAATCAAGGAAGGATCGAATCCCCTATTTTCCATGAAGGCTAGCATGCTGATGCTTATATCTGATGGTGTGAACTCTGGCAACTGCATGTCACCATTAAGGTATTGAATTACAAGATGCATACTAGGCCTTGCACTAGCGAATGGTTGTGAGCACAAGAGCCCAAGTTTTAAAACCAGGCACGCCTCATCTATGTTGCAGTTACCTTCTAGCCTCTTGTCTATTGTCTCCACCAATGATCCTTTCTGCCAATGGTCAAGTACCCAATCAACCAACATAATACGCTCACCTAGCTCATTTTGCTTAACAGGCCTATGCCCACATGTCACTTCAAGAAGGAATGTGCCAAAGGCAAACACATCTGTAAGTGGTGATGCCTTACCCATGCGTACCAATTCTGGGGCCAGGTAACCCATGGTGCCAACCACACGTGTGGTTTGTGGGTCTGTGCCATGGTTATATGACTTTGCAAGGCCAAAGTCTCCTAGCCGTCCATTGAATTCACTATCAAGAAGCACATTGCTTGCTTTGATGTCTCGGTGGATTACAACTTTGTCCCACTTCTCATGAAGGTAGAGCAAGCCACATGCAGCTCCTTTTATGATGTGAAATCTTGTAGCCCAATCCAGTGAAGGTTTGTCATGTTCACAATATAGAAACTTGTCAAGACTACCATTTGGCATGTAGTCATATACCAAAAGAAGTTCACCTTTTCGCCTGCAATAGCCAAGTAACTGCACAAGATTTCGGTGTCGAAGGTGGCCAATGCTAACAATCTCAGTGATGAACTCTTTTGTTCCTTGCTTTGAGTCATGTGACAACCTCTTCACTGCAATTTCTGATTTAGATGTTGGAAGTATGCCTTTATACACCTTCCCAAATCCTCCTGCACCCAGCACATTCTTATTCTTAAATCCTTCAGTGGCAAGGAACAAATCTTTGTATGTGAACCGATGTGGCCCAAACTCAACCTCCCAATCTTCCAGTAGCTCATTATGTGCCAATTTCCTCCGTGCATGTAAAATGATGGCGGTTCCAGTAACAAAGATGAATGATGCAATGGCTGTTGGAAGAACGATCATCAGGACCTTTGATGGTGACCTGGAGCCAACATGAGGTAACTTTGGCAGCTTGGTGATGTCAATCTCTGGAGTTGTATTGCCCATACTGAAGCTCCAACCAAGCAAGCAATATCTTGAGTTAATTACTCCAGTTGAAGATGAGAATCCAACGTATGCTGTATCTGTGAGAACTGTTGAGAGATTGTAGATGGCTGAGACTAGTGGCCTATTAGGTTTAGCCATTTTAATGGGAGCCAAGGTTACATCGATCTGTGTGGTCCCTCCATCATATTCCACCCACACCTGCATCACCTCACGACTAATGAGTGACATGTTCTTGAACATACCATTTTTGTCGTCGTAGAAACCAGCACTCTGGGATTGTACGGAGTGGAGACTATTAATATTAATGCCAATGTGGTTGTCGTTGATATCCTTGAACTCACTGTTTTGTATGGTGTCAAGCTCAACTGCAAAGATATGGTTGCTTGCATTGCCGTTGTTCTGATCATTGAAGAGTCCTAAGTACTGGGCTGGAAATGCACCAGAGAAATTCTTGTTTGTTGTGACTAAGAAGGCCATGCCATCTGCACTCTTGTCAGGGTAGGCAGAGAGGATGCTGAAGATGAAGGTGACTGAGAAGGATTTCACATTTCCACCAGGTGACTTGCGGAAGTCCAGAGGAGTTGGGTAGAATGCATGGCCTTTGAGATTAAAGCTACCGTTGGTTAGCTCAAGGAGTCCATCAGGTTTGATTGTGGCAGTGCCATCTAGGCTGATTTTTGCTTCTCTGAAGCTGGAGTAGATGAATTGATCATCAGCGATGATGAAGGATGTAAGGTTGAAGCTGGAAAAGTAGAGAAGTTGGCATAGAATGGGCCACTTATGTTTCTTTTCAGGCATGGCTGTAACTTGTGGTAGTTCAAGAAAGATGCAAGAGCAAAGTATTTTCTAAGCTACTTGGGGTTTGCAGTTGTCCTCTACCTCTAGGTCTCAATTTGTCGCCAATATATAGTGGAACTGAACTGGTAAGGTGTTTAGTGTTTACTTTTCTTCCAACGCATATAGCATTCAATAAGAGAGTCACTGTCAGTGGATGTTGAATCAGTAAAATTAGCTATTTGTTCAGGTTCAAACATTTGCTGGATACTTTGACCTGTTGATTTTTTCTTACATTTTCTTTGAAGGTTTCATATTGTGAGGAACTTTTTTTTCTCTTAATGTACTAGAGTAGGCTCTCTTGGTTCTTGCTACCTCCAGAGCAGGTACAGCCTTTTTTTATGGATGGGTAACTATCACGTCTTTTAGTTTAACTAATACATTAAGACCTGACTTTCAGTGAAAAAGTTGATTGGTCAAAAGTAATTTGACTACGAAAAAATCCCAACGCTGCTTTCATAGTTGATTTTCATAACTTAACGTAGCGGTCATGTGCTTGTTCATTAGGTTGATCAACATGTCTAGGGTCAAGTATTTCTGTCTCTTGGAACAATTTCTTGAGAATGAAATTTCCTTGTCCATTGTCTATATGCCCCAGTTATTAGGAATATGTCAAGAAATGCATGTTGTGCTAGGATTTTTGAATAATTTACAGTCACTGCTTTCAATTTCCACTGATCTCTCTGACCATGTCTGTGACTGTCATGTCTGCCCCCTGTGTTTAGTTTATCTAGATATTGGCCAGTTAATATGGTCGAAATAAATTTATTATGTGAAATACAACTTATTCATACTTTTTTATGTATGATATGAATCAGTTCTGCCCTTGACTATGTATGTATCACTTATCAACCAGATGCCTTATTGGCACCGGTATCTGTCAACAATATTCCTGTACATGTCAGACTATTGATTCAATAAACATTTGTTTCATTCAGTCAATATTTCATTGGTGTTTACTAATAGTCAAGCGTCATTTTGGTTACTGTCTTGCAGGCCTGGCCAAAAATTGAGGCTATCTAGGTTCAATGGACGAAACAATCTGGGCTCATAACACTAAGTAGTCTAATATTTAGAAAAGCAATAATGTTCTGAACTTAAGAGGCAGTGTCCTGGACTGGTAATTATACCAAGAATATGAATAGTATAGTGGGTCCCCAAAATTCCAGTACCCTAACCTGATGCTTTTATATCTCTATTGATGATATCTTGTTGCATACATTCATTCTTTTTTTCGTGCTATTTAATACAAATATATCCATAGTCCTATGGGCCTACACAAACACACCCTTAACCCAACAGCTCAGCTGCTGTTCGTTGCCTCGCTGGTCTGTCTTCTAGTTTTACATAACAAATATGAATACTCGTCTTTTTTTTAGTATGTTGAATTTACATGTTGCCCTCATATGATTTTGAAATCTGTAAGAATGATTTATACATTATGTCAATTCAAACCTCGTATGGTATGTGGTTATGGACTTGGTTCATAACACTAAGTGGAGTGCTTAATCTCAAATATTAGTGCCAACTACATATTATGTTATGATCTAGTGTGTTTCTCAAGTCAAGTTCTGGACCATAAATCTCATTCTGTCCGTCTACATGTCCCATCTCTTTAAAATATCAGAAGAAATGCTCTGATTTAGTCGTTACCATCAATGCAGTCACTTTCCTTGGTTTCATTGACTATGTCTGCGATTGTGATGTATTTTCTCGTTGTCTTGGAGAAATCTTGTCCAGTTATATGGACTGTCTTTTTTTTAATGATAAGAAATCTATACATTTATGAATGAAAATGAGATTCAATATAATTCGAGAATCACAAAGATGAATTTAATGAGCACACAAACAATGGGGTAATTTAGTATAAAGCAGACAAAGGAAGATCATAAAAAAAAACAAATGTTAAGCGACTCTATTTATGGAGTTTACTTCATCTTTATGGATCACTGGCTATGTATGCATGCAAACATTGAAGACCATGTGCACTGTCAAGCCTCATCTCATCTAGTCATCTACCTCCTGAGATGGTAGATATTGTGCCAAAGCCTATTTCCGATGGACAGTGCGTTATGAACTCATCATTCTGCATCAAGGCTAGCATGGAAAAGCTTAGGTTTGGTGTTAACTCTGGTATTGGCATTTCTTTGTTGAGGTACTGCATGACTTGTCTCATCTTTGGCCTTGCACTAGTGAATGGGTGGGAGCATAACAATCCTAGCTTCAGTGCTAGACATGCCTCATCAATATCATATTCACCTTGAATTTTGATGTCCACTGTATCAGTAAGTGATCCTTTATGCCAATGTTCCAGCACCCAGTCAACTAACATTACCTGTCTGCCTTCAGTATTTTGCTTGATAGGCCTTTGCCCACATGTGACCTCAAGAATGAATATACCAAAAGCAAATACATCTGTTAGAGGGGTTGCCCTGCCAATGCGTGCTAGCTCTGGAGCTAGGTATCCTATGGTGCCAACCACATGTGTGGCTTCTGGGTCAGTGCCATGGTCATACAATTTTGCGAGACCAAAATCACCTATCCTCCCATTGATCTCGTTGTCGATGAGCACATTGCTTGCCTTAATGTCACGATGTATGATGACTTTCTCACACTCCTCATGAAGGTACAGTAAACCAGATGCTACTCCTTTGATTATTCGGAACCTTTGAATCCAATCTAAAGTAGGCTTCCCCTCTTTACCATACAAGTACTTGTCAAGGCTTCCATTGGGCATGTAATCATACACTAAGAGGAGCTCGCCTCTCCGCCGGCAGTATCCCAATAACGGCACAAGGTTACGATGTTGAAGATGGCCGATGCTAACAATCTCTGCTATAAACTCCTTTATGCCTTGTTTTGAGTCATGTGACACCCTCTTCACAGCAACATTCAGTCTGGATACAGGGAGAATCCCCTTATATACCATACCAAACCCTCCTGTACCTAACAGGTTATCATCTCTAAATCCTCCTGTGGCATCAAATAAATCCTTGTATGAGAACCTGTGAGGCCCATACTCAACCTCCCAATCTTCACGTAGTTCAGCATATCTTAGATTCCTCCGCACGAATAAAAAAATTGTAATGGTTGCAGCAAGGAGGAGAACCAGAATTGTTATTGGCAGAGTTATCTGTAATGCTTTTGACTGATCCTTTTGACCAAGATGAGGCAGGTCTGGCAGCTTGGTAATGTCGATTGGTGGAGCAGGATTGTTGATGCCAAAACTCCAACCAAGCAGATAGTGTTGTCCACTAACAGAGCCTGTTGAGGATGAGAAACCAATATACGCTGGATTAGCGATAACTGTTGAGAGATTGTAGGTAGTAGACAGCAGTGGCCTCACTGGTTTTGCAACATTGTGGGGAGCTATGGTCACATTGATCTGTGTGGTTTCTCTGTTGTAGTTCACCCACACTTGCATCACCTCATGGCTATTGAGTGCCAAATTTTTGAACAAACCACTTTTATCATCATAGTAGCCTGCATCATATGATTGAATGGAGCGAAGACTATTGATATTGATGCCAATATGGTTGTTGTTGATGTCTTGTAAGTCATAATTTTGGACAGTGTCGAGCTCAATTGCAAAGATGTGGCTGTTTGGGTCACCATTGGTCTGATCATTGAAGAGGCCCAAGTACTGGGTTGGGAACGAACCTGAGAAATTCTTGTTTGGCGCAATGAAGAAGGCGAGGCCATGGCCACTCTCAGGATAGGTAGAGAGGATGGCGAACACAAAGGATACAGAGAAAGACTGCACTGCACCACTAGATGACTCGTAGAAGAGCAGTGAACTGGGGTGGAATCCATGGCCTTTCTGCCGAACGGTGCCATTGGTTAGCTCAAGGAGGCCACTCGGCGTGACTGTTGCTCCACCATCGAGGGTGAGGTTGCTGCTAGTGAAGCCGGTGTAGACGAACTGGTCTTCTCCAGTACTGAATCCAGCAATACTAAGGCCTACGAGCAGGCTGAACAACATAATATTCTCGTTAGGCATGTCTGTTCCCTTCTTCTCCATTGATCATGCGCTGTGGTTTGCAGTGGCAAGCTTGAATGCACTCTGTTTGGCACATTGGCAGCTCTTAATTTTGCAGTGTGGTCACGCAACTTGTAGGTACTACTTATCCAGAACTTCTGCATGAGACTGACTTGGTACCAATTTGCATTGCTAAAAATTGTAGTGTGGCCACACTACAAAATTGAGGCGGCTGACTCATGGGAAATATGCATTAAGTTCCAGGACACATCATATCATGGATTTGATAAAAATGTTTGGAAATTTTCAATGGTGGCTATTAATAGTCAAACTGTCGTTTTTGGTAGGAGTCTTTCTCAAAGTCAAACTTTCCTTTTGGTAAGAGTCTTGGTCGCAAAAAGATCAAGAAGGGTGGCTATCAAAGTTGAGCAAAAGAAATAAACCGGCAAAACTCAATTTTGTGAACAAGGATGTGGCGTCCTTGGTATGGATATCAACAAAATTTCTAGAGCCCTGACGGTTTGGTATGGCTCAAAATATATTAGTGCATGAAAGCAATGGTGTTTTTATATTTAAGTATTATTATTAGTTATATACAATATACACTCTGTTTTGGCACATCGAAAGCTCATAGTTTTGTAGTGTGGCCGCACAACTTGTAGGTGGTATTTCTTTTTCACGAATACACGGGAGATCTACATATTGTTACATTAAGGAGATAAATTATAACACACCACCATCATGCTCACTCTTATTATACCAGAAATAAACGTGCTTTTTACATCAAAACCACGACCCTACCCAATAAAATCACCAGTTTAATATCTTTTAGCGACCTCCTCTAGGTGGCCAAGACCGCTAGTGCCTGTAACGCCCCAAAGGTGTGCCTCTTCAAAGATTTGTCTTAGTACTAGTTGGATGCCACAACTTGCAAGCAGTGAATACTCAGTGAATTGAGGCTGTGATTAATTTCACCAGTAACCAGATTATTAACTCTCATCCACCAATCATAGAACACCTTATCTTCTGAGAAAGGTGAGAAATCCCAAAACTTCTGTATGAGACTGACTAGGTACAATTTACATTGCCAAAAATGAAGTTTTTATTACATATGACAATAAAATTAAGGCTATCAGAGATGGGGAATATACATAAAATTCTAGGATATACCATATCATAAATCATGGATTTGTTAAAAATGTTTCTTTCAATCCATTGAATTTTCAATGATGGCTAGTGGCTACTAATAGTCAAACTGTCCTTTTTGGTCAGTCTTTCTCATAGTCAAACTGTCCTTTTGGAAAGAGTCTTGCTCGCCAAAGATGGATGGTGGCTATCAAAGTTGAGCAAAAGAAACAAAACGGGCAAAAACCAATAATTTTCTGAACAAGGTTGTAGTATCCTTGATATGGGTGTCAAAACAATTTCTAGAGCCCTGATGGTTTGGTATGGCTCTAAAAAATATATTAGAAATTAGTGTATGAAAGCACTGGTGTTTTTTTTATTTAGTACTCTCTCCATTCCAAATTATAAATCATTCCAAGAATCTTGGAGAATCAAAGTATCTTAAGTTTGACCAAATTTATAGAGAGAATTACAAAGATTTGTGACATCAAATATGTATACTATGAAAATATAATTAATGAAGAATCTAATGATACTTAGTTGGCATCTAAATGTTATTATCTTATCATATAAACTTGGTCAAACTTAAGATGCTTTGAGTCTCGAAGATTCTTGGAATGACTTATAATTTAAGATGGAGTGAGTATTAG
This sequence comes from Saccharum spontaneum, assembly GCA_022457205.1. Taxonomy (NCBI): domain Eukaryota; kingdom Viridiplantae; phylum Streptophyta; class Magnoliopsida; order Poales; family Poaceae; genus Saccharum; species Saccharum spontaneum. The sequence goes on from CM039579.1 coordinate 25,300,619, forward strand.
TATATACATATATTTGCAGTTCATCTGGCCCTGACGGACAGAAATTAGTAGGTTGTTGTCTACGAAGTGTGAACTCAAGCAGGTTCGTCTCCTGATACTTTGGTGAACTGGATTCCATTCATGTTGAAAAGATGGCTGAGGTGGTGCAAAGTCGTCGCATGTGCTGGACTGGTGGTTGCAAGAAAATGAGATCTTTGAATTTTTCCTTCGATGCAGCCACGGCCAGAATCGCTGCTTAAGGTCAATCCTTGATATATGGAGGAAAAGTTGACACACCCCCCAATATGATGTTCGCTACAGTTATTCGTTGTTGAACATTGGGCTGGTCTGCCCAAGCTGATGGCGTTCAAAACCAAGAAGGGTGTTGTCGCTGATTGAAGTTTTGGCAACGATCGCTTTCAGAGACTTTTTTTTTGGTCTCTGTTTTTTTTTTAGAATTATTTTTGTCTCTGTTTTTGGTGCAACTGTGCGTAGGCCTGGGCTGCAGGGAGGGAAATATAGGCTGTCTGGGGTGGGCTTATGCAGAAAATGGGCTTAATGGGGCCCATGGCTGATTATGGGGGAAAGGAAAGCCTTTCGGGAGGACTAGAAAACCTGGGTCCACTAAAAAAAACTAGAAAACCTGGGCGCGGCATTGCCGCGCAATGTTTGAGCTGGCCTGTGTTGATCGTGTTACAGACTTCATATCAAATTGTTGATGTATGGGTACAAATCTTACGGTTGTTTTTTCCAATATCATGGGATGTATAAGATAACCGCCATATTTGATGAACACGATATCAATGTCTTCATGAGAAAGTTTATTACTAGGCTTAGTGGGTACAGTGTTGTCCGTACATAGAAATCATCTGTCTCAGCATCAGCCTTAAATATGTAGAGATGTAACAAAACATTATGGAGGTTACACTAAGCTCTAGAGGTAAACAACTGTGACATCTGAATTTAGGCACTTGTGCCTAAAGAGCCAAAACTGTCTAGACATAAGACATAGCAGAGTAAAGTTTACATATTCTCGTAAAGTAATTAATAATTGTAGATTTAGAAAAGGCACAGTTAGCATATGAATATTTCTCTTGTCAGGAATTTGTTTTATGAAAGCAAAATAGAAATAACTCCGAGAGACATTCAGTAAAAAAGGTTGCTTTTGTGCAAGTTCTCATCTATCATAAACAAAGCATATTTTGGCTATTTGCTTGAGAAATGATTTTTTTCCATGGCCTTCTGCTAAGAAAGGACACTAAATTCAAATGATTGAATATATCTAATACATAAGCAAAACTTGTTCTTTTGAATGTAAATAAAAATAAATTTAGGTATGCTTTATGAACTGCAAAGCCATAAGATACCTCAATAATCAATCGCAAAAAAAAGATACCGCAATAATCAAATCTTTACTAAATATCTTAAGAGCTCAGGTTCTGTATAAATCAAGGAGGTGTCTTTTGTCTTAAATTTTGAATTGACAAAGGATGATCCAATCTCATCTCAAGGGAAAAAAAACACAAAGAACCCAATTACATTGTATTTTCCATGTCATATAGCATGATACTGCAACAGTAGCTGAGCAACCAAATTACAGAATGTTTGACGTATGCACTCTCCTATGCCTTTGTCCAAAGAAAATTCAGTCTTCCATCCCACAAACAAAATGGAAGTCTAGATGCTAGCAGCTAAAATGGTAGCTTATATGAAAGCCTGCAAACCAATAGTTTGTGTCATTCCAAATTTCCAAATTTTAAATAATCCTAATGTAATGCAGCATTGTGAGTGCCGGAGGTGGACTGGACAGCAGTATGGACTCGGTTTCCATATCCATAGATGATAGATAGAATAAAAGATTACAGAAACCAGTTTTATAGAAATAGAAACGAAACATCTTTGTAACATGTTAAGGTGACCACCAATTTGATGGCATGCATGTTGCATGCTGATCCAAATAACTGCACATGAGACAATATCTGTTAGTATCCAGCTTGTGAAGTAGGAGTAGAATTGTGGAAACAAACAGGCTCCTCATCAATACGTAGAATAAAAACACAAGCCAACATGGCAGATTGGCAGTGAATTCATTCACGCTGCCAGCGATATAATATAACAAAACTGAAGATGTTACGGAGATTTACCATCTTGATGGAAGTAGTAGGCATGATCAACAACTATATCAGCTCATGTGTTACAATGTTTCCCTAAAAATACTCTCTGAAACCAGCAACCTTATTTTTTTTTATCTGAAAAATATTTTGGTTACAGTCAGACTGTGTAAGCAAATTTTAACGAATGAATCACGAAAAACCTATACAAGATGCATGACATACGTAATGAAATTTTCCATGGGCATTGGCATTTGATCGAACAGCTTGTAGGCATAAAAACACTATATGATGCTGTTGCGAGGGATGGGAGCTACGGTAATAGCATTGCTGACATGCTGCGCATCCTGGGCCAGTGGGAGCACAGCGCCGCAGGACGACCACTTGCTCGCAGTGGCCCTGCACCAGCAGGCAGCACCACCGTTGCCGGACGACGCCCACTCGCGGTGAACCTGCACCGCCGTTGGCCGTCGTGGCCGCGTGCCCGACGTGGCCGTGCGCCTGGCCGGATGCACTTGGCGCATCACAAGCTCGCTGGAACGGCATGAGGCGGCGTCTGGTTCGCTTCTCGCCCGCAGCCGTGGCGGCCACAGTGAGCTTGCGGTGCGCCAGGACGGTCATCAGTGTACGTTCGGCAATGGCCTGACCGGTTAGGGGACAGTTGTTGTCTACTGCTGTCCTCCTTCGCCTCAGCCGCCGCCACCAGCTCCTTGCCCTTGACAGAAGCACGAGAGAGACGGTACCGCCGAAAGGACGGTCCGGGATGTCCTCCAGCCCCGGCGGTCGGAGCGGCCGAAGGGGACGGATGCGCTCGCAGCGAGCGAGGAAGGGCCTGGTGGAGGGAGGCGCTGGGGCCGCGGTAGGAGGAGAAAGACGCACACGACAGGGGAGGCGGAGGTGTGAGGGAGCAGGAGGGGGAACGACGGCGGGTCTTCGGTGCGAGGGACGACGGAACGAACGGCGGCGGGTCGACGGGAGGAGTCTGGAATAGCCTAGGGCGTGTTTGGTACGCCGTATGCCCGCAGCCATGCATGCGCTGATGCAGATTTCGGCTGTTTGGATGCTGAATGCAACCAGGCTCGTCGCATGCAACGGGCATCTCCCAGCCAGGCTCCGTGGAAACGCAGATGGCGGCTTTCGTTTCCAGCGAGCCAGGCCGGGGGCGGGGCGGTGCGACCTGTGCGTTCAGGAGCACAGCAAGAAGGTATTTCGGATGAGAAAAACAGGCAACCAATCATGAATTCATGATCGCGCTGCAGCGCTAGAGAAGAAAAGGAACCAAACACCATCACCCCGTATGCACGAAACCTGGCTGGCCGGACCGCCGGAGCCTGACTCTCGCATACGAGCCAGGTTGCCGTGAAACATGAACCAAATCATGCCCCTAGTCGACGGCTCGTGGTCTCGTGGAAATCCAACAAGAGATTCGACAGCTCGTGAAAACCTAGCAAGACATCCGACGGCTGAGAGTTCGGGTTGACGTGGCTGAATGAGGGATTAGAGGGGTTTTTTTTTGGACAAATGAAGGGCTAGAGTTCATGGTGCAGATTTCGTCAAGTAGAAGATTTGTATTACTGTGGACACATCTGGGCGATTGGGCATTTGGGCCTTCATTCCAATTTCCAGACCTGTGACTGGTTGCCGCCTGCCGGTTCCAGTCAATTGTTGTGCTGCTCACTGCTATTCGAGTCGAGTTAGATCATCAAGTATAATCTTCCACTAATAATTGTTCAACTGGCGCAATAGAGGCAGATCAGATGCATAATGAGATTTGTGGCCCTCAAGTAAGCTGGGAGTGATCTCAAGGATGATTCTGTACTTTTAAATTTAATGTAAGAAGAGCAATAGACAGGTTCACATGACCTGGCTATTGTGGTGTCTTGAATATCATCTTCCCTGTTGCGGGTTAACATGCTTCAGCTAACTGTATTGCAAATTTGGGGCGAGAAAATCGATCTTGCTTTTGTTTCGAACATATTCTTTTGATTCGAAATATTGTTTTTGTCTAAATCTATAAATTTGTATATTAGCCGTATCCAACGTCTGTCAAACGGATCTGGCTAGGAGCTTTTGCTTCACTCTAGTATAGTCTCATCTCCTTCATGGTCTCCCTGACTAACATTAATTGTGTATATTGTAGGATGTATTGATCTTCAGGAAATCCTTCTGCTTTCTGCTATTTAAGTGGCTATCAGACGAACCTCGTGGGGTTCTTTGGCAAATAATATAATGAAAAACTTGTTTGCTTCAGGAAATGAGGCAGAGCAAAGGAGCAAGAGTGCACATCTATCAAACGGCTACCTGAGGCACTCAAATCTGCTAGCAGCAGTCAGTTTGAACAAGAAATATTCTACCAGAAATGTAGCTAATTCTGGCCAAAAACAATCTCTGAAGCATGACTTACAATCAGTTTAATGTTCACTCATAACACCAATAGTAAGCAGTAATTAACGGAGGAACAGAGTCCATGGGCAAATCTTTAAGTAAGATGAGCTAACATTCTCCTGAAATTATTTGGTATAAGAAAAAGCAGTCCAGATCATCAACTATGCCCTCATCCCACTGTCCTTAAACCCACCTGAAAAGTGATAAACACAGTGGTGTAAATATCTGAGCAAATGACAAGAAGTTAGCACTGCCCTGTAAGCTTAATGGTCTTTGCAATCATAGTGAAAACACATTTAGTGAACCAAGCTTCTGTGATTATCTTATAAGCAATTTAGAACACCTTTACTCATATTTATGGCCACATATCTCAACTGTGTTCCCTTCTAGCTGGCATAAGATGTCATAACGCGCATTGCATTTCATGCTTGCTTCATAGGCGCACTGTTGCTCACTGCATATCAAAAGGTACTGGTACAGATTGTGGCTATAGGTGTGGAGATCTTTTCACAGTTACCACTCTATATATGCATAATGTACACTAAAAGCATGCCGATAACACATGTGGAAAGGATGGTTCCAGCCTTTGTCTACACAGAGCCACAGATCACACACTAACTTTAGCAAGGGATGTAACTCTATTCATAGCTCAATTGCACAGGTAGGACAAATCAATTTAACCCAGCCACAATAAAAGCAGCAAAAAATTGGGCTAGCATCTTGTCAAGAGCGTCGAACCCTTGACTCGCCGGACCTCGGCTACGCAACTCGTAGCCTTCGGCCGTCTTCTCCGGTGGGGTTATTCCTCCCAACCGCAGGCTTAGGGAAGAGAGAGAGGTAGGAGATAACTTGGTTCTTGATTGATTCCAATAGTGCTGAGTACATGGGAATATAAGGCCATCGGCCAACACAAATGGAGCAAGCTCCTTAATTCTCTAGCCTGACAAATTGCTACCTTCCTAAACTTAGCCACTTGCTATCTGTGGCTGGCCGGCGCCATGCGCTGCTGCATGCTCGGCTTGCTCTCTGGCCACACGTTCAGATGCCCGCCGAACATCACGCGCGCGCCTGCGCCTGGTGTACGACTTACCGTACATGACATCTCTCCCGGGCTCGAAAGCCAGCTCGTCCTCGAGCTGGAACGTTGGGAAGCTGGCTTTGAAGTCATCGAAATCCTCCCAGGTGGCAGAGGACTCCGGCTCATCTTGCCACTGGACCAGAACTTGTTGAACGCCGCGAGCTAGACGACCTGCCAGGACACGAGCAGGCGCAGACACCACCGCGCCATTGAGTGTGGCCGGCAGCACCGGTGGATCAGCCGGTGGCGCTCCCACGAACTTCTTAAGGACGCCCACATGGAAGACGTCGTGAATTCTGGCACCGGCCGGGAGCTGCAGCCGTACGGCCACGTCGTTGATGACCTCCTCAACGCGGTAGGGGCCGACGTAGCGGGGCTTGAGCTTGCCGGCGGACGATCGTGGCAGTGTTGCCGAAGGCCGTTGTCGGAGGCGAAGTAGGGCCCAGTCACCGACTTGGTAGGTGACCTGCCGGTGATGCTGATCATAGGAACGTTTCTGGGATTCCTGCGCCTGGTGAAGACGGAAGCGGACGTCGTCGAGGAAGGCCTTTCGGTCCTCCATCTCCTGTGCCACCGCGGGCACGCGCGCGTCTCCCGGCTCGTAGGACCTGATGGATGGCGGATCACGGCCGTAGCCACCCGGAACGGCGTCTCCCGAAGCGAAGACTGGTATGCGGTGTTGTAGGTGTACTCCGCCCAAGGAAGCCACCGGAGCCACTGCCGGGGGCGATCGCCGGTGAAGCAGCGAAGGTACATGGCGATGACGCGGTTGGCTACCTCCGATTGGCCGTCGGTTTGCGGGTGGAAGGCGGAGGACATGAACAGCTTGGTGCCCGTGAGCGCCATCAGCTCCGTCCAGAATGCCGACGTGAAGACAGGGTCGCGGTCCGAGACGATGGACTGCGGGACGCCGTGCAGCCGCACCACCTCGGCGAAGAACGCGTGCGCCACCGATTCCGCCGTGTACGGGTGTGCCAGCGGGATGAAGTGGCAGTACTTGCTGAAGCGGTCGACGACGGTGAGGATGACGGTCTTGCCGTGGATGCGTGGCAGAGCTTCGATGAAGTCGATGCTGATGTCCGACCAGACCCCTGATGGGATCGGCAAGGGCTGTAGCAGACCAGCCGGCCGTAGGTGGTCGGACTTGAACTTTTGGCACGTGCCGCACGCCCTGACGAAATCCTGCACAACACGACGCATGTTGGGGAAATGGAAATCTCGCCGTAGGCGATGGAGGGTGCGGAGGACGCCTTCGTGGCCATCATCATGAACAGCAGCCACGATCTCCTGCAGTAGTGGCAAAGAGGCCGGGATGTAGAGGCGGCCCTCCATGGCGACCATCCCGCCCACAATGGACCACGGTGCTGTACGCGTGCCGGCGCGGATTTCGTCGTAGATGGCGACAAGAGCCGGGTCGGTCGCCTGTGCTTGCCGTAGACGCTCGACGAAGTCGAAGCGGGGCGCTGAGATGGCCAGCAGCGCGCCCTCCTCGGTGTCCCGTCTGGACAGTGCGTCTGCGACGATGTTCGTGGCGCCCGAGCGGTACTCCACCTCAAAATCGAAGCCCAGAAGCTTGCCAACCCAATGATGTTGGGGTATCGTGGCCAGTCGCTGGTCGAGGAGGTACTTGAGACTGAAATGATCAGTCTTGACGATGAAGTGCCGTCGCCACAGGTACGGCCTCCAGTGCCGGACGGCCTGTACCAAGCCGATGAGTTCGCGCTCGTAGGCGGCGAGCGCGCGATGTCGGGGCGCGATCGGCCGGCTGAAGAAGGCGACCGGGTGCCCCTCCTGGACAAGCACCGCGCCGAAACCTGTGGAGGACGCGTCGCACTCAACCACGAACATCTTGCTGAAGTCAGGCATGGCGAGGACGGGAGCAGACGACACGGCTGCCTTGAGCGCCCCAAAGGCCGCCATGGCCGCGTCATCCCAGGCGAAGCCATCCTTCTTTAGGAGGGCCGTCAAGGGGTCAGCCACCGTGCCGTAGTTGTGGACGAAGCGGCGGTAGTACCCGGCGAGGCCGAGGAAGCCCCGAACAGCCCGAACCGAGCGAGGCGGCGGCCAGTCGTGAATGGCAGCCACCTTGGCCGGGTCCATGGCTACCCCGGCGGCTGAGATGACGTGGCCGAGGTAGGCGACGGATGGCGCGCCGAACGAGCACTTCGAGCGCTTGACGAATAGCTGATGGCGTTGCAGTTCGTCGAGGACGGCCCGTAGATGGCGGAGGTGGTCTGCCCATGTCTTGCTGTAGATTAATATGTCATCAAAAAATACTAGGACGAACCGTCGGAGGAACGGCCGGAGCACGTCGTTCATCAGCGCCTGGAACGTAGCGGGGGCGTTGCAGAGCCCGAACGCCATGACGAGGAACTCGTACAAGCCGTCGTGGGTGCGGAACGCGGTCTTGTGCTCGTCCTCAGGCCGCATCCGCACCTGGTGGTAGCCCGACCGAAGATCAAGCTTGGTGAAGAACTTGGCGCCGTGGAGCTCGTCGAGCAGCTCCTCCACCACTGGTATCGGGAACGCGTCCTTGATGGTGAGGGCGTTCAGGGCTCTGTAGTCGACGCAGAAACGCCAGGAGCCATCGGGCTTCTTCACCAGGAGGACCGGCGACGAGAACGAGGAGTCGCTGCGGCGCACGATCCCCTGGTCGATCATCGCGGCGCACTGCCGCTCCAGCTCGTCCTTGTGGGCAGCCGGGTAGCGGTACGGACGGACAGCCACAGGCGACGCGTCGGGCTTGAGGAGGATGCGATGGTCGTGGGCGCGCTTGGGGGGCAGGCCTGTAGGAGCCGCGAAGAGCCCCCCAAACGAGTCCAGGAGGGCCTCCAGGAGCGCGTCCCCCCCTGTCACGGTGCGCACTGCCGGTACCGTGGCGCTGGGCGTGCCCGCCCACGAGATGCAGCGCCCCGGGCGGTGGAACGTCATGCGGCGACTGGTTAGGTCCCACACGATCGGTCCCAGGGCCCCGAGCCAGCGTGTGCCGAGGACGACGTTGTACCCGGCCAATGGCATGACGAAGAGATCGGCCGGGTAGGGCTCGCCCTCGACGTGGAGCGGCGCGTTGCGAAGGACGCCGGCGCAGGTGATCCGTTCGCCGTTGGCCACCATGGCCGTGAGGCGGGGTCGGCGCTGGATGGGGATGCCCGACTGGTGCGCTGCCGCCGCCGAGATGAAGTTGTGGGTGCTCCCCGAGTCGAGCAGCGCCACCAGGGAGGCCGGCCCAAGGGTGACGGTGATCTGCATGGTGTCCGCCGGCGCAACTCCGGCCACGGCCTGCAGGGAGAAACAGGGAGCGTCGGTGTCGGCTCCTCCTGTGTCCGCTGCATCGTCGGCCGTATCGATCTCCACTCCATCCACGAAGAAAATGCGCCTGCAAAAACGGTTGTGGCCACGAGAATACTTCTCGTTACAGTTAAAACACAGGCCTTGGCGGCGCCGATCAGCCATCTCCTCGGGGGACAGGCGCCTGGGGCCCTCGCCACGGGCCGGTGCTGCACCCACCGGCGGCGCAGGCAGCGCCAACGGGGCCGGCTGAGCCGGCAGTGCTTGGAACGCTAGTCGGGGCGGCGGAGGCGGTAGAAGGCCGCGCGCCCCTGGCTTGGCCTGCGCCTGGAGTTTGGCGATCTCCATCTGCTCCACCTGCCGCGCCAGGCTCATAGCGTGGTTGAGGGTGCCGGGGTTGAGGATCCGCACCGCGTCGCTGAGCGGCGGCAGCAGCCCGCCGGTGTAGAGTTGGACGCGTTGCGCCTCATCCAGGCGGCCTGCTCGTGGGAGGAGCTCCTGGAATCGGTTGGAGTACTCCTCAACCGTGCCGGTACGGCGACACTCGGCGAGCTCGAAGAGTGGCGCGGAACAGAGGGTTGGCCCGAAACGCAGGTCGAGCAGCTCCTTGAATCGGCGCCACGACGGAGTGCCCTCGTCGTCCTGGAGTTGCATGTACCACTGTTGTGCGATGCCCTCGAGGTTGTACGAGGCCATCCCCACTTGCTCCTCTGCTAACGTGCGCTGTTGGCGAAAATACGACTCGCATTTGTTGATGAAGAGGAGAGGATCGGTCTTGCCATCAAACCTCGGGAATTCCCACTTCTGGAACTTTGGCGGGCGATCGAAGTCACGAGGACGCTCGGTGTGGCCGCCGCTGGAGGACTCCGATTCGGACTTCTCCTTCAGGCGGGCGATGTCGGCCTGCATGGTCCTCATCATTTCCATGACGTCGGCGAGGGTGGGCTCTGACATGTTGATGGAGGGGGCGGAACTGGTGGTGGATGCGGTTGGGGATGGTGGCGCGGCTGGTGGACTGGTGGGCAGGGCTGCGTGAGGCGAAGATCGCCGGACTCGTGATACCAAGCTGTCAAGAGCGTCGAACCCTTGACTCGCCGGACCTCGGCTACGCAACTCGTAGCCTTCGGCCGTCTTCTCCGGTGGGGTTATTCCTCCCAACCGCAGGCTTAGGGAAGAGAGAGAGGTAGGAGATAACTTGGTTCTTGATTGATTCCAATAGTGCTGAGTACATGGGAATATAAGGCCATCGGCCAACACAAATGGAGCAAGCTCCTTAATTCTCTAGCCTGACAAATTGCTACCTTCCTAAACTTAGCCACTTGCTATCTGTGGCTGGCCGGCGCCATGCGCTGCTGCATGCTCGGCTTGCTCTCTGGCCGCACGTTCAGATGCCCGCCGAACATCACGCGCGCGCCTGCGCCTGGTGTACGACTTACCGTACATGACACATCTCTTAACCATGTGACAAAGATTTGCCAGCAAAGATCAACCCTGACATGAGGCACAGCTCACAAATACACTTACCAAACACCTAAATAAAAGACATGAGGCACAGCTCACAAATACACTTACCAAACACCTAAATAAAAGACATGCTCCTATACTTAGATACATCACCCCTCTTATAACATACTCCCTCTGTCCCAGTGTACATGACGTCCTAGCACTTCATTTCAATGTCCATATTCACTCAACTTTGCATGCACCTGGCCACAACGATGTCCTGATTCACACAATAAATGATGTACCCGGTAACCACCTAAAACGTCTTCTAAAGTGGTACAGAGGGAGTACATTCACTTCACAATTTTGCATCTTCTATCTATACCCAAAAAAAGACTAAAAATAACAAAAATATAATTCAATCATCTCCAGAGGTTAAAATTGTGCTACAAGATAAACAAACAAGAATATTGTACAGCGGAACAGAGTAATGTGCAGGAAAACAGGTCGAATCTAGAATGCCATAACTTCTGATCTACCTAACAAATCTTCAGATCCTTTATCTTTCTGGGAAGGTAACGAAATTATCTACAATCTATTAATACATCAATTTTTAATATAGAGTGGAATCTACTTAACTAATACATCAATTTTCGGAACATAGATTGGACATTGATAAAATCTACCAATCAGATCTAGAAGAATACCACAAGCAGGATGTAGGAAATGCGGGTTTGTTTTTTTTCCCTGTGTTCCATCATTTCAGACCACTAGGCTCGAAGCTAAATACAAACAACCCAGATTATTGTCACAGAGAACCCAAATTAGTGCTAGCTGAATGTTTTTTATTCCTACCAGCAACCAATTAAAAGTTCAGATATTACAGAAAAGCCTTAAAATGCAGGTAAACTTTATGCATTATCAGCTGACATCTAAATTCATTTCTTATGATATTTATAACCTCACCTTTCATGAACATTTCTCCTTACTTTCTGCCCTTTCCTTGATTTCCCTTTGCTTGTATTGCTCGATGGGGCCTTCGTCTCCGTGTAAAAGCAAACTCTCCGAATTTATGGCCAACCTTCCCTTCAGTGATCTTGCACCGGACATGAGTTTTCCCATTGTAAATGAGCACAGAGGAACCGACGAATTCCGGCAAAATTGAAGACCTACGAGACCAAATCTTCTTGCCATTCATGTTTTCTCTGTTCTTCTTTATTCTAGCCAGGAAAGCGTCAACGAATGCTCCCTTCCATAGAGCTCTTGAGCTGCACACAGCAGTAGATACATACAATTCAACAATCAACAAGCAATGGCTGGCATAGAAGCACAATCTAGCGTTGGTGATGATCCGCATACATAATAAGCTTGTACTCTTAGTTATATATTTATATATTTACCTGAAAGCACGAGCCGCTGCTCCAAGGCCGGAGAGTAGAGATGCGGTGTGCTGGGCCCTGGGAGCCTGATCAGACCACGCGGTGGAACATACAAATTGATCAGATCAACATCGACACACGAACAACCAACAATACCAGAGAGGGGGAGGTGGCACCTGAGAGATGGCCGCGGCGGCGGCAGCGGGGAGGGCATGGCTAGACCTGGCGAACCTCGAGGCGATGAGAGAACCAATCGCCATGGCTTACGTTCAGGCTTGGGCTTGGCACCCGGCAGCAGCTGGCGGCGGCGGCGGCGCCGTGTAGAGACGGAGACAAGGAAGAAATGGTGAGATCCCAAACACAACCTACCTAGTGGGCGGCGCGGCGGCGGGCCTGTTCTCGCAATCAGTTGAGTTGGGCTGGCATGGGCTGCCAAAGAAGAAAGAAATGGAGCCCAGGATTTAGGGTATTTCGTATTTGCGTCGGAAAAACCTTTTTTTTTTTGCGTCCCTAAACTCTTGCTGGAGTGCAGAAATTGTCCCTCGACTCTCAAAACTGTCTAGATTACTTTCCTGCTACAGTTAAAAGTGCCTTTTGCGGCTTCATTCTTTTTCATCATTAATTAGATAGGTTTTGGTAAACACATGGATTTTAATAAAGCACAAAAAAAAACAGCTCACACCTCAGGAGAGAAAACGACATCCGCAAACGTTATCAGCCAGAGCGTGTTTGGTTGCCGGATGGGGTTTGCATCGTATATTTTGCATGAGCAGACACAAGCTAGGTGAAACTGTATTTCAAAAAAAGTAGATGTCTGGCAAGGTTGTAGGAACGGATACAAGATGTTGTTTGGTTGCCGGCAAGAGCGGATACAACTTGTCTAACGTGTTACGTGTGGATCCTTCCTCTACAACCTGCATCTCCCAAGCCAGGTTCCACAGTAAAGCTCATTTCGACCATCTCCACCGGAACAAAATGAGACCTTATATCTGCATGAGCGAGTCAAATTGTAACACTATCAAAGTCCTATGATCTGTAGTGAACTTGTACATGTTCGTGCTTGCGTGGGGTTCCTATTTTTAGTTTTGATAAACTATCGTGTGTGCTCTGGTTATTTAACCAGAAAATGCAACTTCATTGAAGAAAAATCAACTTATTTTGAAGATGTGTTTGGTTTGAGAAATGAGGTGGTTTATTTTTTTCTTACTCTTTATCTTTTTTTGTTTATTTTGTGGAATGAAATGTGTTAATTCATAATCACCTGATTTTACAAACTAATAACTTGTATATGTATGAGAAATGAGTTGATTCTGCCAAAATCCATACAGACTTGTTAGCGCGCGGACGTCGGCCTCAGGCCCGCGTCCGGATGCAACTCCCGCGCCCCTGTGACCGCATCGCATCCCACGCGCTTCATCCCGTTCCCAACTAGTACCAGCATCAGAAACCGTAGCCCACGCCCATCCAGCGCCCCGCACGACAGAACCGCGCCCTCACGCCCATCCAACGTCCACATGGTGGCCGGAACCGCGCCGCACACCCGCATGGTGGAGCCGGGACCCGCACCCACCTGCCCCTGCAGATGCGCGCCGCGGAGGCATCTGCAGGCCTCAAGCACCGGCACGTGAATCACGGTGGCACACTAGCAGGAGCAGGCGGACGGTGACATGCAATACCCAATTTATTTTTAAAACATCCAGATGAAACATTTGCAACATAATATCTGAAAACAAATGAAATAATGAAATATGCATATGTAGCCACTGCAACATGTGCAACACCAAGATCTACTTTTGAAACATCCAGATGAAACATTTCCAACATAAGTTTGAAACAGATGTAACACTTGAAACATGTGTACGTAGCCATTGCAACATGTGCAACACCAAGATTTACTTTTGAAACATCGAGATCAAACGTTTGAAACAAATGACTAAAACACTTGAAACATAGGCTTGCAACATGCGTATATTGCCTTTACAACATATGCAACACCATAGATTGACTTTTGCAACATTTAGATAAAACACTTGAAACATAATATATATAAGTATGAAACGTCTGAAACACTTGAAAAACATAGTGTCCGCCCTCGCGGCCACGGCCTACCTGATGGGAGACTGCGGTGGAGCAGGCCTCCCCTTTCTGTCAACGGTGTGAGATGGATGGGCGCAGGTGCAGACATAGGCTTCCCCAGGCGTAGGCGCAGGCCTCCCCTTCCGCAACGGACGAAGGTGGATGGGGCACAACGCGGGCGTGCGAAGTAGCATGGGGAGGGGTTGGGACACTAGGTGCCCCGCGGGAAGGAGCAGCGCGGGAAGGGTCGGTCACGCGGGAGAGACGCCATAGTAGGCGCTTCATGCTGTGCAGGGAGCGGGGAAGAGAGAGTGTCCCTGCTGCGGGACCTTGCGACGGTAGGGTCGTCCAGAGGTGCGGTGCGGTGAGGCGTGGTGCATGGAGCGGATAGGAACGAGTAGACGAGAGAGTATGACTAGACGAGAGGTTTTTGTTTAGAAACATAAGGGAGGAGATATAGTTAGGCTGGCGTCGCGGCCCACCGAAGAGCGTCCAAACGGACGGACGCCCGCACCGCAGCATTACCGAAATTCATAAGATAAGCTCATCATCTCATAAAGCATTAAGTGATTATGCGAACTAAATACACATTCTCTGGTCCCTGCAAGACTGCAATGCAAGTGTGCGCTTCGCAGATGGGTGAAACAAACATGAAACATGTGCGGAACACCTTTGGTCATCCCGACCGTGTTTACCTTAGCGTGCTACTGACTGAACACGTGGGGATTTGCCAGCTTGCTCTTTCGTCATTAATTATCGGTGGTGTGTCCAGTGTCCATCTCGAGCGCGTTATCGGATCACCGACAAGTTGGTGGCAATTTGTTAGGGACAAATAAATCTCATCACCATCTCGTTGTTTAACAAGTAATCCTCGGTTGGCCTTCGTTGTTTAATAAGTAATCCTCGTCATCGTTGTATACCCCTAGGCTAGTTTTGAAGGCGGCAGAGGAGTTATCTGAACAGGAGGCCTGGCCGGGTTCGCTTGCAAATTGGAAATTCTTGTTGACAACAATGAGATCGCGCGAAATAGCGATCCTACGCTACGCTAGTGTCATGTGCATCACGACGTGAGAACGAGTCAGCAGCGCACAGACGAGACGACACAGATGCCTTGGTGAGGCGGTGATGCAACAGTGTGAAGTGTGAACTCGACGGCACATCGCGCAACTTAATCCGCTTTTTTTTTTAGAATAAATATAAACAAATGGTTGCTAGATTTGACCGCGTGTGCTACCTGGATAAGAAAATGCTGGTCGCCCTTTTTGTAGTGGCACTGTTTTTCGTTGGAACGTGTGTTATGCACGTCGTGCTCGTGCTGACCTCAAGCCTCAACCCTGTGCTACCCTAGAACTCAGGGCCAGTTTGGAAGACAGGAATTTCGTATGAATCACGTAAAAAATTCATAAATATCAGTTCAATTTCATAGGAAAAACATAAGAACGGGAAATATTTTCTGCGTTCCAAACAGGGCCTAACTACTTTCTTTGCCCGAGAAAGAGTACAATTCTAACTACATTATTAGTCAACATATACAACAATCTTTACACAAAAGTTTTTTTTATAAAAAAACATTATTATTTTCTACTCCTCATGTCCCAAAATAAGTCTCCATCTTACTTCTCGAGGAGTGTCAATCCATTTTAACTTTGACTAGGTTTTAAAAAATAGTATCAACATTTGTATCTTCAAATAGATTTACTATAAAAATAAACGATGTGATTAATCTAATGATGCTTATTTAGTATCTGAAATATATTAAAAATATAATTAGTTGAAGTTTAGATTATTTGACTTCTTAAAATGCAAGATGAAGACTTATTTTAGGACGGAGGGAGTATTAACTTTTGTGAGAAAAAATATTTTATAGTAGTCTATTTCTTATTTACAATCATAATTGATGATACTATTTTTTCTATAAATTTAGTAAAGACTTTTGGTATTTATCTGTTGACAATTTTTTGTACTAAGTCGTCAGATTTCTATACATTTGACCGTGCTTTAGGATCAACTATCTACTAAATCGTTTTTATAAAAAATCTAACAAAGTATACATAAAATTTGTCGAGCCTAAATTTAATTAGTTTAACTTGGATCAGATCTAGAATTGAATTCTTTTTTGACGGGGAGAGTAGTACGTAGGTAAGCGAAAATGGGTATCTTAGGTTAAAAATCAAAGAGGGTGTGTATACGTGTGTCCGTTTCTCTCTCTCTCTAATCGTTATTATACTCTCTCTAATTGTTATTATACTCTATCGAGACAAGCTTCATTAGTTGCTCGTCAGTCACGAGGCTTGCATGATTCAATCAATATGATAATCTGCGACTCCTTCCATCTCAAATTATAGGATGTTTTGACCTTTTAGATACATGACTTTTGTTATGTATTCTATATGCTACATTTAAATATTATAGTTAAAATAATATATCTATAGAAAGACTAAAACATCTTATAATTTAAGATGGAGAGTGCTACAGATGCCAAAGGAAAAAAAAGACCGTGTCCACCATATTCCATGTTATAGTAAAGCCCAGTTCGAGTCTCATTTATCAAATATCATATCACCGGAAATTTTAGCTGGGCCGAATGATCAACTTTGTTAATAACGAAGCTAGACCCGGCCCATTCTCTATAGATATTGTATTCTCAATGGGATCATATTTTAGAGCATGTGACTTGTTGATATATTTTTTTTTCGCCACTGAATAATAAAATTTTAAATTACATCTCGCCAATGAATTGTCATTTATTTGCTGCCGAGGATTGTTGTTGGAGCCATTAATACAAGCCGCTTGAAACAGTCGCCTTTTTCCTCAGCTTGGCCACCGAGGACCACACGTACGCCATCAAGCGATGAATGAGTTGCAAACAGACGACGATCGTTCTTGTCCGGTGTATATGAAGCAGTCCCATGTCCTAAACAACATAACGATGAGTACTTCGTCAATACTCAAATCGTCATCACCACTCACCCGTGACTCCCTCCGTCCGAGTACTTCGTCAATACTCAAATCGTCATCACCACTCACCCGTGACTCCCTCCGTCCTAGAATGAATGTAATTCTAGCATAGTGTAATGTTTTAGTATCTTAAGTTTGATTAATTATTATAAAATAAAAGTATAAATATTATAATATCAAATTAAAACATTTATATTAATTATGAAATGTATTTTTATAAATTAATTTAAAATAAATATATTCGCTAGAAATTTGGTCAAACGTGTATCATTTTAACTGTCACGCAACATATAGTTATATTCTTTTTGGAACAAGGGGTAGGCCCAAAAGTGGTACTTTGCCACTACAGATTTGCATGCGGCTGCCAGTGTGTTCGTGACAAACTAATTGAAGTCAAAATTAGCGACTAACAACCTTCTCCAGCAGACCAAAGGGTTTATGCTCCTTGCCACCATAAAAAAGTCGCATATATTCGATTTCGTCACTAATGTCCTGACATCGAAATGCTTGACACCTACACCCTGTTTGTTTAGACTTATCAGCAGAATCAACAGTCATCCAGCAGTGTTTTTCTCTCACAACAAACCAGCGAACAGTACTTTCAGCTACAATAAACCAGCGAAACGAACAGGGTGTAGATGAATCATGATACTATATAGAAAATATGCGGGGACTTTAGATTATGCCAAGCCATGCATGTTAAGGACTTTTCATTTAAAAAAAAATCATATTGCTTTTACTTGACGCAGGAGCTTGCCTAACAAAAGAAGATTAAGAAAGCGACTAGCTTTTAATTTGTCGGTGAGAACTTTCCCTAAGGTGTGCCTTTTACATGTTCTTCAATCTGCAGTTGCTACCCTAGGTGTGCCTTTTACATGTTCTTCAATCTGCAGTTGCTACAAACTTGAGTTTTTTCTTTTGTCTTGTTGCAGAAGGATAGATATGATTAAAGATTTGGAGGCTATGGCCAATCTTAATATACCAAAAGATCTATCAAGTGATGAAGCGAATCGTTACTTGATAGAAGCATGTGCGAAGTATGACGTGAAATGTCCACCTCCCCAAACGACATCACGATTGCTTGACAAGGTTTCTATTTTGACTTAATGGAAACTGCAGCATGCTGATTTTGGCAGTTAGATTTCAGTACTGATAATAATATACTTTGCTTGAAGAAGCATGCATTGTCCATCCGGCTAGTAGAATTTTGTTTTATTTCCCACTGAATCTCTGATTTGTTAAGGTCTTTATGGTGTTGACTTTAATACTGTTCCATTCTATTGGGAAAAAACACATTATCTGAGGGATATGTGTAGCTTGAATTCATTTGTTTACATGTCAAGGTCTTGGTCTTTTGGAGTTTGGGTCAATCATTTCTGTTGCAGTGTATCCCATTAAAATATATTTGCTATAATACTGATGTGCTGTGTTGGTATTGGATAGTTAGTTGGCCATTTCTTGGAGGAGACGTGTGTGAATCCAACATTTATCATCAATCATCCAGAGATAATGAGTCCATTGGCAAAGTGGCATAGGTCCCAACCTGGATTGACTGAGAGGTTCGAGCTATTTGTTAACAAACATGAGGTATAGAATGTTCTTCATTGGCACTACTTCCATGTTTTGCTTCCTTGATGTTTCACAGAATGACCTTCAAATGCCTGTAGGTGTGCAATGCATACACAGAGTTAAACGATCCTGTTGTGCAGAGGCAACGGTTTGAGGAGCAACTAAAGGTAATTTTTAACTTAATGGACACTCAAGTAACCTTGCAGATTGTATATTCCTTTTAGAAGCAACCTAAGTCATTGCTACGTGTTGGATTTCCGAGGCCAAGCATGCACATGCTCGTGTGCGCCTAAGAATACAGAACCAAAAAGGAATGTATGTTGGAAGGGATAGAATGACAAGAAGAGCACAAAAGTTCTTGAACGCTTTTTGTCAATGTTTTCAAGGGTTTTCAAGGCGGTAAGGCGAGGCGTGGCGAGTGACTACCGCCTTACAGGCGACTAAGGCGTTAGGCGAGGCGACGCCTTACGAATTTAAGAAAAACAACAGCCTAGACTAGTAGACGATGAAGAAAAAAGAAAAGGAAAAAAGAAAAAGAGAGGTGGAGTAAGAAGTGGGCTGGCCCAGCCCACCAGGCAGCCCATGTGCCACTCCCCCTCCTGGCGTGGCTTCTTATCCCAATGGAACCCCTCCAGCGCTGGTCGTCATTCTCCACCACTCGTCCGCCTCTGCTCGTCTCTCCGCCGCTCCACTTCCCTCTGCGGCTCCGCTTCCGTCCGCTGGCTCCTCCCCTCTCCGGATGCGCTGCTCTGCTTCCTTCCGGGGCTCCTCCCCTCTCTCTGGATGCGCTGCCCTGCTCCCCTCCCTCGCTGCTCCCCTTCCAGATCTACAGCCGTTGCCGTCCCCTTCCAGATCGAGCAGCCGGTGGCGAGGAGAAGGCGGAATCGAGCAGATGGCGGCGAGGAGGCGGCACAATTGAGAGGAATCGACGTGGAGACGGCGGAATCGAGGGGGCATCAGCATGTGCATAAGGCGACAAGGCGCCGCCTTACCCCTAAGGCGAGCCTGGAGCGCCCCGACGCCTTGAAAACACTGCTTTTCATGATATATTTACAATTGGGCATTAACTGAGACTTGCATTTGCTGTTCTCTATCCTTCCTTTATTAGGAGTGGTGAGTTGTATAGTCTTTAACTTTGTATCATGTCCAGGATCGTCAATCTGGTGATGATGAAGCTATGGCCCTGGACGAAACATTCTGTACTGCCCTTGAGTATGGTCTACCACCAACAGGCGGTTGGGGCTTGGGAATTGATCGCCTCACAATGTTGCTAACAGATTCCCAGAACATTAAGGTTCGAGTGTTTCCGTCAGTTCTTTTCCATATGAATGTCCAATGCTTTCTTGACATTCTTGGTGACTGATATATTATCTTTCAATGCAAACTCAGGAAGTTCTTCTATTCCCGGCTATGAAGCCTCAAGAGTAGCTATCCACAGAGCCAAAAGCCATAAAAGGGTATGATTATGAATCTAACTTTTAAGACTCTTTGTTTGCTTGATTGAGAACAGTAAATGATAATTTTCAAGCATGTAAGGCATTTTTTTCTACATATTTTTCAAGTTGAAAGAACAATTAATAATGCATCTTTCTGAGGTATGGTTTAGAATTAGGATGTCTATAAGTCAACTTTTTAGGCCAAGTCACCTCTCTACAACTTTTTTTGCTTTTTGCTGCACTTGTAGGTTAAACTTGCAATTTATTTGAATACTTTCTTGAAGGGTGTCTAGAGATTGCGATCTTTGCTGACCTCTGGATAAAGCGTTTACAATTATTTATCACTAGCTGCAGTGTGTGTGAAATGATAGACAGCCACCTAGTTACATGTGCACTA